>ML677385.1:298317-631992 GCA_007922305.1 Dermatemys mawii | reverse complement strand
GGTTATCACTTAGGAATATGGATTGTTTTAAAACCACTGATCTGTGTAATAATTACAAGAACTACTTACTCCTAATTTTCTGGAGGAAGCACTATCCTGTCGCTTGATGATAATTGATCGTCTCATATATATATATAATAACAGTTAAAACTTTTTGGCATTCGATAAGAGGAAGTCCCAAGTTTTCTTTGCCTTTTCTAGTGATTTGTTAGAAGAACGGAATCTGTTGGTTTTCTTGTAGTGGAAACACTAAACAACTATTTTATTACAAAGAAGTGTATTATACTTTCAATATATTGCTCAGCTTTTAGGATACTGTTTCTCTAGTTCATATCTGCCCAGTTAGAAACAAAGGGTGTTTGTTTTTATCATGCTCTAAAATGCTATTTATGTTGAACTAGTAAAAATGTTTACTCCAGGCCAGGGAGTCTAACATGATTCCATACTTTCAACTGACAGAGTAGTATGATCCACACAGACTTGTCAACAAAAGCAGGTCAGCAGGATTCTGCAAGGAAAAAAAATCAATAAATCTTTGAATTAATCATGCAGCTGCCGGAGAGAATTATGAGTGCATGAAATGAAGTATGTAGGTATATATCTATGGCAACTATTTTTTTTTCTATCTCAGTTCAGTCTTTCTTCCTGTGCTTACCTGTTTTTTTCTATTTTAACTGTCCTGTGTCTATTCCAATATGTTCCTCTAACATTCAGAATCCATTTAAAACCAACTAATCAAATTCAGTTCACAGAAAAATGTGTATTAACTTTCTCTGTATTGCCATTTTTCTCCATCAGAATTTTATGCAAATTGATATAATTAATACAATAATTTTAGTTTGATATAAAGCGAAGATTTTTCCATCTCGTGCAGTGAATTGGATTGAAAACAACTGATGCTTCATTGCACAGAAGAGTTAAAAATTCATGTCTGCACTGCTGATGTCTCAGGTGAACCACTGTCCTCATGTCTAATTGAGCACTTCTGCAGCAGTGTAGTGGGGATGAGCTTTGACCTCTCAGGAGAAAAAAATCCACACCTTTGCATGAATGCAAACCCAGCTTCCCCATCTGAGTAAGCTGTTCTGAACAGTATATCACAGACAATCACAATCAGTAAGCTTGATTTCCAGATGTGTGTGTTTGAGCCCTGGCTTCCAAATCTGGATTACTATCAAAAGCACCCATAGGGAACAAAAAAAAAAAGTGAGAGGGGGCACTGTGGAGAGTAATTTGATGTTAGTGAAATTTATGAGCTAATTGAAACGAATTATGACTTAACATATTTATCTTTGTGGGCTTGATTATAAACTTTTTAGTTTCATCAGATTCTTTTCTTTTTTTTAATGAAGGATTTATCCTTAATTACGATGCAGTGGTTTTAGGTGGATCATTCCATATATCTTTCTCTAGCAAAAACTTAAGCTTTACTACTGCCGTGGTTTTGAGTCTGGTAACATGGACATTAGATAAGAATAATGCTCCGGGGTCTTTGAATCCTACTGTCAGCCTGCTTTGAGGAAGAGACTCTCTCCCACCTCCCCACTCCACACAGGACAAATATCTACATCTGAAAAATGTAGCATGTACAACCAGTAGGACATTGTCTCTGGCTCTCTGCCTAGGGATCAAGTGTGGCTAAGTTCTATTTGGGGAATAGCCCAGCACTTGATGTTCACTCTCACTGTACATTCAAATTAATTTTCCTTTTTTATCCATGGGCTTTCTTTTCAAATAGATAGTGATACTCATAAATTCCCTGAGAACGATCACCCCGCTACTTGTGGAAGGTCAGAGCATCTCGGTTCAGGGATTACATGTTTCAGCAGAGAAAACAAAGTTGACTTACAGCATTTTTCTTTCCGATCATATTCGTTGTGGAAAAAATAAATTCCTTCTAAACATCTGTTTCCAAAAGGAGGACACCACATTACAGACACACTCTGATAAAGGTATTCAGAGTCAGGGAATAAGTTGAATTTGGAATGAAAAAAATCTCTTTGGGGCTTGTCATTTTTGTGTCCTTTAAATACTTTGGCATTTATATAAATAATAAAATGTTTATTTAAAGGGACACAATATAAAAATCCTACCTCTGTGTTGTGTTTTTCTACACTGTTACAAATAACCCTCAAAGCAGTCATTGAAAGATAATAGTGGAAAAATATTTTTCTTTGGTTTTATACAGTTTACTTTGTCCATTTATGCATTCTGTGTGAGTCAAGCAACACAGAAGAAAGAGAACCATTTATTTGAAAATCTGCTATGTGTTTTTATTTTTATCACAATAATTTGACTGACTGAATTGGTGCCATATGAAAAATGACTTTTATCTCCTGTTTTAAAACATTGGTTAGAGTTCATGTGATGGCTATCCTTTTAAAGGTAAAAAAAAAAAATACCTACTATTTTTTTACATTTAAAGGAGTGCCATCTCATGAAATCTAACCAATTTTTTAAAAAGGATTAAACTATGTAAAATACTCTTCAGTGCAAAAAAGAAGAAATTGTCCTTACAGATGAAATAGCTTGCCTTGAAGCAAATTTGTCATTTAAAACAAAATATTTGTATGAAGTATTAGATCTGTATATTCAGTGTTCTTATAATTTTTATATGCGCATGCAGCATGACTTACAATAATCTTTTTATTGCAATTCATTTATCTGAAGTCTCATTCAACTTCCCCAGTACTTCTGCAATAAAAAAGCATAAGCAATTAATGGAGTGAGGGAGAGATTGGAAAAAAGAACATAGTAAAACACCAGGAATGTATCAAAGACTTGCACCATGTTATATTTAAATATGGAATCAAGACTGGGAATACTGTGAAATAAGAGGTTTTGTGAGCCCTATTTTTCATATCCATTATAATTTTGTTACTGGAATAGCATTATTAATAGTAATACTTTGCAAATAATAGAATATTATTATTATAATATTATAATTATTATTATTATAATAGAATTATTATTAGACCTCAGGAGATCATCTACTCCAATCCCCTGCTCAAAGAAGGTCCAAACCCAACTAAATCATCCCAGCAAGGCTTTGCCAAGTCAGGCCTTAAAAATCTCAAAGGCCAGAGATTCTGCCACCTCCCTAGGTAACCCCTTTCCAGTGCTTCACCACCCTCCTAGTGAAAATGTTTTCCCTAATATCCAACCTAAACCTCCCCCTCTGCAACTTGATATCATTATTCTTTGTTCTGTCATCTGCTACCACTGAGAACAGTCTAGATTCATCCTTTTTGGAAGCCCCTTTCAGGTAGTTGAAAGCAGCTATCAAATCCCCCCTCATTCTTCTCTTCTGCAGACTAAACAATCCCAGTTACCTCAGCCTCTCCTTGTAACTCATGTGCTCCAGCCACCTAATCATTTGTGTTGCCCTCTGTTGGATTCTTCCCAATTTTCCCACATCTTTCTTGTAGTGTGGGCCCCAAAACTGGACACAGTACTCCAGATGAAACCTCACCAATGCCGAATAGAGAGGAATTATTATGTCCCTCAGTCTGCTGAAAATGCCCTTATTTATACAACGCCAAACGCCATTAGCCTTCTTGGCAACAAGGGCACACTTTTGACTCATATCCAGCTTCTGGTCCACTGTAACCCCTAGGTCCTTTTTTGCAGAACTGCTGCCTAGCCATTTGGTCTCTGTAGCAGCGCATGGGATTCTTCCATTCTAAGTGCAGGACTCTGCACTTGTCCTTGTTGAACCTCATCAGATTTCTTTTGGCCCAATCCTCTAATTTGTCTAGGTCCCTCTGTATCCTATTCCTACCCTCCCGCATATCTACCACTCTTCCCAGTTTAGTGTCATCTGCAAACTTGCTGAGGGTGCAGTCCACGCCATCCTCCAGATCATTAATGAAGATATTGAACAAAACCGGCCCTAGGACCGACCCTTGGAGCACTCCACTTGATACCGACTGCCAACTAGACTCAGAGCCATTGATCACTACCTGTTGAGCCTGACGATCCAGCCAGCTTTCTATCCACCTTATGGTCCGTTCATCCAGCCCATACTTCTTTAACTTGCAGTTCAATAGGGCCTTCCATCCAAGAATCTTAAGGTACTTTGGGCCAGATTTTCAAAAGTGCTTAAGGAACTTAGAAACACCAGTCCGGGTAAAAATCGGTTGAAAATCTCTCTCTCTAACAAATATTAAGGCTCTTTCAGGTATTAGTATTATTATCTTCACTTTATGTATGGAGAAATTGAGACCCAAAGAGGTTTATTGACATGGCCAAGTTCTGAGACTCTGTGGCACAGCTGGGAACAAAAATTGTGTGTCCTGATGTGTAGTCCTCTGTTTTGATCCTTCGTTTTCATATATTTCTTTACAAGTACTGGATTAGCAGAAGAAAGGTTTCACACCCTATATGTTTTCTCAGTTCATTTCCCCATCACCTCCAACAAAGACAAGAAAGAAATCAGAACTGGGAGAAGAGTGGCCACAGTTTTGTGATGAGAATGCCTCTGCTTTGTCTTGTATATACAGGTGAGTCGCATCTTAGGCGCATTTAACATGTGCAAATTCAGCTTTGCGTGGTTGGCAAAAACAGAAAAAAAAAAGAAATAACTTAAAAACTGCATCTGTAGTGCGGGCAATTCCGCCCGCCATTCAACTCAATCAGTGTTTCACTATACGCGGTTTTCGCTTTATGCGCTATCTGCAGAACGGAACCTCCACGTAAGATGAGACTTGCCTGTAGACCCAATCCTGCATGCTCTGTGATTTGTATTGCCATTGCCAGAACTCCCTTGACTTGGATTGGAGTTCCCTGTGTGGAAAACTTAGGTGGTCAAGCTTGCTAAAAGAAATGGGATGGGAAATCATTGCTAATAAATATAGTCAGTAAAAATCAAATAAAACTTTTTGCCTTTTGTGACTTTATTTTATTTAGATGTATTTTCTTATTGCGTGTGATATGGCCTAGTAATAAATCACTACAATGAAGCAGTATGAACAAGTATTTAAAAAAATGCCCTAAATATGTCAGATAAAACTGAAGATTGTCTGTCTGTTTAAACCAGTGAAAATGGATTGCATTTAAAACTGGAGACAACTTTCCCTTCTTCTCTGTGACTCATGTCCTTTACAAATGACATGCATTGCTGAAATTCAAATCTCATTCTAATCTCTCCAGTTAATACCTTATCTGAACCATGTGTGGAAGTTAAGTGGCTTAACTGGAGTTCTCTACAGTACTGTTAATTTCCCATATTCTTCTCCAGGCTCTGCTATGGAGAAGGGAATACTAAATATTTCAGTTCAATTAAGTTAACATGTTGTATGTTAACAAACTCCTTCAGAACATTTGTGCAGAATATTGTATTTTTTCCTGAATTAAAACTCTTAGAGCTGAGATGATTTGTATGTAGCAGTTTAACTATGCCATTCACCCAAGCTGCTCCTCTTAAATGAAATCAATGCCATTTTTGCATTCCTAATAGGAACCTATTTAGGTAAATACACAGGCATTTTTCACCTTCATTCTGATTGCAGGAGCATAAGATTCCTGAGTTGCTGAGGTGTAGGTAGGTATTGGCTTCAACCCAGTGTATTAATGAGGAGCACTGAAGTATATGGTCACATCTTTGTGCCCTGCTTGCTTCGTTAAGACTTTGCTTTGGCATGCTAGAGTACCACATCCAAGATTCATGCAACTCAGGTTTGAGGGACATTTTAAAATTGATCTTTACCACCATTACCTCTTCATCACAATTATTGTATGAGTGTTTTTTATAGAGATCTATCAATATTTCTGTTCAGAAATCTTGTTTTCGGGCGTTTATAAGACAATCATAAAAATGATTTTTGGACTGAACTTGGTTCTGTAGGTCCAACATTATTTTAATGACAATCTATTGGGCCATTTTAGATGTATTGCTTTTAAAACCAGCAGGTGTGAGACTTGTACAACTAGTTTAGAAAGAAAATGTGGCTATACAGTGTGCAGCTCAAGAGAGTGAGTGAGTGTCCAGAAGAATAGGACAGAACAGAGCATTAGGTTAATCTGGCTTTGGAAGTGGCCTCAGAATGAGACGTGGCAATAAAGTTAACATGCAGACATACCAGTGAACATAAAGCAATGAAAAATGTGCCAAAGAGCCAACCCCAACACCCTCAAAAGAAAGTAATGGAATTTCATCTGTAGGTACCATAGCTTGCCACCACAGGGCTGCCTTCCCTCCAATGCCCTGTTTAATATCACCGTGGCGCTATTGGAAATGACGGGGGAAGGTCATTGGACTGGTATGCAGGCCTCAGAATAACCATCTGCTTCTGAAGTTTGATCCAGATATGTTCACAATCTTTCAAGGCCCAAAGGGAGGAGAGACATTAGAGTTACTCGAAAAACGGGGAAACAACTTTGCAAAAAACTTCCAAATGTTGAAGTTGTTTTTGATTTTCAGGGTTTGAAACGGAACATTTTTTCACTTCATTGAAAATTTTTACAATTTTTTTTTGGAAACGTTTTTAAAATTTAGAAAGTTCATCCCCCCCCCGCTTTATTTCCTTTTTTGCCACTAAATGAATGGTGTCAAGGGTTTGAGTTTTCCAGTATTTCGTTTCCCCCATCTGTTTCGTTTTTCCTTTTTCCATTCTATAGCTTTTCTAAACTTCCTCAATTTTTTTTTTCCAGGAGGGGTGGCAGGGGAAGTCATTGGTTAAACGAAAAGTAAAAAGTGTGTGGAGGGGCAACCTTAAGCATGATTTATTCTGCTCTATTCAGTAGCAAAAAAAGATAATGGGGGAATGGTTAAAATACACCAAAAATCAAAGTTTTCAGTTTTGATGGAGAAACAGAATATTTTTTAAACATATATGTAAATAAATAAAAGATCAATTTTCATGTAAAGTTTTTTTTTCATTCAAAAAGGTTTTTTATACCTCCCCCCACCAAAAAAAGTTTCAAACCAAAATGTTTGACCAATTCTGAAACACATTAATCTAACAGAACCATAGGCCATGTGCCTATACTTACAGCAAGATGAGCTTCCTCTACACATGATAGGGCTGGGGCCTGCTTGGACTGACAATAGAACACATTGTTTGCAGTGTTTTTGTGGCTGTATTGTTCCCAGGATATGAGAGAGACAAGGTAGGTGGAGTAGTACCTTTTACTAGATCAACTTTTGTTAGTGAATGAGATAAGAGCTCTGTGTAGCTCAAAGGGTTGTCTCTTTCAACAACAGAAGATAACCCATTGGTGATCCTGACACTGGAAGCACTCCCAAGTAAAACACAAAGGGCTAAAATATGAAAGCCAATGCAGGCACATACAAAATGCATAGAAATGCCTTGTGGGGGGCTTTGAAAATGTTGTCTAAAGGTTATATAGTGTGGTCTAAGTACAGGACTTAACTACAGTGTAATTTTTGGCACTGACTTGATGTATGACTTTGGGCACATCATAAACCCCTACGTGTCTCAAGGTGTAAAATGAAATTACTTATTGAACTACCACCTGTGAGTGTTGGGAAGATTAATTTAAAAGTATGCGTAAAGTCTAATGTAAGTGATAAATATCATTAACAGTATGCTGCAGTATAGCAATATGCTATTTCTTCTAATTCCTATAGGTAATTATCTTATTTTCCCCTAGTTTGCAAAGTGGAATCTTTAAGGAAGGAATAAAGAGATGCTGAAATGCTCCACTGTGACATTTTATTATCCTGGCCTGGGGAGTCCCCCCTCCCGCTCACATGGCCCCATCCTGGGGTGGAAGTGGCTCCCCACCGCCTGGGGAGCCCCACTCCTCCTGCGGTGGCAGCGACTCCCCACCACCAGGGGAGCCCCCCCACCACAGCGGTAGTGGCAGCTCCCTGCTCCCCCTCCACCTGGGGAGACCCCCCCCGGTGGCAGCATAGGCTCCCTGCCTCCACTCCACCCAGGGAGCCCCCCCTCTGCTCTGGGAGGGGGCAGCTCCCCGCCCCAGCTCACCTTGGCTCCGCCTTCTCCCCGAGCATGCTAGTGCTGCTCCACTTTTCCCACCTCCCAGGCTTGTGGCGCCAATCAGCTGTTTGGCACTGCAAGCATGGGAGGGAAGGAGAATTAGAGCAGGAGGCATGCTCTGGGAAGGAGGCAGAGCGGAGGTGAGCTGGGGCAGGGAGCAGTTCCCCTGCCCTCCCCCTATTACTTGTTGCGGGTGCCCTCCCTGCGCCCTTCTGTCCCAGCTCACCTCCGCTCCACCGCCACCCCCAACCATTTGGCACCCTATGCAGTCGCCTAGTTTGCCCAGTGGTTGCACCGGCCCTGAGTCAAGGTGTTAGGGTTTCAGCTGTCTGCCTTGGGCAGCCTTTAATACAGACCTACCGTTTTTGGTCTGTGTTTTCTCCCATTGCTTCTAATTTTTCATGGTAGCCTGCTGCCATTGCACAGTTAGTGGTTCTTGGCAGCTCATTTAAAGGTGATCTCCAAAGGAAGGAAAAATTATGTGTGTGTGTTGCTTTATGGTATATGAAGAGCAACTGAGGATTTTTTTTTATTAGAAATTTAGGACTTGACCATCCTTTCTATGGTGACTGGAGAACCAGTGAAATTATTCTATTACAAACTATAAGAGAGTGAAACACCAGCAAAAACTCAGACTCTCTAAAATTCTTGTTTTTGTTAACATTTTAAAATTCTGATGACACTAGAGAGAAGAGGTTTATGTTTAGATTCTACACCCTAAACTCCTTTAATTAAGGTATTACAAATTTCAAAAATATATCTAAAACCTGGAACAAATCTTTTAGGAAAAGCAGAGAGAAGCAATAATGATACTGATACTTGGAAACGTATATAAAGAGAAGAAAACATGATTTTAGAAAAATGAGCAACAAAATTGTAATCTTTCTTTTTATTAAATAAGCCAAAAGGAGCACAAACCTATTTTTTAAAAAATATCACATTATAGGTCACAAAGAATATCATAAATTCTGCCAGAGAGTGTTCAAACTGGTCCTTCAAATAGAATTTTTCCTCTCTGAGGAATCCAGTCACTTCACTGAGAAGGAGAAGTTCTGAGATCACTTCCATTCCAATAGTACCCACCTAACCAGCTTTTAGTAACATTATTTTTGTGTGTGTGTGTGTGTGTGTGGAAGCTCTAAGTTCAAAGACTCTGTTCTTTCTTTCCCTGGACTCATTGAGCCGCACCATTGTTGGAGAGGTACATTTGACCTACATTAGACTGAAATCCAATAAGTTGCAGTGCTGATCATTTGGAAACACTCGTGCCTTTTATTTTACCCTCCAGAATATTTTCTTCGTGTATCCATCTGAGATTCAGTCAAAAATTGCTCTTCTGGAGTATTACTTAAAGCAAAACTCTTTTTCTGCAGAGATGTTGTAGTGTTAGAGCCAAGATGAAACACCTTAATTGAACCATCTCCTTGCATATGACTGATTGATAGTCAGTCAATACTAAAGCTTTATCTTCATTGCTAAAAAAAGGTGCTTTTTTACTTTGGGGGTAAATAGCTCACATGAGAAATTTAGAGGTAAATACACAATGAAGACCAGGCACTTTCAGGAGTGTAGCAAGGTCTCAAAAGGCTGGATGCAAGAATAGGTGGGGATCACCTTCCCAGTCCTGAAACCTAACATTTTCCTTGTCCTTAACACCTTGGAAAATCAGAATATATCCATCTCATTCATAATTATCCAACCATAATGTGCGGGCTATGTCTATGAAGTTTTGCAAGCGATCTACACAGAGAAACATTCTGTTTACACATTTATACAAAATGCTCACTGGCAGTGATATAATGCTACATTTTATAATGCAGGAGTCCTGCAGAAATGATCTGAAGTTGGTAATCTGTTACAGATGAGGGAGTCTCTGAAATCAAACGTGTGTGTGATGTTGTCACAAGTAAAGCATCCATATTTGAAACCTAATTAACATTTTACCAGTAAATTTTTATCTAATTAAAAATCTGCAAAATAGCAATTATGAGACCTCACACATTAGAAATAAATACACCTATCATAACATAGAATACATGTACCTCAGTTTTGATGTGCTAAACTTAAAGCTCAGTAGCAAGGCATAGCCAAAGCACACATGTAGCTAGTCAAAAAACCCAAGAGGTTGAGTCATCATTATGTTACTCTAGTTGATGCAACTCTACTGGAATTAAATGAATGGAGTTATACTGTCTAAAAGGGAAGTAATGCAATGGGGACTCAAGCCCCAAATCTTTATACCTGAACCTACAGTTTTGCCTGTGGAAAAACTTGTACTTTGAGCACAAACAACATTTGCTTGCATTCGCCAATCATGTGGCTGGGCACCAGATGCAAACAACTTTTGTCACAAATATTCAAACCACTCTTGAAAATGTGGTCTGTGTCACAGAAACCAAACACAAAGATCCATACTGCCATGCAATTAAAAAAACTAAACTAAACAAAAATTCTATTCACATAACTATTACCTCAGCACTTCTCAAAGATTGTGATACCTAGTCCATTTTACATTACTAAGTCAAGCACTTATTGTCCATCTGTTTCCATATGATAGAAATGTTACCTGACCTACATAAAAAGTCCAGTTCCCACCACCCCTCCCAACATCTGTAACCTCTTCTAAGTACCTCTAAGATGCACACAGTATTTGGACAGGGTTTGATTCTACACCAATATAGGGCAAGATTCACTTGTATTCTACAGCTTCTTTTGGGTCACTCCATAAACCCAATTGAACTGGCTGATCAGACCAGGTTGACAATGGGTTTTCCTTGTCAAAATGTTGCACAGGAGCTAATGTGCACCAGTGAATCTAGCCTATTTAGGAGAAACACATTCTAAGAGAATAAAGAGTTTAATTCTGATCAGGGTCTGCCCCCCATCCATCCCTCACCCCTGAGCAAACCTCCCTTGGCCACTTCCTCCACCATCCCTCAGGGCTGGGCATCTCCCCCTCTTCCCCTCCACTCTCCCCAGCTTTCTCCACTTCGCAGGGCCAGGAACCCACCTCCCATCTCTCCCCCTATCCACCCACTCCCACATAACGCTCCCCGCAGCTGCCTACTCCTTAGTCCCCTGAAACCCTTCTCCTGGAGCTTCTCAGCTCAGCCACAGCAGGATACCTGCATTCCACACACCCATCCCAGCCTGCATCCCCTAGCAATTCCTGCATCTTCAGCCTGCAACGTTGAAGGTGGCAGTGGCAGGAGAAGAGACAGGGCCTAGGATGCAGGGATCATGGGAGGCAGGGGTGGAGTGGCAGATGCAGGATGGGTGCTAACATGAAGCTGATCTTGCATGTGCCGGGGTTGGGGAGCAGCTGGGTAGGTTGTGAGAGCACTTCCCTGGCAGCCTGGCTGTCTGCAGCCTGCTGTCTGTTCCTCAGTGCACCATCTACCCAGGTAGACTGTGGTGTAATTACAGTGGTGTGTAAGGTAGAGCAGCGTCACCTGGTTGGGCTCCCATTATCTCACGTCCCTGGTGCGACTGTGCCACTGGAACCATTGTAGCTGTGGCACTGGACACTTTAGTTTTATATGTAGTAAACTCACCAAAGCCAACTCCTGGAGGAGATATAGGGCTGATTAGCTCGCGACAAAACTAATGTGCCTGGTCACTAAAGTAAGGGTAACTTAATATATTACAAGCAGAAGTGGATTGCATTTGTTTTTATGAAAAATGATGTTCAAGTTCCAGTCTTAAAGGCAACTTTAAATACATGGATTCAAATGTTCTTTTTAAGCTGAGAGGCTCGGTGTCCTGCTTGTCTTATGCAGGAGGGGAGGAGTTCGGGGACTGAGGTCCAATTGTTTCAAGAAACCTCAATGTCTACAGCTAGCATTTTGATTCTTGGTCTTTCAGGCCATCTGGTGGAAGAGGGGCAAAAATAGGTTTATATGTCTAGAATGGCTTTTAGTAGCAACTCATTGTGAGTTTTGGTACAGATGATCTTTACCTGACTAACCTAATTGCCTTTTATGATGAGATAACTGGGTCTGTAGATGAGGGGAAAGCAGTGGATGTGCTATTCCTTGACATTAGCAAAGCTTTTGATACGGTCTCCCACAGTATTCTTGCCAGCAAGTTAAAGAAGCATGGGCTGGATGAATGGACCAGAAGGTGGATAGAAAGCTGGCTGGATCATCAGGCTCAATGGGTAGTGATCAGTGTCTCCGTGTCTAGTTGGCAGCCGGTATCAAGTGGAGTGCCCCAAGGGTCAGTCCTGGGGTTGGTTTTATTAAATATCTTTATCAGGGATCTGGAGGATGGTGTGAACTGCACCCTCAGCAAGTTTGCAGATGACACTAAACTGGGAGGAGTGGTAGATACACTGTAGGGTAGGGATAGAATACAGAGGGACCTACACAAATTAGAGGATTGAGCCAAAAGAAATTTGATGAGGTTCAGCAAGGACAAGTGCAGAGTCTTTCACTTAGGAAGGAAGAATCCCATGCACTGCTACAGACTAGGGACCAAATGGCTAGGCAGCAGTTCTGCAGCAAAGGACTTAGGAGTTACAATGGACAAGAAGCTGGATATGAGTCAACAGTGTTCCCTTGTTGCCAAGAATGCTAATGGCATTTTGGGCTGTATAAGTAGGAGCATTGCCAGCAGATCGAGGAATGTGATCATTCCCCTCTATTTGACATTGGTGAGGCCTCATCTGGAGTACCGTGTCCAGTTTTGGGGCCCACACTACAAGAAGGATGTGGAAAAACTGGAAAGAATCCAGAGGAGGGCAACAAAAATGATTAGGGGCCCAGAGCACATGACTTATGAGGAGAGGCTGAGAGAACTGGGATTGTTTAGTCTACAGAAAAGAAGACTGAGGGGAGATTTGATAGCTGCTTTCAGCTACCTGAAAGAGAGTTCCAAAGAGGATGAATCTAGACTGTTCTCAGAGGTACCAGATGACAGAACAAGGAGTAATGGTCTCAAGTTGCAGTGGGGAAGATTAAGATTGGATATTAGGATAAACTTTTTCACTAGGAAGGTGGTGAAGCACTGGAACGGCTTACCTAAGGAGGTGGTAGAATCTCCTTCCTTAGAAGTTTTTAAGGTCAGGCTTGACAAAGCCCTGGTTGGGATTATTTAGTTGGGGTTAGTCCTGCTTTGAGCAGGGGTTGGACTAGATGACCTCCCTGAGGTCCCTTCCAACCCTGATATTCTATGATTCTACCAGCATGTAAAACTGGTAACTCACTAAAATGATGAGCATCATTACTTGTCATGATCCTGATGACCATTTCAGATGGATCCCTCGTTAGAGATTGTGTTTGCCTACTGCTGGAATACACAGCAAACCTTATCTACTGTCAACATATCAGAAGTTTACTTGATAACCTGAACTACTTGTGTTCAGTAGCTGAATCCAATATCCTAACTTCCCAGTGAAACAAATAGGAGTATTCATCAGAGGCACTTGCTCACATTTTAAAAAAGCTCCTAGTTTATGTACCTGATTGTAGGTCACAGAATCAGGGAGTAGAACTTAAAATTCCCAACCAGCCCAGTTCTGTCACTACTCCCCAAGTTCAGATCCTCAGTTTGGTTTACTGGCCCAAACAGTACATGCTAGGTCACTTCTTCCCCCACACAAGATTCAACAGCTACCGTTTTAGAATCCTCGTGTCTTGTTTTCGACTCTACATATGCAGTGAAGCTCTCAACTTTTTTATTTTAATAAAATTTAGAACAAGTTTTAAAAAAGTGAATTCTAGACTGCAGTACACAGACAACAAAGGTGATACAGATGTTTGTAGATTTAGTTCTGAAATTTAATTGGCTGGATAACCATGCTAGATAGAACATAAGCTTGATTTCCCAGTTCCTGTTATCTGTGGCAGTGGCTCCCAAACTGTAGTCGGCCTTCCACAAGAACGTCCTTGTGGGACACAGAGAATTGGCTGGTCACGTGGTGCTAGCTCTCTTTGTCTGCAGCTTTTAAACCAAAATTTAAAAGAAGGTATAATGCGTTGCTTTCTTAATTTGGTTTTACTACATAAGAAATTGCTGGAACTGATATATGGAAGTTCGGTGGTTTGGGGATGGTCCATAAATATGCAAGGTGTCGAGGAGTTATTGATATCCTCTTTCCTAAGATGTAGTCCATACAATAGAAAAAGTTTGCAAATCCCTGATCTGCTCTTTCTCAGAACTCTCCCTGAATTTCAGTTTGATAAAATGAAAAATATTCATTTGCATATCCTTGAAAGCGAGCCACACATAAAGTAAGTGAAGGTCTATAATACTGTAGAATTCAAGATATCCATTGTAAGAAAGTGACCCCAAGTTTTGGAACAGCTTTTTTATTGACCTTGATGTTTATGAGAAGGAATATAGCAATATTGTCCTCAGAAAGAAACTTCTTCTGCAAAAAACTTTCAGAAAAAACATCAGCAACAGTCCTGCACAAACTCAAACTTATTCTGGCACCTGAAGCAGTACTATATAGTATATGTCTGATCTGTTTTATATATTCTAGGTGGCAAGCTCCCTAGGCAGAGATCATGTCCTCATGTGTTTTTATAGCACTGATGGAACTATTTTCCTTTCCATGTGCATTATAGCAAGCACCTAGCAGTATCTGCTATGGTTACAAAACAGTTCCTATTATAATTCCGTTTTCAGACTAAAAAATGGCAATAAACCAAGAGCTGAACAAACTCACTTTTGTTTCAGTTTAGCACCTCCTTACTGTGATGATGGAGATTTATAAAATCCCTAAGGAAGATAAATATCTTACTTTATTTCTGGCTCTTCAGAACCTAATTGGTGCAGTTTAAATGATGACATTATTAAGCATGTGACCTTTTTTTCCCCTTTTAAACAAGGGAGATTAACATTTCATTAACAGTTCTTTTTACATGTATAGTTACAGAACTAAAATCGAAGGTCAGGAAATGCAAATATTAAGGTTCTAACATTAATGTTCTATCAATTGTTACAAAGTCATAGTATCTTCCATCAAATTTTTGGTTACGTATGTACAATAGCTTAATATAGTGTGATTTTTGATATAGGTAATATAATGTACTGGATGTGCAGCTCTTCCAAGTTAATATTGTTGGAACCTTAGCTTTTGTATTTCCTGATTTGTCATTTTAACTATGCAATGCTGATGTTGATTTTTTTTAAGTAGGGTTTTTTGGAATTTAATATATTCTTACAGGAGAGATGTTAAATTCCCTCCAGACAGAGAAAATGGCAAATGTCAAGATAAAGATATGCCATTAGAAAGGTCATGCAATTGTAAGTAAGATTTAGCCACAAGTAATAAAGTAGATTAAATTAATTGACTTGTTACAAACAATATTCCCCTGGATGCTTAGAAACCTAGAAATGTTGAGAACTAGGGTTACGCAGGAAAAGCAATGGATTGGATTGGTGAAAATGACAAAAGGCTCAACTGTAGTAAAAAAATTGTCGAATGTCAAAGCCATCGTATTTCACTAAAGTATTTTATATGTAATTACTTTTTAAATCAGCAAAAGTAGTGTCAAAACTACTAATTTCCAGTGACCCACCTATAAAAGTAAAACATGCTGTGAAAATAAACATATTTTAAAATATTTAAGTTTTGTTAATTCTCATTTAACTAAACACAAAAACAAATAACCCTAAGATGACCACTAACTACCACCGTATGCCAAAAATTCACAAGCCAGTCATTTGCAATGGCCACTCAGAACTTCATGCCAGTTGTGGAGGTAAAACTCAGAACCTCATGATCCTAAAGCACAGACACTTGAGCCCGAGGGAAATCTCTTGTTATCTATTAGCTGCTTGATAGACATATGCCCAACATATTAGAGCAATACTGATTCCATCCAGCTGAAGGCAACAATACACGCCCAGTTTAATCGCTTGATTATAATGTATTGATTTAGGTGTGGTGGGGAGCCTTTTCACAAAAATAGCTGGCAAAGCTGTTAAGCGTACTCAATGCTACAGGTAATCTGCATAGTAGCAGGAGAGTGCATCAAGACAATTCCCATTTTCAAGACTGCCTTTATGCAGAAGATGGTGCTATTTTTAGTATTCTGAAATTGCTTTCTATATACAGCTCCTTTTGAGATACCAATCATAAAATTTACAGTGGACATTTATTATAGTGGTGCTGGGGTTCTGTGTGGATGCAGCAGTCCATCTGTGTACTATCAATTGCAGGATTACAGACTCATTTGTTAAAGAATAGAAGAAGCCCACAGAGTTAGAAGCTAACAGTGGGGAGGGGTTAAAAATAGTTTAAGTGATGATGGAGATGAGGCAATGGGTTAGTATTGAAAAGCAGCTTTAAAAAACATCAGGCAAAGTCTCAATTTTTTAACAAATAAAGAAATCACGTAGTCTCTGATTACATGGTACAAAATAGCTCTGATTATCTGATGATCTTGGATAGATACATTCTGTAGTTAGAATATGATTGTTTAAAATTATATTTTCAGCATAATAAGAATTAGATTCTTGCTTAAAAGCACTCTGTGATTTACAGGAGAATTCTATTTTTCATTAGCTTTGAAAGGAAAGAGGAACAGTTGTAAGAGAAGGGGACTCTGAAAAAGTGAGTGGACTAGAAAAGGGAACAGAAGAGAAACTGGGTGGATAATGAAGAGAAGAAAATGGAAGAGACACAAATAAAGGTCTGCTAGTAGTGGTATTTTTTCCATAGAACCTTTCATCCCAAAGGATCTTAAAGTGCTTTATAACCAGACATTCAAACTATATAAGTAAACGTCTCTTCTAACCTCTGTATAGGTAGGTGCAAAAACCATATTTTTAAAGGCTTTTCAAATCCATTTTGCTCCACATTGAGTGATAGGTACCCATGCAAAATTGGCCTTAGCCCTTTTTCATTAACTAAAATAGTCCTTTAAATCCATGGTCTTGACTGCCTGGGGACACAAAAGGATTACCTTGTCCACTTATTTATAGTTGGCTTTCAAAAGGCATAATTTTGTCTCTCTTCACCAAATGTTTCTTAGGGAGACGATCTGCAAATCCTTTACATAATATTCAAGCTGAGATATACGTCATCTTGGGCTAATATGTAAATAGCAAACTGACACTTCAGGAAGCTTCCCTAATGTAGGAATTATAGTGAGGTCTCTGCCAAGACAAACCAGAATCCCCGCTGGATATTGACATCTATAGGGGACCTATTAATAGCTAAACTGGTGTGCATGTGCGAAGAGTGAGTATTTTAATGCTTTCAGAATAAGAAAATAGATTGTTGCCATTACCTCATTATCATCATAAAGCTCACAATATGTTTTACACTTGTAAAACATACAAAGCTTGGATGGACCTTTGGTCTGACCCAGTACGGCCATTCTTATGTTCTCATGTTTATAGCCTTCCAGTAATTGTGAGTAATTACCAGCTCCTTCCTCTCTGACCTATGATCTTGCCTCTGACAGATATCTCCCAGGTTCAGTGTTGGGGAGTCAGTACACCACGTAGGGTCACCTCTGTTGACAGAATGAATGGCCAAAAAGATGCCTTGTTTAGATGACATTAAGGCAAGCCATCTTTCACACTGTAATGTGCTGGTCTGTATGGATATCTGATTTATTTATTTTAATTCAGACAGCTACAAAACATCATGTGGACTTGTAGATCATTGGTTCAAATATAGTTAGTCTGTTGGGTAGTTGGTCTCAATCGAGTTACTAGGTGACAAGTGCCTACCTATTGAAATAACTAGCACAATGGCACTAAATATCAGTGATGCTCCTAAGTGAAACCAAGGATTGGAAGTGACCTGTACGGTCAGACTGAGAGATTCTGTCTGGACAGTGTGAGGATGATGCCAGTCTTGTGCCTCTCCTGTGGATATATGGAAGATTATGCCCAGAAGCTATTTTTTTCAGACGTTTAAACAAAGTCACTTAACATGTTCAGTGCTATTGCCATTTGAAGGGTTCCAGCATCTGGGTAAATTGCTATTGTGACTGTCTTCTGTTTTTAACGATCATAATAAAAATGATGATTTTCAGTTACAGTTTATCTTATTACATTATATCTACATGGAATTTAAATAGTTGGCATGTGATTGCTCAAGCTGGAATTTGGAAACCAGTGTGAACACCCTTATTCATGTAAAAGGTGTCATGGAATCACTAGTGAACACAAGGACCTTGGTTTTACATTTTATCTGAGAGACAGCACCTCCTGCAGCACATCGTCTTCTGGCGCCATGCTAGGTCACTAGTTCCGTACTGACTCAAAAGACAGGGTACCATCTACTGATTCACCCACAGTTCTTCCTGCAGCTAGCTCACGAGATATTCCATTTTTGTCTTTACCCATTTCAAATTTCACTAGCTGGATTTTGAAAGTGGATGGAGTGGAATTTTGGTCATCTCCAACTATAGTGGCTTAAACAATATTGCGATGTTATTTTTGCTTGTCATCTTATAGACTCATAGGCTTGTATATTACAAGACCAGAAGGAACCATCATGATCATCTAGTCTGACCTCCTTCACATTGGAGGCCACAGAACCTTACCCACCAACTCCTGTAATAGACCCCTAACCACTGGCTGAGTTTCTGAAGTCCTTAAATCAATGGTCACTTGCAGGTTTAAACTAGTTATAGAGAATCTACCATTTACACTAGTTTAAACCTGCAAGTGACCCATGTCCCATGCTGCAGAGAAAGGTGAAAATCCTCCAGGGTCTCTACCAATCTAACCTAGGGGAAATTCCTTCCCAACCCCAAATATGGAGATCAGATAGACCCTGAGCATGTGAGCAAGACCCACCAGCCAGATACCTGGGAAAGAATTCTCTGTGGTAACTCAGCATGCCACGCTGGTTCTTCTGTCTGTCTTCCTGCTTTTCCTGAAAAGATTTGGGCCTATGCGTTTTCCTTTCCCACATGAATGTGTATTTCATAGCTAACTTTAAAAAAGTCTGAAATTAGAGCAGGAGCTAATGAACCCCAGGAATGACATATTACACCAGGCATGATTGTTGTTTTAAAAGACTGAATTTGTAAGAGGCTTGTGACCTTTTGTCATCATTCTTGGCAGTGATGTGTGTTGTGTGATCTCTCATGCTTTGAAATATTGTTGTTTTATTTTATAATAAATACAACTTATTTATTTCTTGCCCTTCTCCTGTAATATGCCATTGTTTTATTTTATAATGAATACAACTTATTTATTTCTTGCCCTTCTCCTGTAATATGCCCATATGTTATGGGCCCTCTTTGCTATGAAAGTTGTATTATTATTAAAAAACCTCGTTTCTGAAACCATATGTAATTTCCCTTCTACGGCAACAGTTCTAGTTTTTCAGGATAAATGTGTCTGATCTTTTTTTTTTATGTGCTTACATTTGTGCCTCTCAGCACATTCTGTAGAGATATCTCATGGGAAACATCTTCTCTTTGTTCATGCTTTAGTCTTGAAATCAGTACTTGAATGTAGCTGTATTTTGCAGATAGGCAATTTTACAATAATTAAGGTTCACGAAAACAAAGATTCATGTAGAATTCCTTAGATATCCTATGGTTCAGTTTAGCAATAAAATTCCATCTCATCTCATCATAACCTGTTGGTGTTTCACTCTTGTTCAGTTGCATCACAATGCAGATTCTGAAGGTCAAGTCTTTAAAGATTCAGCAGCAGCCTGGAATTAAATAATACTGATACTGAGTGCAGTATAGTTCAGTGAACAGAGCACCGGACTGGGAGTCAGAAGCACTGTTATATTCCTAGATCTGCAGCTGATCTACTATGTGATTTGGGCAGATTACTTCACTTTACAGTGCCTCTATTTCCCTGCTCACCTGCTGATAAAAAGACCCAGTCTCTGATTCAAGAAGCTTACAATCTGTGTAAAACTATGACAAGAAAAGAGAAATCAGAGAGATGTGGCAGGGGGAATGTAGGGCAGAGGTTATAAACAGAGCTGGGTGAATAACTAACTTTTTGGGTTCACTGGTGGTTCCAAAAATAAAAATAAACTTGTTTGGGTCTAACAAAATATTTTCCCCTCCTAACCACCAGGCTGTAGGCAGGTGTGTGTGTACACACATGCTTCAGAGCAGGAATTTGAATCCGGGTCTCTCATACTCCGGATGACTACCCTAACCATTGGGCTATAGGATGTAAGGGAACCACCTCCTCTTCTGTGAAGCTAGCCCTCCCGCCTCAATGTTTTGTCTGAAACTATTCTGCAAATTCATGTTGAATTCACAAATAGTTTCAATTGACCCAAATCTGCATTATTATTATTATTTTGGTGAATAAACTATTTGTCCAAAAAATTTCACCCAGCTTTAGTTACAAAGACAATATCATGGGCAAACTCCATGGTAGTGACACACCTATTTCTTAAAATAAAAAAAAAATGTTTGTGTGCATGTGTATATATACATACACATACTGTGTAAATGTATCTGAATGTTTTAGAAACTCTTTCTCTTACTCACACAAGTAGTCCCATTGACTTCAGAATTTGACCTTCAATGAAAAAATACAAAACACAGTCACAATAAAATTAAGACACGCTTTCCATTTACCAATCAGATTGTTTTGATTTTAAGTTTAATTCAGAGTAAAATGTTGACATAATTAACTAAGAGTTAATTTTACAGTAGCAGTTGGGTAACTTGCACTGCTAATGCGAGATCCTTGGATTTATAGACAGAAGAATATCAGGTAGGATTAGGGAGGTGGTAGTACCCCTGTCCATGGGCATCATTGACACCATTACCAGAATAGTGTTTCTCATTCTGGTGTCTGTCCTTTAAAAAGGATTTTGAAGAATTAGAAGGGGTTTGGAAAAGGACTACGAGAATGGTTTGAGAAGGTCTGAAAAAGTTGCCTTACTGTGAGAGACTACAGCTGAGCAATCTAATGAGTTTATAAAGGAGAAGGCTGAGGAAGTTACTTGATTATGGACTATAAGCACCTGCACAGGGAGAAGGCGTGTGATAATAGAGAGCTCATTAATTTAGCAGGCAACCACATAAACTCCAATGGCTGGAAACTGAAGCTAAACAAATTGATACTGGAAATAAGGTACACATTTTTAACTGTGAAAGAACTTAACCCATTAAAACAACTTACCTAGAGACATGAAGCAGTCATGTGCTGTCTTTAAATCAAGATTAGATAGCTTTCTAACAGTTGGACTATATCTCGGATAGAAGTTATGGGTCTGATGCAGGAAACACTAATATTGTTATGGCCTGTTATATGTTATACAGGAGGTCAGACTACATGATCATAATGGTCCGCTCTGGCCTTAAAACTAAAACAAGTTCCTGTTGCTGTTTCTCCATCCTTCCTCAATTTCCCTCCTCCATCTTAGTTTTTCATCTGCCTGTTGTGTCTTACTAAGGTTGTAAACTCTTTGGGGGTATGAACTGTGTTTTACTATATGGCGGTACAACATCTACAGCAATGAGGCTTCTAAGCATTACTGTGATACATATCTGGTCACTGCCAGACGCAGGATATTGTGGACCACTGGAGTGATGCAATATGGTAGGTGCTATGTTAAATTGTAAATAATATTAAAATATAGGGAAGTATCACTTTTATATGTCATTACTCTACCTTATCATATATTTAAAATACTTTGAATACTCCTTTCTTAAAAAATGATGAAATATTTGCTTCTGTGTATTTTTCTCTCTCTGGCTCTAGGCACCAGCAAAGCAAGCAGGTGCTTGGGGCAGCACATTTGCAGGGGCGGCATTTGGACCATCCCCTTTTTGACTTGGTTAGCTCCCTGCTTATAGCGCCAGCCCTGGAACAGGAAAAGAACTACATTTCCCAGCATTCCTTTGGCAGCGATCAACAGGAAAGGGAGGGGGAGGGAGTGAGGTAGCTGAGACCTCATGCTGCAGGTTGCTGTGAATGGAGAGCTGGCTGCTAGAAGTGGGTGGCACTGAACGGTAGGGATACCATATTTTAACATTCAAAAAAGAGGACACTCCACGGGAGGTAGCCCCGCCTCCATCCATTCCCTCCCACTTCCTACCCCCTGACTGCCCCCCACAGAACATCCAGCCCATTCAACCCCCCTCTGCTCCTTGTCCCTTGATCGCCCCCACCTGGGACCTCTGTCCCTACTCACCCCCAGGGACCTCACCCCCTATCTAAACCTCCCTTCTCTTTGTCCCCGACTGCCCCCTCCTGAGAACCCCCCCACCCTAACTGCACCCCTAGGACCCCATCCCCTACCTGTCCCTTGACTGCCCTGACTCCTTTCCACACTCCCACCTCCTGACAGCTTCTCTCCCCGAACCCCTGACCCATCCAACCACCCCTTCTCCCTATCCCTTGACTGCCCCCTGGGACCCCATGCGCCTTCTCCAACCTCCTGGCCCCCTTATTGTGCCGCTCAGACCAGCGTGTCTGAGGGGATGGGAGGGGAGCAAAGGAAGGGCTCTGCCTGCTGGAGGCCCTGATACAAGCGGCTCAATCTAGCCAGGCTATCCTGTCAGCCGTGCCATGCTCTGCACTGGGAGGGAAATCCCGGACCTTTTGAGAGTTTTACAAATTCCTCCTGGACGGCTACTTAAAACCCCCAAAAGCCGGACACATCCATGAAAATATGGACATATGGTAACCCTAGTGAACAGGGAACGAGTATGCCCAAGGAGTGAAAGGCTTTGGCCCAGATATCCCCTTCAGACTTCCCCAGACTGCATTAGGGACACTGGTGTGACCTCACCTTGCAGCCCCAAAAGGAGGAATTGAGGGACTAAATGGACAGTCGATTTGAAGCCTAGCAATGGAGGTACGTGAATCCTACTCAAATTTAAAATGAAAAACAAGGGAAAGGAGGCTCTACTAGAGGCCCTGGGCAGCCTTAGATCCAGTACCAGGCACCTAGGAGGATTTCCACTTCTGAGTCAGGGAAGCAGAAATTGACTTTTCCTTTCCAGATTTAGCTAATATTCAGAAAGGGAATCTAGCACCTGCCTTCCAGATTTGAACACCCTCAAAATCTAGGAGTGCTCGAGCTCAATTTGGGCAGCTGTTACTTCATTTCTCCCAAATCAAATATACTGATTAACTGTAATGTACTGTAGAAAAAGTACAATAAAATTGAGCAAAAAATGATTCCCAGTGGTTATTAGGATTGGAATTGCTATTTTCAACAGTCATTGCAATTTTCTTTTTTTAGTTTTATTTGTTTAAAAGGAAGACAGTGTTATTGCACTGGCAAATTCCCCATAGAAACAAAGAGTGGAACAAAAGAATAATAAAGACACTTCAACTTTTCCTCATTTATGTAGGACAATCTTATAATATGCATCCAGATATCCTCCAATCACACAAGCTGACAATTGTTCCATTTTACTGCAGTTCTGTAACCATGTGGGAACCAATCCTGTCTATCTTCTGTACACATCCAAAATTCCTGCTGAATGACTCGCCCTGGGGGTGAGTTACTAGTGACCCAGGGCTGGGGTGGCAGGGGGTGTGGGTGGGAGGGGAAGAGTCAAGGGCTGGGGCAGCAGGAGGTGCCGGGGGTGGGGGGAAGCCCAGGGCTGGGGTCTCAGGGGGTGCGGGAGGGGGGAGAGCCCAGGGCTGGGGCGGCTGGGGGTGCGGATGGGGGAGAGGGAGAACACTGGTGGGGGGAAGGGAGGGAGCCCAGAGCTGGGGTGGCAGGGGGTGTGGGTAGGAGGGGGAGAGCCCAGGGCTGGGGTAGTAGTGGGATGTAGGGGGCAGTCCAGGGCTGGGGTGAGGGACTACCAAAATTTTTTTTGCTTGTGGCAGCAAAAAACCTAGAGCTGGCACTGGCTTTATAAACAGAAGGGTTCATTCCAAAACTGTACATTGCATACATCTCAGTGTAAGTATTCCACCAAGGCTTGGTTTTCCCTAAGGTCCCTTCGTCAGGCCTTACACCATCATCCCATCTCCTGGAGGGAGATATCTATCTCCCTTACGTTCAGGTTCATGTCTAAGGATCTAGACCTGCCCCACTGAGTATTAAGACTACAACTCCCTGCTGGGCTCCAACTAAGATACTTGCTAATAAGGTGAGCTAAAGGAAAATCCTTGTCAGCTTGTTGCACAGCCTCTTTCAAAAATAGATGTCATTGAATAACCCAGACCAGAAAAAAAACCCACCCACCACTATTTCTAAACCTCCTTTTGCACTGAAAAAAAGAGTTAAGAAATGAAAGCTCCATATTTTGTTCTGGTTCTATTTTTTTTTTTTTTTTTTTTGCCAGAATAGACTTTGAATTGACTAATGCAAAACAGTCATTCTCCAAGTATAACTGCTTCTTGGCCTCTCTTTCACAAAGAATTTAAGTGCTTGCTCTTCTCTTGTTTTCTCCTTCTTTAATGCTTTTCCTCTCCTTTTCCCCTTCTTTTTATGACATAGTTAAAGTTGGGACAATTATGTAGAATATAGGGGTACTAAACAATGGCTATCATATTTGTCTGGAGTATGTGCTTGGAAGAAGATTAGTATAATGGGTAAATATTGAAACCTATGTGAATTTCCTGTGTAAGGGTTATTTTAAGAAACTGTAGAAAGTGATACATTCTATATATATAGTGACGTATTATATAAAAATAGCATAGGAAAGGCAACTGCATAAAGGTAAAAGTTAAACTTTAAGGCTGAGGGCTTGCCAATTGATTCTTAGCTGAATTAATATTGTTATTACAACATGATAGTAGGTAATATAAAGTTATTGATGTTATTAATTGCACTATGACACCGACTGTACCACTGTTCTGTCAGGTTCCTAAGCAAATGGTAATAAATATAGTAATTACCCTTTTCAGCTAGCTAGTAACATTTTAATATTCCACACACTGAAAAAATTGTCAGAATCAAGATATTTTGGAAAAACCTTACTTCATTAAAAATAACCTAGAGATATACATGGGGTTTTTCATTACCCAGTCTACTATTGGAAAAGGAAAGTGAGCAATTCCAATGTAGTACAAAATTGTAAAGCAGAAGTTTGTTTGTAAGATAGAGGTCTCCAAAGAGATCAGCACACCACAGTGATAAGTGTTGTATAGAAGGGAACTGAAGCACATAAAGACTAAGGGGCAGATTTTCAAATGTATTTGAGCACTTAAATATTCAGGTAGGCATCAAGTGGGATTTGCAAAAGTGTCTAAGCAGGTTATGTAACTAAACTCTTATGGTTCTCAATGATAGTTATGTGCCAAACCTACGTAAGCATTTTTGAAAATCCCACTAGGCACCTATCTAGAATCTTTAGATGGCTTAATGCCACTGAAAAAATGGCACTAAGTGACTTGTTCAAGGTCATAGGAGATTGTGATAGTGTGAGGGAACTGAACCCCTGTGACTGGCAGTTCACTTCTTTAACTACAAGATCATCCTTTCTATAGTTTACCTATAAACTCTAAAGCTTTGTCTACACTATGCACCTTTTAGTGACATAGCTGTGCTGCTACAGCCGTGCCACAAAAAGGCACACACTGTAGCTGCTGTTTGTCAGCAAGAGAGCGCTCTCCCACCAACAAAAAACGGGATCCCACACCCCCAAGCAGCAGCGGCTTTGTCAGCAGGAGAGCGCTCCTGATGACAAAGCGCTATTCACACTGGCGCTTTTCATTGGTAAAACTTGTCGTTTGAGGGTGGGATGGTTTTTTACCCTCTGAGTGAAATAGTTTGAGGGGAAAAGTCAGAGCTTTGCTGGCCCAAATGAAGATTTAGTCTTTACCTTAAAAGAGGATCTTACAGATCAAAATAAGTCAGAGTAGGAACTGAGAACAACCGCTGTGGCATTGTAGGCCCTAATGAACGGATGACAGCAGAGAAGGGATCCTTGCACTCTGAGACATGATACAAGTTGGTATAAGCCAACTAAAATCTGCACAGCTCTGTTAATTAGTATGCAGTAAATATGGATGTCTGAGGGCACATACAGTAGTCAAACAAAACAAAATCTATTTTCAAAGCTTCATCTGTGTGCCATACTCTGAATAAGACATCAGATAGAAGGGCGAGCAAAATGCATGTGAGAGAAGAATCGGGGAGGGGAGGCTCTTGGCTACCAAGGTGATGGGTGTGTCACACACCACAGATAGATTGGATTACATAGGGATTCAGTCGATCAACCCATGTAACCTGAAATGTGTAACTCTTTGAATTATATTTCAATTACTGATTTACAAGGTTGATTTAATAATGAAAAAAATAATGATAATAGAATTGGAGCCTCTGTGATGTTCTGATCCACTTCAGCATAAATCATCTCTCAAATATACTTTATATGGGAAAATTTTAGTGAGATGGACAAAGTTAACCAAGAAAAAAATGATTATTAGGTAAATAAAATATATTGATTGAAATTAAGGTAGAGTATAAAATAAAAACATAAGGATTTTTAGGTGAATTTATGTAAATATTTATCAGAGTGAGTTTGGTTGCCTTTCAACAAATACCAAAGTATAAATCAAAGGTGTCTTAAATCAGTCTGTTAAAATTAAAATGCAACCAGGTACAAGTCTTTGACATACCTTTATCTTAGACTATTTGGCAAATTCTGACCCTTTCCATGGTAAATGTATTTTTAAAAGCATCGTGTTTCTTTTGTGCAGTTGTTCTTACCCAACCCAGCATCTCTTCTTGCTCAAGACTGACATAGACTTTCTCTAGATATGTTACTAATAATGCCATTAAAATTAGATGCGTTTATGGGTCCAATATTATAGGAGCAGTTATGTATGGTGACTTCTCATTTAAGTTTATCATCAAATTAAATTTTCCTGGCCCCCACACATGATGCAAGAACATACCATAACATTTGTACGTTAGCTAGGACATAGACCTTAATCTGCCTGCAAACTCTTGGAGATTTAAATAGGGGTGGTGCATATGAACAGATGACAAAATAAGGCTCTTTGGCCAAATTTTCTGTTGGAACTCCATTGACTTCAGTGGAGTTGAGCCAATAGAACCATGTGGCCCTTGTATTTATTTTGGGGGTGAAGGAGTTTATTCCAATTCCTTGTAATTTGATATTAATTTTCAAAATATTTATATAAACTATCATTTCCAGCAAAGGGAAATGATCCATTTTGATTAGAGTTGGTACAGTGTGATTAGATTGTCCAGTAATAATTATGCATTCCTCACACTGAGAAATGTGAGCTATTCTATAATTTACTTCAGAGATTTATCAGTGTTGTAACCAGAATACAGGCATTATTCGATATCAAAGCCCATGGCAATGTGATGAAAGCCTGGCAGGCAAGGAAGTATTATTTGCAATTAATTGAAAGAAAACCTACATTTTGCAGTATGATCTGGTTTATTCCAAGATAACATATGACAAAATAAAATCCATAGTCAAAGCATATAGATTTTGCACACATTTGGAATGTTTCAGAATATAAGATAGTAAAAAGCAGATTTTCTTCTATAATGTATTTAAACCTATTCCTACTAAGTCCAGAGCCTTGTTTTTAGAAAAGGCAGGCTGTCTCCAAGCTATATCAAGCCTGTTCATCCAACCTTCCCTTTTGATGGATGTATTTAGGTTTGTGTGAATCAACTTTGCCCCCTTCGTCCAAGGAAGAAGGAAAATAACATCATTTAGGTACCTGAGGTGACAACTCTCTGTCACATACACATATCAAGTTTTATAATAGGATTCAGTGCAGGTTTTTTCACATTTGCATGCTGAATTCGATAAATCTTGGGAAACCATAAAAGTGCTGGATGCTAAATTATCCCTCCTAGCTCTTTAGGCCTAGCAAGAACAATAAAGCCCTTTCAAACTCTTGTATCAGTGCTGGAACACCCCAAACGTTGGCAATCATCCCCAAGTACAGGCTTCTGTTTCTTTGAGGGCAAAATTTCTGCTTTTGTTTAAAAAGAAAAGTTTCTACATATAAAAACATTTTTATTAAGATGCACATTCATAAGCCTTGAAATGTTACAGCAGCAGGTTACGTCAGTCTGTCAGATTTATTTATTTTATTTATTTTGTTCCAAATTGAATCCACAACCACTGGCTGTCTAAACCAGTTAGCTCAAACTCAGGCCACTAAATCTTGTCCTGATGCTGTCCATCATCTGCAACACAAAGCCATTTAAATAGAAATGAATTATTTGCTATTTTTTCCATGGCTAACAAACTCTAATTTAGAATGTTGCCATATTATAAAACAGACAAACCAGATCATTACATCTACACTCTGAAACCAGAAATCCTGATTTTCCTTTATAATAATGTTTACTTATTTATTTATTTTGTATTCCCTCACTGGTATGAGTTTACTCTTATCATTTAACTCGCAATGACACACCACTGGTCCCTCAGCTCCCTCGGGAATCTGAATACCACTGGATTTCCATCTATTTTCACAAATTTTCCAGGCACTCCCTGGTGTGCAGTGAGCAAAAAGCCATTGTCACTTACTCCATTAGTGGCTGGGCTGTCAGACAAGCTATGTGTGCATTATTTTTTTTAATACCTCCTCAACCTGACAAGACTGAACTAAATTGCATTATTATGTACTTCAGTGTGAAAAGATGGTCTCTATGTACAAGCCTACTATTTTTGCCTCCCTTTTCTGGAGAAAAAGGCATCATCATCACAATTAGTCTTCCAGCATAATTGCCTCAGGACAGTTAATTGTGATATTAGGTACAGTCTTTCTACCTGTCTGTTGTGAGGATAAGAAAAGTCAAGAATGAAGTGTTGGATTCCAATTAAACTTGACACATGCACAGAGCATGACGTCCTTGGGCTCTTAGATGATATAACTTCCCAGGTCCAGGAGGGAGATGACAGTTAAAAGGGAAATCTAGATGATGTAAATTCGCCTGACTTACTTCAGGTCACAGCGCGACAAAGGAAATTTGCCTTGCAAATTATGCTTAATAGAAGTAACATTGTTACAGTCCTAAGAGGACACTGGAAAATTAGGTTCTGGGGTCAAATTGTAGCAATCACAGTTTGCTTTCAGAAATTTTCTGAAATAGATTTTTATCTGAATGTGTACAACACTATCTCCATTTACTTCTGGAATCATGGTATGAATTTAACTTCATATGGATAGTCTCAACTCTATTCTCAGCGAGCACTAATTCACATCACAAGAGTAACTATTTTAAATATAGTGAAACAGATTGGATAGTGTCTGCTCTGGAGAGCTCTGTTTGGTTTGGTCTGCACAAACAAGGTAAGTCGATCTAAGTTACGCTAGTTAAGTTACTTAAGATACGTAACTTAAATTGACGTAACTTAGATTTACTTACAGCAGTGTCTACACTGCACCATATCGACAGCAGATGCTCTTCCATCAACATAGCTTCCACTTCTTGGGGATGTAGAGTACTGAAGTTGTAGGAAGAGCATTCTGCCATAAACACTGTCCGTAAACCTGCTGCATTGATCACAGCAGCACTGATTTAGCCCATAGTGAAGACAAGTCCTTTGAGCTGACATGGATCATATATCAAAATCATCCTTTAAGAAGATGTTCACTCTAGATCAGGAAAAAAACTGATTACAGCGCTATGTCTTGCACAATGCAAGTCTCATGTCCAGGGCTGGTTCTATGTTTTTTGCTGCCCCAAGCAAAAAAACATTTTGGCTGCCCCTCTGGGCTCCCCCTACCTGCACCTCCCTGCTGCTCCAACATGAGGCTCTCCCCCGAGGGAGCTCCCAGGGCCGGCCCCCAAGCAAAGAAAAAAAAAAAGGATGGCCCTAATGCCACCCCTTCAAATGTGCTGCCCCAAGCACCTGCTTGCTTTGCTGGTGCCTAGAGCTGGCCCTGTACAAAGCCAGGCCCCAAAAGGGGAGATGTTTTAACTTTACAACTAGTATGTAGAGTTTGTTTGGAGCTGGGTAGGGATTACAGGCAACACTGTCACTAGATACTGCTCAGGTCTGGGAGTCAAGAGTCTTGGGTTGAAGTCTTTGCCCCACTGAGGTGAAGGGCAAACTCTATTGACTTCAGTGGGGCAAGGGTTTGGATTTCACTCTTAGTTGTTGGTATAAATACTATGAACAGTTCACTGCCTGATCTTAGGTCTGTCACTTAGGCCTAGTCTTGCAAACTGCTCCCTGCTGGTGGACCTATTGATTAGAATGGTCTCTTTAAAGGTCATCTAGAGAGAGGATTGTGGGAGAATGGTTTGTGCTGTCTTAACTCATCTGTTTGATCCAAAGAAGTCCTGAAAGATGTTTTGGCTTTGTAATGTTTTTGTTTTACTTGGTTTATTTTTTTAAAATGAAAATTAAGATCTTATTTTTTTATCTTGTTTTTTCTGGAAGTCTCTATAGGTGAATGGTAAAATGATAAGTTTATGGCATCATTGACTATGTGGAAGTGAACTATTATTGAGAGAGAAGTGATTTTTAGTCACGCTGCTTGAAACCTTTTGGGTTTTGTTTTCTTTTTAAGAACTTTTGGGGAACTTAAATGCTTGAATAAACAGTAGGAAAAAAAAGTTTTCTTGTTAAATATTCAAAACTCTTTCTGCTGCAGGTAAGAGCTGAAACAGCCCCCAAACCACATCTTGGGTCTTCCAAGAAAGACCTAGAGCAAATCAGGGAGGATCAGCTTTGACATTTGTGATATTTGTAAGCTACAAAATAAACAAAGCCTGTTAGGACTCCTTTATACATTGTAAAAGAACACACACAAGAAAGGCACAAAATGTTTTTTTCACCCATCCTCTTCATGTTACTTCTTTAAAAAGGAAAACATTACTCCTTTTTGATCTGAGTACCGCTCCAACCCACTGTCTATGAGGAGTAATAGTTAACAATGCAAAGTTCATGTAAACATATAAAAGATACATAATACTTTAATAAAACAATCCTTTAGTATTATTATCATTTGATCAATCGTCGAATTAAGAAAGGGTGGCAAAGAATTTGAATTGATCTAGTATTTCTTTAATTAAGAAGGGAAAACTTGTTGAATTCACAGCTGAGCCGGAGTAATGGGGGATGGGTATGTGTGTTCCAATCTTAGAGGGACAATTTGCTTAGTTTTCTCAACAAAGAAGTTGGTGGTCTGACTTAGTCACTAATACTTTGGCTCATAAACACTGTCTGTAAACTTCCACGAGTCTTCTTTAGAAGAGTAAGGCACAATGATAAACAATTTTTAATGGTTTTTTTTTCTTTTACCAGAGGCTTACTTTATTTATACATGCTGCTCAGTTCATATTTTTTTTGCTAGTAATATGCATTCAGATTGCGAGAGCACTAAGGCATAATTATATCAGGTAATAAATTAACCCCAAAGGCTAGAATATAATCAGATACCTTCAGAATTGACAGACACCTACAAAGTTTATTTAGATTAAGTTGGCTGGATCTGGATTTATTTCCATTTTCATGTTACTGGACCAGATAAATCAGACAATCCTAACCAAAACACTTTACGATTATCTCTAAGCATGTTGTCCCTAGGGATTATGTTAAAGAACACACTATAAATTATTCAATGTGTAACTCCCATTTGGTGATTACCAACTTCTGGGACTCGGGCCTGAGCCTCAGAGCTCTGCTATGTGCTTGAAGTCAGGTTTGGAGATAGAATAGACTTTACCCCTGCTGAGGTCAGTAGGCAAGTTTCTCCATGGACTAGTAGGGACAGGCAATTTTTTGGGCCAATGATGAGCCAGGGCTGCTCAGCCCTTCGTGGGTAGGAACAGCCTGACACAAAGAGACTAGTTTTAATTTCAGATTTTGAGCTGTATGTTCGGGAATTGGGAGCGTATAGGGAAGCAGAACAGCCCAGGAGTCTCTGACTAACTCCCGCTCCCCACAAAGAGCATCTTTGAGCTACTGTGGGATCTAGTGCATGGGTCAGGCAGTTCCAGCCCCACAGATGCTAGCATTTAGAGTAGCAGAGATGTGATCTGGTGCTGGCTACCAAGAGGCAACTCAGAGCTCTATAACAATCCAGACCAGGGAGTCAGGAGAGGAACCTGCCCCACCGGGGCAAAGTCCTTGTAAAAGGACACATTTTGTTGTGTGTTTAACCCAGCCAACATTCACAGCACTGCAGCACTCATCTCTGCACTCGCTCTCAACACTTTCCTGAAAGGTGTCAGGGAGATAGCTGGGGTTGGGAAGAGTTGAATGTTGGGAGGTGGGGAATTAATTGATTTGTTAATGTTTTAATACTTATCAGTTAATCCTAACCCTTTCCCATATCTTATTTTCCTGTTCGCAGTAAAGACCACCTTTGTTTTACTGTTATTTTGGGGTGTGTCATTTCTTTGCTGGGGTTTGTTGATGTACTTTATTGTTTTATTGTGGTGTTTTTGTGTGCTGGGTTTTATATTCCTGGCCAGCAGTGGTAGCATTATTCATTTTCCCTGTGGACAGCACCCATGTGTTTGGGCCACAGTGAGGCACCAGGTGTCACAAAAAAGAACCCAGGACCCAGCCCATGTGAGGGAAGGGAAGAAGCCACTCCAAGTCACAAACAGTAGGGAGGAAAGTAAGCCTCGGGAGAGGGGTTCCAAATTGATTCCACAGTTTGTTTGCAAATTATCCTTACTATTGCTTTTCTTTTGCCATTCATATACTTAAGATAAAAAATCAAGAACTATTTTAGAGCTAAAACATTCATGCATGTGTCATCAATTCTACCCTGACTTTATCAGGGATATTATTTTGATCATTTAAAGGTTTGTTTAGCATGTTACTGGGCCTGTACCATAAGTATTTCTCTGTATGTATAACTTTATTAGTGAACATGAAAGAAGGGCCAGATTGCATATCAGCTTCCAAAAATGACATTGTTTAAATTTCATGTATAGGACCTGGATTGAGACTATTATTTCCCAGAGGCAGTTTATTCACAAGACATTTAAAAGCAGTTTTGTGGGCCTAATTCTCATATACTCGGTCGCCTTTACACAGGTTTGGCCCTCAGGTTACACCCTATAGTCTGCAGAAAATCTCTCAGAGGTGATATTTGTGCAAACCTATTGTAGGGACAAACCTTTTCTAATAGATAACATTATATGTTGTATTTACATGTGTGTGGCTGAACTGTTCAATTTCTTTTTAATATCTGAAATGTCTTTAATCAGGATAAGTATATATGGTTATCTGCCAAAAAGTATGATGTTCCAAAAGAGAAACTGCAGAGTAATTTGTGGTGATATGTAGATACTGCCAAACCCCGTGACCACCATTTTGGATTTCTTCTTTTAGCTGCTGCTTAGACTGAGAACATGGATAAGTACCCCTTTATAAAGTGTGTTCATTGGTCGATCCTAATGTTAAACACTAAACATTCAAGCAAACCTTAGCAGCTAATTTGTTGCCAACTCCTCCAAACTATATCGTGTGGAATTCAGTTGATGCAAATAACATAAAACCCCCATTAGCTTGGCCAGCTATCTTTTTCAATTCTTTGCTGGTCCTGCAATGACTTTTCCTAAGACCATAGGCTAAGATTTTTAAAAGTGTCATAATTCCACTCACTGTTGCAATGCCTCGCATACTTAGAAGCCTAAAGGTCAATTTCTGAAGTAACTTAGGTGCCAAAGGCCCAGTAGCTTTCAATGAAATTTAGGTTCATCTTTGTCCAAAAACATTGATTCATGAAAACGGAAACTTTGTGTAAAGCATGGGCTTGATGAATTTTCTGACTCAAAAAATTGTGGAGGAAAAGTTTTGAAATTGTTGAAACATTTCCTTTTGAGATTTTCAAAATGAAAATTTCATTTTTTCCCCATTTGAAATTACTTTGTTTTAAAATTTTATCTAATTAGAGTGAAAAAAGGTTTAACAAAGCGGAAATTTAAATGAAACATTTCAATTGACCTACAATGGAAAAAAAAAGTTTTCTGTTTTGTGAATATTTCAGATTTTAACTTTTCATCTTGATTTGAGATGGAAAAAAAATCAAACTCTCAAACATTTTCATGGGATGGAAAAAAAGTTTCCTGCCCATCTCTTTTAAAAATCTAGGCCACAGTCCCATGTTTTGCACTGTGTAAGGTTCCATCTCCCTTCACGTACCAGCTTTAAAAAAAACAAAAACAAAAAACTTGTGGACTGTACCACAGTCTAATCCTTGCTTGTCTCTAGAAATATACCCTCGTGGACATATTCTGAGTGTTTTAGGGATGCAGGCATACTGTTAAAATCATGCATAGCTTATTCTACAGCATTATATATCAGGTTCCACTGAAAGTGGTTCTCATGGTTCAGGGCAACTGCACCTTTATTTCCCCCTTGTAGCCCAGCTGGTTCCTCAGCTGTCATCTCTCTTGGACAGAAAGAGATCCATGACTCTCTGCCTCCTGACTAGGGTTTTCCAGGCTGCACACTTCCCTGCCTACATTGTGTTATTCCAAGCCACACTGCCTAAATAGGCCAGCATCTGTGCTTTGCCTTCTCTTTAGAAGCTTTAAAGAGCATAATTGCCAGCACTTATATGCTACCACACAGCTCTTTTTAAGCATGCATATTTATTCTGAAGGTGAAAGCATTACGGAGAAAACATATACAAATAGTGAAAGAACCTATACACATGTCAATAAGCTTACCAGAGCTCACCCCAACTCCAACAAGGCTCTGACAGTAGTCAATTAGTTAAACTTCACAAAGACTTTTTTTCTGTGGTTACAAATTCATTACAGCTTTAGGTCAGAACAAGCACACCCATGCAGGCTAGGTCTTTGATCTTCAGATTCTGGGCACAGGTAATCAGTAGACAATGGTCCCTTCTTCAGGGCATAGCTTTAGAAAGCTAAGTTTTTGCATAACTGGAGGGGACATTTGCATTCATCTCCCCTTAGATATTTTCCAGGAATTCCACTTCATACATGTTGTCTCAAAATACCATTCTTGTCGGCCACATTTTCAATATTACGTAACCTTTGCATGTAATACAATAGAAACCAAAGATACTGAAACTTTAGGCTTTTGAAGAGTATTGCAGGAAATTTCTGACACAGTGGTGATAAGGGAAGAAAAGCCAACAGAATGCTGACTACTTGAGCCTGACTTTCTCTCTCTTGTTGCTAAAGCAGAATGGAAGTAGATGATTATTATTACCTAAAAACGGAGAGTTAAGAGAACCCTTTGGGATCTTATTTTCTTCCTATCTGCTACTTGTTTGTCATACTTAGTTGAAGCTTACCAAAAATAATAATATTTTTATTAAGCTGTCTTTGAGAAGACTCTATCTAAACCTAGACTCTGGATAGGAATCATGGCTCAAAATCTTAAGAAAAAACTTTTGAGACAAATTTCATAAGACACAAGATTACTTAGAACTCTTCTCAGCTCTTTTTCACCCTCTGCATCTTATGTACATGTGCAGCAGGGTAGTCCACTGACCCAACAAAACATAAAAATAACACAAAGGAAGAATGTAGATGCTTCAGTTTGGAGTAGATCAGAATGCAGTCTAAACTGCTTACAGAGATGTAGAGATGTCTTCCACACTTCTGAAAACACTAATAATCTACCTGGTAAAATCCTTACAACCCAAAGGCTGTGAGTAGCATAACAAATCTGGACATTTCTGAGCCAGGTTTAATGACGCTTGTGTCTTTAAATATCATTGTAAGGCTCTGTTCTCAGTGAAGATAGACAAAAGGAAGCTCTGTTTCTGAACTAGCTGGGACTTTGTGACAAATGTTTTCATCACAGGATATTGTAAATTAGGTTAGTAAAGGTGTGTGTGTGTGTATATATATTGTATATGCAGAGTGTGGCTGAGCTGAAACATCACCTGCAAATATTCTGAATGAATTCCTAGAAATAGATTTCATACACACTAAATGGACCAATGTTAGTGATCTTTGTACTTTGAGAAAGACTGCCTCTTAATTTTTCAGTTTGACATTTCTAATGTGTTTGTTAGTTATGTCAGAAACAATCCTTGTTTGTCTCCACTCAGTTACAATACATGTTCCACAGTGATCAGAATTGAACATTTAGGTTCCAGTTCTCCACTCCTTTTCAGCAGTTTTATACCAGTATAAAACTGCAGTTGAGCCTTGTTCTGTAGAAATTTCATTTCCAAAAATGTTGAGTAATAGGGCTTACCTAAATGTGTAACCTTTATGAAGTTCCCTGACCTCTAAAGCCGCAGATTTACTATAGCCAAACAATTAGAAGTGAGGGGCTTAAATTGCAGCAAGGACAGTTTAGGTTGGACGGGGGTCGGCAACCTTTGGCACACAGCCCATAAGGATAATCCGCTGGTGGGCCACGAGACATTTTGTCTACATTGACTATCCACAGGTGCAGCCTCCGGCAGCTCCCATTGGTCAGGAATGGTGAACTGCTGCTAATGGGAGCTGCACGGTGCTGTGCCTGCGGACGGTCAACGTAGACAAAATGTCTCATGGCCCGCTAGTGGTTTACCCTGATGGGCCATATGCCGAAGGTTGCCAACTTCTAGGTTGGACATTAGGGAAAAACTTCCTAACTATCACGGTAGTGAAGTACTGGAACAAATTTCTTAAGGAAGCAATTGATCTCTTATTGATCTGCCTTCCAACCCTACACATACATGATTAACAAACCCAGGCTCTGGACCAAGGGGAGAGGAAGTTCCAAGATCCCCTCATGGAGAGTGCCTTGCTGCCACCTCCCTCTCATTTATATTTAGGGGATTCCAGCACAAGAGCCTGCAGCAATCTTAATTATGAGTTGAGTCATGGGGAGGGAAGTATTAATCACTCTTTGCCTTGTCTGCATATATATTTAAATGATGTAACAAATGAAAGAGTTTTTCTCCTCAGCTCAGGCTCTGCCAGCAGTACCTCTAAGAGGGATAGCTCAGTGGTTTTAGCATTGGCCTGCTAAACCTAGGGTTGTGAGCTCGATCGTTGAGGAGGCTATTTAGGGATCTGGGGCAAAAAATCTGTCAGGGGACAGTACTTGGTTCTGCTAGTGTAGGCAGGGGACTGGACAGGATGACCTTTCAAGGTCTTTCCAGTTTTATGAAATAGGCATATCTCCATATATTATTATATAATCTTTTCCAACTCCTGAGGCTATTTTGACAGTGGACTACTAATTGCAATAAATGCATACCAACTGGTGCAATAGTTTTCTAATATGGAACAAAGCCCACTAGGGAAATGACCAAGGTCTCTTGTGATCTGAAAAAACAGAGCCCCATGAACATGGAAGGCTAGTGTGTTTGAGTCAGCCCCATGGACGTGAAGGCTAGTATGTTTGAGTCAGCCCCATAGATGTGGAAGGCTAGTGTGTTAACATGCTTGGTCGCCAAGCTTACTAAGGTGATGTCTTAATTTAATAATAATAAATTATTATTTATTTATTTAGGAGGCTATGTTCATCTTGAAGATGATGGGGGTGGAAACAGCTGTATTCTCCCCCAAAAGCTATTCATTTCCTTCATATTTTTCCTAGTCTGTAATTATTCCTAATCAAACTACAACAAACAGTAAACATTAAAAATGAAATAAATGCAGTGACAGTTTGCCAATAATGAGCAGAAAATGTTCCATCTGTCTAGCAGTGAGTAAAAATCTGTGTAATTACTGCTCATTTTTCTTCTAATTGCTGAGTTATTAGTTTAAAGCTTATGCACAACTGGTGAACGGTGCTGACTACCCATTCTCTAATTACAGTCCCTGCTTCTCTGTGCTTGAAATCAGGAAAAGCAGAAAATGGAATTTACATTTAGAAAAAATGTCTCCATTAACCCCTCTGGTAATAGCAGCTGTTCAGTTTTGTCTTAACAAGATCTTGAGATGAAATCCTCAGCTGGTATAAATCAGCATACAATTTACACCAGTTGAAGACCTGATCCTAAATTTCGCAGTGGATATACCACTTTTTAATGTACATTTTTACTCCCCAGTATCTGTCTTGTCTCTTTCGGTGTCAGCCCTGTGGGGCAGGGACCATCTAATGCTCTGATAGTAAGGTGCCTAGCACAATGGGGGCCCTATTCTTGGTCATTCCTTGGACACTAGCATTATACCAACAATATTAACAATCAGCCAAAGCTAATTAAAGCTTTGTGATTGAGTTGACAGTAACGACCTCAAGAGCCTATGAAACATAACACTTGTGTTTGTGTAGCTAGTACCACAACTAAATGAACGTGGTATGCTCTAAAACGTCTGGGAAATCTGGTTCTTATTATGCCTATAGTCTTAGTCACTGCCATTATAATAAGCTGGAATCTTTCTGTTCCCAGAACTGAGGTGAGAAGAAGATAGCCTGTTTCCATGGGAAATAGGTAGGAAAGGATATCATGACTGACCATTCTTTTGGTATGCTTGTGTAAACACCATTAACATTAATAGGGATTTGCACATGTCCCCAGATGGGAGAACAGATTCTATAGATTAACCTACTTTAAAAAACAAAACACACAGCAGCATTAGAAGGGCCTTTGATTATTATTATTATTATTATTATTATTATTTTATTTATTATTATTATTTTTTGGTGATACTTAACCTCTTCTTGTAGACGTGAGGGAGGGGGAAATCATGAAAATGTGTTTAAGAATCTCTGCTCCACTGTGCCTAGAGGACTCCAGCATTTCCGCTTCTTTTCAACTCTGAATAAATGTATTTGCTTCTTGGGCTCACATGCATATTATGCATAATCCATTAGATACAGTTGCCATCTGTGTGGTGGAGATAGGGAGTGGTGGGACTTCACAGATTTAAAAATGGAAAAGATACTTCACCCTAAAAGTAGCAGAAATGAAATAATTATTTGCATAATCTTTTAGAGTCACCTAGGTTTCCTGAAAGCGGCTTAACATGTTTGGAATAATCTATTAGGAAAATATTAGGGGGAAAATACTCCTTTTTCTCATGACCATATGCATTTTGATTTTCTCTCTTGGTCTAGAAGATTTACATTGTGTTTTTTTCATCTTACAAATATTTCCTTTTAGAAAAATAACTGTTCTTTAACCTTTGTCCACCCTAGAAGAATGCCAGTGAAAGCTCTAAGTTGTCATTTGAAACAAGCTTATGTTTCTTCTTTATTTTATTTCTGATATTGTATTCCAAACACAATATATTGTAGGAAAAAGTATTAATGATTTAAATGCTAGCAATACACATTACTACTTTGGAATTTATTTTTTCTTTGATGTAGAACTGCTTGTTATGTTGCACCCAGAATGAAAGATCCCCTTGGCCTGCTAACAAGCTGAGCTAATGAAATGCTTTTCTTACCATTATGCATTAATATAGCCCGACTGAAATTAGTTAGACTTCTCTCATAAAGTAAGGCTCACTTGCATGAGTCAGGTTTTACAGGGTCTGCCCAAATAGCTGTTTGTTTCAATACATGTGTGTGTTGTCCAGTGCTTAATATTTGGTTTAAGACTAACAAGGATAGATACATGGAAGTGGATATTGTTCTTTGATATATATAGATTCAGTTCAGCTGGGCATCTCAGCTTCAATTAATGAAAATTAGCACTCAGGAGGCCTGTTCCTTCAGGTCAGCAAAGGGAATCTTGCAGTGTTTGAGGGTTTTTCACAGTACACTGCGGATGTGTATAGTCTGTGTTAATCGAAAAAGAGAGGCTGAGACAGCAGTGTAAACCCAATAGAAAAATTTTAGAGTCACCTAACTCACTGAAGCTTCTGAATAAACACAGAAATTCAAACATCCATACACCTGTGTTACACAGATACATTATGGTTTGCCATTGAATGTTAAGTCCAGCATAACAGTTTATTGTACCTTTAAAAATTATGGCATAGAATTAACTGTGTTCACTCCCTAGAAAATAACAAACAAACAAAACAGAAGAAAAGAGGAAGGTTGTTAAGTGCTTTTTAATCACCTAAGCTCCAAATTTAACAGCTCCTAAAGTATTTCTTTTAACAAGTATAAAATTAATCACTTTAAAGCTCATTAAAACCTACTCAATTTGTTAAAACTCAGATTTGACTATTTAAAAATATTATTTGCCACCAAAAATATCTACTTTTTAAAAATCCATCACTCATTAGAGGATTTAAAAAAAAACAAAAAAACACCACCATGTGTCTGTGACCAAAGCATGCTTCCCTTCTTCTGGTTTTGCAGCCACTGCTATCTAATCTGAACTGCTCGTAGATCTTGTCTACACAAGAAAGATGAATCAGTGACATTTGCACTGGTTTAACTCAACTGGTTCAATTTTCTCATGTAAACAGGGCCTGAGTTACATGCTAACATCATCCACCAAGAAGCAAACATCAAAGGAAATTGTAATGTTAATTTAAGCTTCATTGGAAATTGGGAGGGCGGGGGCTGTTTAGGGGAAATTGCTGTTTGCCAAGGAAATGGTGTACAAGAAAATAAATGTTATTTTCTAGCTTGTAAAATGGTGTTAAAAATCATACAGCATTGAAAACAGTATTAAAAGCTATAAAATATAGCTTGTGTCTTCATAAAATGTTAAGAAAAATAAATCTGCAGAATGGATAACACTTTAAAATACAAGCAACTACCGCTTGTTTATTATAACTGTAACATATGTGAGGACTTTTGTTTAATTCCCCAGTTGTCAGAAATGAGGTTGAAAGTTTTTAATAGCCTCTGGGTATCAAATCTACAGCCCCAGGCTCCTATTTGTAATTTAATAAGAGTAATTTATTATAAAGAGAGTAAAAACAAGAATTGCCCAGTAGCTATGAAAGCCCATTTACATTATAATTATCAGGCACATAAAACCAGAAAATAGACAAAAGGAGCATTACAGTAGCACCACCACCAGCAATAGTGTAGTCTGCTAAGATATAACAGAAAATCACAGCTATAGAGAAATTTTATATGTGCGGAGAAGTGGTTATAGATGAAAGGTCATCGCCACCTCAACTGGCTGACTGATCCACCTGGTGGTATTACAAACCATTCTTCAGAAGGTTGATAGGAAATTTAAAACACACTGTTCTTTAACCAGGTGGGGTTGGGTGGAAATTACAACAACAGACCAAGAGGGAGAGGTGCACTTGTATCTCTAAAATATTTCTAATCAGTGGATCCATAAAGTACTTTTTAATTATGCTTCTTTCTCAAGCACTGGTATGCCAGAAAATCTCAGTTCAAGGCAGCAAGGTTTAATGATGCTGGCAGACTGTTAGCACCCTTTTCCGAATATTACACAGCATGGATTAGATTTTAGACTCATAGAATCACAGAATCATAGGACTGGAAGAGACCTTGAGAGGTCATTTAGTCCAGTCCCCTGAACTCCTAGAAGGACTAAGTATTATCTAGACCAGTGGTGAGCAACCTGCAACCCATGGGCCACATGTGACCCATCAGGGTAATGCGCTAGTGGGCCATAAGACAGTTTGTTTACATTGACTGGGAATGGCGAACCACAGCTGCGGGTGGACGTTCCTGTGGTCAATGTAAACAAATTGTCTCATGGCCCACCAGTGAATTACCCTGATGGGAGGTGTGGAGCCCGCAGGCTGCAGGTTGCGCACGTCTGATCTAGACCATCCCTGACAAGTATTTGTCTAACCTGCTCTTAAAATTTTCAGAGTTCAGCATGCAACTCCTATTTTAGGTACCTAAATAAAATGTTTGTCCATTGTTCTCAACAGGGGTGGGGGATGAGGGAGTGGCTAGGTTCTGAGAACATTTTGAAAATCTGGTCTATGTTAATAAGTAACCAAAGCTTTGCTTGTGACTTCTACTTCTGTCTGAGAGGGCTATTCTCCTAGAACTACATCTTGGAATTTTTTATACACCTCATGAATGGCTTCAAGACTAAAAATTAATGCAACTAATCCCTTGAGTGTGTTTAAGGAGATAGCATTCCCAGCCTATATATGGTTCAGATTTACACCTTCCCTGATATTGTCTTTACTGTTAACTTAGACGATATCAAAGATAGATTTCAGTCTGCAGTTTTCTGTTCTGGGGTTGCTCCCTGAAGGGATTTCTCTGTCACTAATATTTCCTCTGACTCAGATTGTTACTCCAACTTTTTATAGTTTACTACTGGCTTGGAGTTAATAGGGTCCCATTGGTATGGCTGTCAGGGTGACTCACCAGATCACTGCAAGATGTTATCTTGTTGCATGGGTTATTTGGTGGGTCTTAAAAATGTACCAGTATACTGCAGTTCCACCTGCTGCCAAGAACTGACGCGATTATTTTTTCCTGCTGGCCCAGTAGAGCATGTATAGAAACGTTGCTGTGTGATTTCTGCTTTAGAAGCGTATTTTTGTGTTCTTGAAACTGAAAAATTCAAGGACAAAACTCTGCATCTATCTCATAATTCTGAAGTAAGATACAAAAGTAGTGATGTGCTGTCAGTGTGTTTGGAAGAGGTTTCTGCATTTTTTCTCTTCTTTAAACTGAGTTAAATCATATGCATATGCTGCTCCTCTGTACCCTGCTTCTATTATGAGGCACATAGCTCATCCTGTCAGTAGCAGCACTCATCAGAGGAGTGGCGAGGGCCCTGTTTCCTCACTCCCAGCAATCGTATAGGGATTCTAATGCCTCCTTTCTGTCGCAAAAACTTTTGTAAGAGATGTTTGGCCATTCTCCCTTCTCAATATCAGCTGTTTTTTCATCCAGCAAGCTTCATAACACCTGTCACCATCTAGAATCTTCAGAGGAAGGTTTCACTAGCCCCAAGATGTACTAGGTTTAGAGCTTCCCAGACACACGCTGTACGCTTTCATGCATGGCTACTGAGGCAGCATCAGGCTGCAACAGCAGTGGGCAGAGATCCTGCTCTGCTAAAACAAGGGACTCAGAAACAAGAAGTGCAGCTTAATGAAACCTTCCCAAATCTCAAGTAGTTTTGGCATAATGGTCTTATTTTACACATCCTTAGAAACTATCACTAAACATATCTGGTGTTTTTTTTACTTACCACTTGCATCATGTTGGTTTAAAATTGGAAAATATAAAATACTTTTGTTATTCCTTCAATGAACATATCCCCAGGCAGCAATGACCCCGTAGAAAGAATGTGTGATAAGTCTATGAAATTTGCTGCTGATACGCAACTGGGGATGGCAGGGGGACAATAACATTCAAAATTGCTTGAATAAAAACAGAAAGAAGTAGCAAAAAAATGACACAGGCAATTCAGAGTAACATCAGGTAATGAAACTAGGGGAAAAAAAAAAGACGACAATAAACTCAAAATAGCCACAAGTTACAGAGCCCTCAAAAGGACATGCTAAGTCTCTAAGTTCTTGTCATCCTTAGAAAATTAGGTCATTTTCATTAACATGACGTTAAATATGATTTTGTAATCAGCAGGGGTGAGTTGTGTTTTAACACTATTTCAGCAAGTTGTGGGTAAATCCTACTGGAACCGTAGGTCAATTCTAATCAGCTTACATAAACCCTATAGTTCCAGTAGGATTTACCTATGATCAAGTGGTATGATGTTCTCTGTCTACAGTGCCGTTTTGTGCTGTACTAAAACATAACCTTGAAGAACCATGTCATCTAACTTGACCTCATTTTCAAGTGACAACAAGCCTCAAGAGCTTAATGTTTGTAGCAGAGGAAGAGACAGATTTTGCTTTTGAAGCCCTTCCTGATATTAACGGGACATTAATAAAGCCAAATTCTTGCTGTGAAAATGTTCTGCCCAAGCTTGAGAGAAATGTTAGGGATTTTTTTTACAATCCTTTCAGTAAGGAAAGCTCATGCTTTTGCATTAATGGTGCAGTAATTTCTGTGTATATACTTCTACCTTCCACATACAAAAGATGAAGAGCCCAAACAACATCAAAATAGAGATAGGAGAGTGTTTGGTTCAGAGCTGGAATTTAAAGAACTAGGTGGAGTTTATATGGCCTTTAATGATGTTTGGAGCAAGAATGTAGCTCTCTATATCCCCTAATAGTAAAAAGTAAATAAAGGATTGAAATGTAAAGATAAGAATATGAGCTAGACATTGCATTTTATTACATGGTGAACATTTAAAAATAACTTTTCTGACACATTTACTGGTGCTGTATATGGGTTTGCATCTATCCCAGAATGCATGATTCAGAGAAAAGCAGAGCATTAAAAAATGGTCAGAAAGTCCACGTGAGCTCTTTTTAGTTGTTGAAATTCAAGAAGGGACATGCTAGATATGTTTGATACCCTACTTCCATTTTTGATATCTCGGTCCTACTCCCGATTATGTTTAGTTTTATATTTATAATTATAGAAATAAATATGGTTAGCAATAAAACACAAAGAAAGGGTTAGAGAGGAGAAAAAAGCACAAATTATTGCTGGGAAATTATATATTCTTTTACAAGGGCATCTGTCCCATCCAGCTGTTGGGCAGTGCTTCCTGGTACCTTGAGCTTGCAAAGCTGTTAACAAATTGGGGTCCTCTGGGGCTGCGTGACCGTTCCTTCAGACAGGGTTTTTTCAAACTTCATTGCACCACGACCCCCTACATGATCCCAATAGGGGGGACCAAAGCTAAGCCCGCCCAAACCCCACTGTCCCAGCTGGTGGGGCCAAAGCCCGAGCCTCACTGTCCTGGGGGTCGGGGAGTGGGGGACAAAGTTGAAGCCCAGTAGCTTCAGCCCCACTCCCATATCCCAGCCTCCTGAGCCAGCCCTGTGAAAATGGGCGAGTGAGGAAGGGTGGGGAAAGCAAGCGACAGAGAAAGGGTGGATGATGTGAGTGGGGGTGGAGCCTCAGAAAAGGGACAAGTCATGGGAGGGACCTTGGAGGAGGGGCAGGGGGCGGGGCAAGGGTGTTCAGTTTTGTAAGAGTAGAAAGTTGTCAACCCTAACTTCGGAGGTGCATCTTGTGCCTGAGAATTTACCTGGAACTGGACAGGTGTGTTCAGTGCTTCATATGTGTTGAGGAAACTCATTCCCCAGAACAGTGCTCAGTTTTCTGAGTGTTCACCCCCAGAGTGTGCTGGGATCGCCAGATGGACTCGCTGAGACTGCAGGCCTACCTCACAGGAGAAGCCTTAAAGGGATAGTTCACTACATGAATGCAGGGCCCACAATGGCTATCAGCAACACTGAGGCCCAGTATTGCCAAGTGAGCAAAGGCATCTGCTCTGGCTTCTGCCCAACATCCAAAAGAAGCTCTAGTGCAAAGTCTTCTGAAGCACTGATAGCTGTTTAGGCATTAAAACAGCACTGAAGCTATCTGTTTTGACAGCCTCAGCACTGATGACATCAGGGCATGTTATATCCATGCAGGAGTCCAGAGCTGACACCTCTCTTAGGGATCTGAAGGCAATTCCCCTCTTCTCATCACTCAGGAATCCTATGTCACCCTGGCACTGGCTGTGCTGAGATGCCTTCATCAGAGTAGATGCCTTAGAGAAAGGAGAATAGAAAACCTAGTTTCCCATTCGATATTGCTCTGAGAAAGACACCTTTGCACCGATTGGAGGAAGAATCACTGGCACCAACCTTTTTATCACCAGAGACAGGACAACAGAGATCTCTGACACTGGTGCAAGCAGAACTGTCCTGAACCCATGTTTCCTGGGGAGTTGTGATCTGCCCAAAACTCATGTTAGATGCGGCATTCAAAAAATTAGTATACTTCTTTTGACAGAGTCATTTAGACACAAAATATAAGTTAAATAATTAAAGATATTTATCTAATACTGACAAAGAAAATCTATCTAGGGCTGCTAGGTCACTTTGCATTTATCCAATCAATTAGCTTAAACTCTGGGGGACTATTGTTTTTGCATTTTTTGGCCCCAATCAGATGTGTTGAAGCAGAGCTTCACTCCAATGTAAAGTCAATGCTAGTCAATAATAGCATAAAGGTCCACATAGGTGCACCTATTTGTAGGATTGGGGCCATTTTCTTTACTATCTGTGTTTCATAGCACCTAAAGGCTCAAGCAGAGACCTGTTCTGCTAAGTGCTGTGTACACATGCTATTTCTAAGAGCCATTTTGTTTCTCTTGCTTTGCCAGCATTTATTGTTCATCTTGAGCTTCGGCTAAAGGAAAATTTTTTGCTCATGTTTAGTAAATACAAAAGATTACTGTGTTGTACTAATTGGACCCTGAAGTCGGTTGTAACTTTTAAAAAACATAAATATAAAGTCTACTCCCGAGCTTGTCTGCAGCATGAAAGTTTGTCTAAATTCTGTATTGTAGGGAGCTGAGAAGAATTAGCTATAGGCAGGAGGATAGTTACAACTGCTTCTCTCCAGGCTGATAGTAATGTCTACAACACATCTGGGAAGAGGTCTAGGGAAGATCTCAAAAAGAACATGTTTATAAACTTCATGTCAGAGATGGGGAAATCACTCTGTATTAATTAGGGACAGAATAACACCTAAACAGGCTATTTAATTTTAAAAAAGTAAGCATGGGTTCACAAAAAGAAGATCATGCCTAGAATATCTAATTCTCTTTTAAAAATTATTAGCTTAGAAAGAATATGATGTTATGTGAATAGCTATGGAAATAATTTACCTGAATTAATCTGTAAAGTGAGAGATCAATGTGTGGAATACTTGAGAGTAAAGAATAGGTTATCAAAGAGGATAATTTGCATAGAAGCCATTTCGAATGGAGGCAGGTGACTAATGGAATGCCACAAGGATTAGTATTAAAATGAATGTTGCTCACTTTGTAATGACCTGAGGATGGAATATGCAGTTTGGCGATTAAATGGCTGATAGAAAATTAGGGAGCAAATTAATCTAAAGAAGCAATATAGTAAATTCAGAATAACTCTGAGCATAAAATGAGATAGGTTTGCATCAGCTACTTATGTAGCGCACAGGAGACCAATGACCAACAACATGGCAAAAGGAGTGTAAACCCAGCAAAGACTCAAGCAAAGTAATTAACGAACAACAATGCGTAACGATTGTGATATACTTTCTTGACATAGAATCTAAAACCATACATATCTTTTATTTATATACAACATACACATTTTTGTTGATTTTTTTTGGCAGAGATCCACTCATTTTGATACTGCAGAGTAAAATACATCCTTTAAGTATAACTAGTCCTTTTGAAAGTCTATTTGCTTCACTTAGCCCCCAGATATAGCATTAAGTGTCAATATTAAACATTAACCAGCCATATCTTATTAAGTAAACTAGTATAAGGAAAGAAGGTATGTGCTCAGTTTATTTCCTATTTTCAGGAAATGCCTAGAACATGATGTTGGTTTTGAATGACTTCTTCAGTTTTACCCCATCGTTGTCAAAATCTGAATTAGACAATTTCAGATAGGTCACTGCAGCTCAGCTGAGAAAATAATGGATCTGCCTGAATGCCAGAGATTAATGGTTCTTGGAGATGTTCACATATCATTCTTAGCAGCTGTCATCCTAGCCCAATCAGTGGTGTGAATCACTCAGAGTTACAACCGTGTCTGGTTTGTGCTCCTTGGGCAATTAGCCATATTCACCACTTCAGCTGACTAGCAGGAGATTGGCAATAATGTTTCCATTTGAATGCAACTGTTACTCTATGAAAAACATAGGATGTTGTCATCATCCTCATCACCGTCGTCATAGTCACCCTCAATCTCACCATACTCATCAATCATGTCTGCTGTAAGAGCATTGATAACTTTTCTTTCTGTTCATACTTGGAACGCTTTCTTAGAAATAAACCCCTATACTCATATTCCCCTCAACAGATGGAGCAGTTATTGAAAACAGCCATGATACACTCTCTTTTTTTTTTGTTTTTTTTTTTAAAAAGGTTGTCAATGGATGTTGTAAAAACACTGGCCCTTGATTTCTCGCCTGACATGAAATGTGTGGCTGGACACAATTCTGCTTTTAGGACAATGAATTCACTCTCTTAGCGCAATCCAGCAAATATGTAATATCAATACCTCAGATTGATGGTTGGAACCAATTAGAATAAATCTGACACTTAAGATTACTTATTTCCTGTGGTTCATTGCAAATCAGTTGTTTAGGCTCCTGAATATTTGAGGGAGGAGAGTACTCTTAAGGGAGCCTTCCAGAATAAATACTGCTTAAAAGCAGTGGGAACTTCAGCTGGGTATTGTCTATCTCACAGATATATTATAAGACTTAGTGAGTGAGGGGCAAATGTTCAAAAAGCGGCCTGTGCCTGCCCACAGCTGCATATGTATTTTTCAATCACTTATACTTGCATGCACAGGAGGTAGAATTTACCTGCCTAAAACTCATTTAGGAGTGGTTGGGATTGCATAGTTATATTCTGTAACTGATAGACCTGGAGGCTAGTGCTTGAAATGTACTACCTGTTTGCAGGAAGTAAGCTTTGTGTGCACAAATGGGAGATGGGTAAAATGGCTTTGACTTGGCTCTTAATTTTTTAGAAGCACTTTAGAGATCTTCAGTGGGATAGTGCTTGCTACTGTAATATATGAAATCTCCCTATGAATTTTTGCTTTTGGTACTGTTGTATTTATATTTATTGTATTTGTTGGCACTCTGGTAACAATGCCTCCAAAAGGTATAAACCTTTAATATGTGAACACTGGGATTTTTTTTTTAGTAGGGTTCTTTCTAAAGTTTCCCAGGATTTTTTTCCAACGTATTCCATTTCAGTCCAAGGCTGTATTAGAGTTTGATATTTTGCTTTCCTGGAATTTGGACCCTTCTCTACCTTTCAGTATTTTCAAACTAATTAAAAGGTTTATGGAATGTAAACACATTATAATGTTTAGACTTCCTTTTTCTGTATAGTGTAGAGCTGCTTACTGTAATTACTAGTAAAATGTTCTTCTCCACTCACTTCTCTTCCAACAAACTAAGTTTCCCTTTGCAGAATTTTTATCTGTCTTCAGTCTCAGGTTATAACCCAGATTCTTAAATCTGTGTGCCTCTGTTATTACTGAGAAGTATGCTTCCCAATTATTTATTTATTTGGTTTAACGTCCATGAAACTGGAGGTGATTACCACTTCTAATGCTTTGGAGGATTGAAGATCTGTTTGCTCATATACAGGTTTATGTAATCAGTAATGATTTATTATAAGCAGCTACATTGAATAGCAGAAGAAAAACATTATTTTTAAAATACCAGTGCCAAACATCTCTCTCAATTACATTAGATGAAGATTTCAAGTTAGGTTTAGTATGTGGAGACAAGGAGTGCCTTTACTTTTCTAAACTGCTTTTTTGTATTTCAAAGTCTCAGGTAAGTTTTTTTAAAATATATATATAATATTGTGACAAAGTTCCGAGTCTGTATTGGTCGGTCCTGTGCTTCCTGGCACATTTAGGGGCCTCAGAAACTCAGCTAGGCCCAGAGTGACCTCCCTTTCTCAGTAATTAATTAAGGGAGGCAGAAAAGAGGGGAGCCCGGGCCCGCCCTCTACTCCAGACTCCAGCCCAGGGACCCTAACAGTATCAGCTAAGATGGCTGACCTTTAGGCACAAAACACAATACAATTCCCTGGGCTACTTCCCCACAGCAGTCCCCGCTTTTTCAAACTCCACTTCACCCTTACCTCAGGGCCTCCTTCCTTCTGGATGATATGTTGTCCACCACTCAGTCTCACCAACAGCATAACTTCCTTCCACAGCTCCTGACACCCACACCCCACCTGACTAACTGTGAGGTTTTTATCTGGTTTCAGCCAGTCCCTGATTGGCTTCAGGTGTCCCAACCAGGCTAGCTGTTTCTACTCCTTTCTAGAAGGTTCTTAATTGGCCCCAGGTGTCTTGATTGGCTTGAGGTAGCCTTTGTTTGGCTATCCAGGGAACAGGGACCTGCACATCCTAAGACTAATATACCTGCCTTCCAGCACTCTCCTATATCCTTCTGGTCTGACTCCGTCATATATATAATTAAAAACCTCGAATACTTACTGTTCAAAAGAAATCCTTCAGAGCATGAATGGAGGCCATATCTACTCTACAAAATTAAGTTGACTTAACTTATGTCGGCAAACATCCGCTGCAGTTATTACCTTGCTTCTGAGTGTTTACACTTTGCTCCTTGTGTCAGCGGTGCATGTCCTCACCTGGACGGCTTTTATCAATTTTACTGTCAGTGTGAGGCATTGTGGATGACTTCTGAAAGCCAGCAATAATTGACGTAAGCAATGCAGCATATACAAACACTGCATCAACCTAACTACATAGACATTGACTCTCTGCCTCTTGTGGATGTGGAGTTATTAAATCAGAGTAGCTGGCAAGTTATGTTGGCAGGAGCAAAATTTTAGTGTAGACATTTATAGAGTTATGTCAACATAAACTGCCGTGTATTGACCTAATTCTATATTGTAGACCAGTTTAGTCTAATTCTATAGTGTAGCTATCTCTCTGAATTTGCAGAATGAAACAAAAGCTTGGAGAGGTGTGAACTACTCTGGTTCCATTTCAATGAAGCGGTAGCTCAGATGCTCTTGGATAATATAAATGTCAACCTTATTTAATTATTTCATTACTGATCAAGTCATGGAAGGAAGGAGATGGATGATCCTATTACAAAAATCTGCACCAATTACTGAGAATGACAGCTTATTTTGGTGCCTGAAGTCTGTGGCGCTCGGGAGAGTGTGACACCTCCCTGCCCCCTATCAAGAATAAACCAAGGAGCCTACCATAGCTCAGCAAGGCATCCTGAGGAACTCTGCAGAGCCAATGGGAACCTCTCTGCCAATGAGTCAAACCAAAGTAGCCCCGGGGTACCCAGTAGAGCATAGATGTCCATATTTTGAGCACCTACATAATCCATTTTTAGGGACATCTCAATTTGTTTGCAGATGGATCTTGATTCATAGGCAGGGTTTGAAAGTGTATCATTGCTGCCTGATGCCCTCCATTCAACCCCTAAGTAAAATAATCTTGATTAATTATGTATTAAAGATTTTTGAAGCACTAAGAGTCAACTGTAAGGTGTTGGACCCAACTGCCAATGCCAGCCACATGTAATATAATAACTTGCAAAATGGACTGAGGGGTCTGTACAAAATGCAGAAGGTACTGTACATAGCCCAGTAGCGTTTTAAGCAGAAATAAAGAGAAATTATATGGGAAGATGCTACCAAAAAACAATCCAGGACAAAACCGAGAACCATATTGTCTAGGAAACTTTTTTTTGTCATTGCAGAAGAAATTTTATACAACAATTATGCTTGTCCTTCGTCAAGCTCTTTACAACAAACGGAGGAGGAATGTTTTGTGCTGTATCAACAAGTATGTCACCTATTCATCTGTGTGTAAGATAACCTTTTTAGATAGTCACATGGAGATGATATTCCAGCTGCTGTAAGTAACTGGGCAGGTGATCAATGAGAGAAAAGCAAATATTCTTAGTTGTAATAACTGGAACCTTTCAACAGTGTTTGCTTTCATTCAGTGGTGCTTGCCAATGGCAGATGTGCTCAGGAATTTAGGCTGGAAGGGAAGAGGTGGGACTCCTCTTGCAGTTGTTAATTTACAGTGCTTTCAATAAGCCTATCTTGCAAAAATCAATCTCATACAGATATGGTGGGGAAAATCAGACAGGAATAATTGGAAGCAGCATTCTTTGTAATGTTCTCTTTCTTTCACACCTATTACTACTACTTCTCTGTGAAGAATGCTCCCTGCATTATACTATATGTTGAAGATAAAAACTGACCTATCACTAGCTTGCCTTACCCTTGATATTCTGCATATTAATGGATATATGATGAGTTTATTATCTTAAAAGCACTTGCCACACACTGAATATTTTAATGTGTACATGCATTCTAGTGGAGTAAAATAATAGTAATAAAATACAGTAATACAAACACATATGGAAAACCTAACCCAGCTAGCACAAGTGTACAATGGACATTTTGGACTTGTAATTGCATTTTTCACTGATTACACTAAATTTTAGTCACGACACTAACACTTATGAATCTATACTAACTGTACTAACAAAAATATTTCTTCTATCATGATCCTCCAAACTTTCCAGTGTCCTTTTTAGTATCCACACAGATCTGCTAGCATTATTTTTAATTACCGAAGAGTGATTAACACTTGAAAATTAGTTACTGCACATATACAGAAATTATTTAAAGTGACAGTTTAAATATTCATATTGATAGGTGCTCAGATGTCGTGGTGATGGGCACACTATAAAACCCCAGATATTTACTAACTGTAGTGTGCTACAGGTGGACATGAAAAATTGCATTTATTTTGGAGCCAGAGAGAACATGCAAAATTAAAGTAAAAAATGAAAAGACTTCTGCTATACCAGCTCACACAAAATCTGCAAGCAAACCAGATAGCATTCTATCTGTCATAACAAGTTACATAGTCGTAGCTGTTCAATGCATGTCTTAGGTGTGTATGTGTAACTGTATGCAAAAGAAGTTGGGTAGGGATGCAGGAATGAGAATGCCTTAATCCCACAGCCACCTTGAAGAGGCAATAACAAGATATTAAAGTGAGATGGTGAACATACCGTACCTCCCCAGTGGTTGCATGTATGCTTGAGCGTGTTGTGAGCTCTTCAGGGCGAGGACTATCCCTTCTCATCTGTCAAGAATGCTCCAAGGACATAGGGAATAGAAGTACCTTTCTCAGCTGGAGAAGGGCACTAGTAGCTGTATTAATTCACAATGGCTGATTGCTTTGGGGTTATGGCTCTTTAATTTTACATTAAATTTCCTTTGAAAACAAGGGAGAGGAGGGAAAGGTAGCTGTGCAATGGATGCTGCTTGCATTTTACACTCTGAACAGTAAGTTGTAGAAGAATCCCTTCCTTCCTTCTGTTCCCCCAGTCCCCCAGGAACTTTCAGCCCCAAGCTGTGCTCCAAACAACCATTTTTAAATTTTAAACAACAGGTATGATCCCCAAGCTGTTTGTGTTTTGTTTTGGGTTTTTTGCAGTACAGAGTTGGTTAAAATAAACTGGAGTTCCCCAGACTGCTGTTGAAAGGCTGAAAGGGCAGATTGGCGTGTTAGGGTTAGTGATAACATAAAACTATCACTTTGTTCTGTTTCACACATACCTCTGTTAACATTTCCATCTCATGCTGCCTCCATTGTTCTCCCTCTCACCTACCGGATCGGCAGGTAGTGTTCGATGTATCGGGGATTGATTTATCGCGTCTCGTCTAGAAGCGATAAATTGATCCCCGAATTGATGCCTGTACTCCACCTTGGCAGGAGGAGTAAGTGGAATCGACATGGAGGCGCCACCATTGACTCACCACCGTGAGGATGGCCAGGTAAGTAGAACTAAGATACTTTGACTTCAGCTAAGTGAATAGCATAGCTAAAGTTGCGTATCTTAGTTCAAACCCTCCTCCCCAGTGTCAGATTTCCAAAATCATCTAAAAGGCCTAAATGCCCATTTCCTATTGAAAATCAGGTGTCCAAATCCCTTGCTTGGCTTTGAAAAGTTCAGCCTGTGCATGTGCGTGTGTGTAATATGAACTGAAATATCACTTTGAAAAGAGGCGAGAGAGGATAGAAAGAATCACAAAGTAAGATATTTTAACAACTTTTTTTTCCTTGGTAACTTAATGACAAAGGGACTATTTCCAGTTTTTGGTTATTAAATCACAGCTAAGCATGGTGAGGAGTCCATGCAGAAATGTGACATTAAAAAGGCACCAACAAGCAAATCAGGATGTCTTTTCAGGCATTCAGTGTCCACAGTGATGCTGTAATGCATGGATGATCGGAAAGTAGTGGTCATTGACCACATTGTGTGCAGTGAGAGTGGGGAGAGACTTTCTCTTTTCTGCCCAGTGGAGCACCTCTTCCTGCTACTGAAACCCTTTGACTCAAATGTGCTGAAAAATATTATTTTGTCAAGCAAAAGCCAATCCAGAAAAATAACTCACTAGACAGAATGAGGGAAAACCTAGACCTCAGTCTATCCCTGCCTTACATCAATAGCTTACTTTATCATTAATCTCCTAATAAAAGCTGGTACCCAAGGTGAAAGACTAAGGGGTGGGATCCATGAAGGGACTTAGCTATTTCAGTGCTGAGGGTCAAACCACCTAACTTGTAGGTGCCTAGAAAATAATGGGCGATACTGATGAGGTGTACTAAGTCCCAATCCTCTCTCAGAGATAGATGTTTAAGTCCAGGCTGCAGGGAGCCACCTATTTCTGTTTGCAATCCATGAACAGGAACCAGCTGCCTGGGGTGAGGCAGCTTGGGTGTCTAAGCTTTTCTTGCAGAAAGGAGTGAGGCATGTGTCTCACTCCACAACAGACGGCTGGAGGAGAAGGTGGGTTGTGTGCGTGACTGTTGAAGTATTTATCTGAAGTAGAAGAACTTCAGCAGGAGAGATTGAGGGAGTGCCACCACCATCAGCACTGCTACCACCTCCTCCTGGAGCCAGATTTTGAATGAGCCCCAGTCTGGTAGGCAAACTCACAGCCTGACAACCAAATCGGGTCCTGCCTGAGACTTAGGTGGACAAACACCTATCTTTCCTTGGTTTGTGTTGGATCAGGCCCTGCATATGTCTTAGGCTAATGAACACGTATCTTTCCCTCATTTATTCATTGCTCTGGGGCTTTGGCATCCAGGTGCCTAGAGGGAGGCAGCAATGCACATGCCCAAGGGCTAAAACTTAGATGGGGCCTAGGTAACTTTTTACAGTGGAGATATGGGCACCAAGCATCAGCTGAGTGGAAGTTTTGTGGATCACAGTGATGCTATGCACAGGGTCTTAGGTGACGAACTCTGGAGTATAGGTGCCTGAATTGCTCCATGGATTGCACCTTAGGAATTGTCTTCTGGGCTTCACCCTTACTTTGAGACAGACCACTCACTACTGTACAGACAGCACAGACTTAGAAAAGAGATTGAACTCATTTTAAAAGTTGGAATAGAGAGAGAGAGACTTTCTATTCGCTAGTGTTGCTTATATGCTGGAGGGGTCTCTAAAGTATTCCCAGGAATCACCTGTTGAAATTCCACAGCCAAGTTGACAGAACTGGGGCAATGCACTGGGTCAAAGCCATTATCTTGCACTTGTACAATACTCCTTTCCAAGAAAGTCTTTGGAATTTTCTGTATTTTGGATGTATAGGAATGCTAATGACCATTTTCCTTGTGTTCTTTTTGCAAGAAAAAAAAATAAGCAAAATCCCTGTTGTTTAGTTATTCCATGTAGAGCTGAATAAATAATTTGTAGCAAATAAATTATTTACATGTAGCCCCTCTTTCTGTTCACAAATTGTCTGATTAATTACCAAAATACCTGTACTGTCCATTCTTTGTCTGCATATTGATCATAAACATTTGTGAGTGTTTGATTGGGCACACATCACTTAATATTTTCTATTCTGATTGAATGATAATAACTCTTTTATCATGAGATTTCTGGGGTGGATATGTTTACTTGTTCAGATTTTGCTTTCTGCAACATTCTTGAATATTATGTTAATTTGCCATTTCTGCAAACATTCCTACCAGTAAACTCATTTGCTAGAATATTCATGGAAAGCAAATGCAGATGAAGAGCAGAAAATATCAGAGGCATTTGTCTGTCTGGCTCTTCTTTTCAGTCTTTCAAAAGTTCATGTGAGAGCAGTGAGACCTTGCTTAGGAAACTGCTAAATAATTCCTGCTGTCAGATGACCTATTCCTGAGGCTCATAAAAATATTTCTGAAGAGCTCACAACAAATGACAAATATGACTGTAAAACTTTCCCTCTCCTAAAAGGTCCAGCAGAGACCACCTAATGTATGTTTGCTTGCCAAGTGGCACTGCCTCCAGCCTTAGTTCTGTTTATGATATGGTGCTTTCATTAGAGGGGGAAATGCCCAATTCCCTCACCCTTCCTTGCTGTAAACACATGCATCCCTGTTCATCTTGTTTATTTTGTTAGGCCCCTTTACCAACATGTTCACACACACACACTCCTGTTAACTGGTATGTCATGTGAAGCGCTGATTACTGGAGTAGGCAGATGAGTTTCTGTTACAAAACCACTTGCCCATTCGTGGTCCATGCCAGTTATTCTACTAGAAAGTAATAAAATGCACTCATAAAATTAGGGACAAATCCTCAGCTGGTATATATATTTATAGATCTATTACTTAATTGACCTATGCCAATTTATTCCAGCTGAGGCTGCAGCCCATGCCAATTTCTGTCTCTGAGACTCTTCCTTATGTCCCTTTCATTTGAAAAATACATTTTGTTTTAATACAATTTTGTTAGACCGTTTCTCCAACTGTGAGATCTGTGGCAAATATCAAAGACAGCTTCTCCTAGCACCAAATCAAACAGAGTTGCACTCTCAGCATATATTTGAATCTGCTAACATTAAGCAGAGTATAATTTCCGACCCTTTTTACCCATCCCTCACGGCAACCACCTCTACATTACATTTTCGCTCTTTTAATGAAAAGGTCCCACATTAAAGCCTTCCTTCTTTTTACATTTCATGGCTTTTACACAGCATTTCATTTCAAAGCAAGAGCCCTTCCATACAGAAAACCATTTGTTTGCAAAGAATAATTCCTCCTTGGTGCTGGCCGCATATTTATTTTGTCTCAGCATTATAAAAAAGTGTCGTGTTGCTGACTCAGAAGGTGCTCATTATGGATAGCCTTCACCTTTCAATTGCAAAAGACATTTCCTTGAAATGATAATGTAATGAGTGTTAGATCAGCTGCATGTAACTGTTAGGCTATTCTTTTGATCGGTTTGAAATACCTTTGTTAAAAAGCTGCTTGACTGATTTCCTAGCTGGTTTTTGTACTGTTTGGATCTTCTGTACATATACACATCACGTTTCTACCACTTCAAAGTGGTTAATAAATTCACACTACTCAGGAGACTGCACATGAAACACAGTGAGCCCTTTCTGTAGAGATCTGTTTCTCCGTGCTTGATAGGATTCTTAACGATACACTGAGCACCTCCTTTAAAATATTTTAAAACCATCTGCCACAAAGAGAACTATCAGCTGAAGCAAAAGAATGGGACTCTCTGTGCCATATTCCCAAGAGATTGAACCCTGCAAATGGCAGCAACGCTTAGTAAACAGGGAGTCAGGAAGCCCCGATGAGAAAATGTTACTCACCTTGTTCTGGGTTTAACCACAGGTATATATTTTTTTATGTTGCTTGATGTGAATACTACATTGAGGCATTATTATTATTTATTTATTTATTGAGATGTTTTAGGCAATTTGGTATTTAAATAAACTTAAATGTACATGTATCATACACACATTATTAGCTATGCAAAATACCCACAATTAAGCTCACACCACTTGAAATTGTAAAACTTTGGGTTACTGTACAAATATTGGGACTATTGGTTGAAGGAGATACTTTGCCTCAGTTTTGAGAACACATGACCCAGATTATGATTTTGCATTAAAATTCACCATTTCACTGTGTTTTTGTGAGAAACCAAGAGGTTGTTAGTGGTCTCAGTCCAGTATTGATCTGAGTTTCAGATATTTATTTTTAACCACAAACAAACAAAAAAGGAATGAAAATTATTGGATCATGAACTTCATGAACCAAAAGGAAAGTTTAGATGAATCCCTGCAAAGTGAAACCCTGAGGATTTGCACAGATCTGTATAAATTACTGCATTGTAAATTGGCATTTGTTCCAAAGATAACAATACTCACAGCACAGCTTGTCTCTTTCTCTCCTCCCACTAAACAGAGTTGCCAATTTGGATTTCACATCAAGATGATGTTGGGTGTTAGAAACAACATTTATTATTGTTTCATTGTCCTCACATGGGCATATCCATGACTTGGCTATGTAGTTAGCATACCATTCAAGCAATTGTGTATACGGGCATTGTCTAAGCAGTGCAGATGCATGGAGTTGGAAGCTGTTCTCCTGTGCATGCTTAAAATACATGTCAAGGTATCAAAGTATAATTTAAACACCAGAGCATTTTGGTGGTAAGTAGTGTTAAAACAGCCAGGTGTGAAACAAAAATTGAAAGTAAATTAAGAAGAGAGAATTTTTGATGGTGTTTTTAGCATAGATTTCCATATATTTTTAGCATATAAAGAGTATTGAGAGATGAGTTAAAAATAGAATCAAAGTATTAAATAAAAAACACTAAAACCTATTCACTGTGGATTCTTTCTGAAATTCAAAGTGTTTGTAATTACTTCACTATGGACAAAAGTGATTTCTGCATCCCTAGTTTAGCCATTCAACAAATATTTGATTAAACCATATAATAGTTTGCAGGCAATTCCATTGTTTCACACTATGGATTTCCCATGTGACCTTGGGCAAGTCACTTATCCTCTCTTTGCTTCAGTTTCCCAACTATACAATGAAGGTAGTAGCATTTCCCTAATTCAGAAGTGTTATGAAAATAAATACATTAACGTTTGGTGTGGTGCTAAGATACTATGGGGATGGGAGAGCCATAAGTATCTAACATGGATGTGAACAGTTGCTAAGGAGACAGAAGCTTATAACAATGAGTCTTGCTCCTGCTGCTCTCAATTCCACCTGATAGAATATGTATGTTCTTGCACACCTACTGAAGGTGGAGTGATGTTTTAAGAGGATTAAGATAGCCAAAAGGGGTGAGATAGCTATACATTTGACCTAACTTTTCTGGGCTGTTGATCACCCAACTGGGTATGAGTCCCTACAAGCACAAGGAAGACAACTATTTTCGGATGGAGGTTGTTTTGTTTTCAGTATTGTTCCTGATTCTTAGTAATAAGATTCTTCATTACTTGACTGAAAGCAATATGGCCTCAGTCTATCTACTAATATTTTTAAGTATTCACAAATAATTTATGGGTCTCTGATAGGTTGGTGAATGGCTTGCTGCCAGTATGCCTTGAGAGATTTTCTCTTTTGCCTAAGCAATGACAACAGGGAAGGGACACAATGCAGTTAAATTCTATGATGTCATCATAGCTGACTATCTTCAATATATGTTTGTCTGGGAATGAGCATCTTCAAAATGTGGGGAATGTGATCAAAGCCCAGATCTGTCCCTTTTTGTAGGATTAAGTACCGAGGGGGCGGAGCCAGCATCTGTTATAATATTTGGGGGAGGAGCGAGGCGCATTTATAGAGGAGACCTTCTCTCTTTTTCTGAATAGGATAAGAATTCATCATCTTCCATAGAAGAAAATAGTTAGCTATAATAATCATGTTTGTAAGAATGCAGAGCCTGTGTATTCTGGTTTGATTCTACTGAAGAGACCTGCTGCTGTTTTGGGTTTAATAAGAACCCTCTGAAAGAGACAGAAAGATTCTGGGGTTTGTTTGCAAACAGATTGTAGCTGTTTGAGATGGTTACTGTATTTGGTGGTAAATGAGAGAAATATGAAGGTAATTATACATGTCTGAAAATAAAGCATGTATTTTGAAACTATTAAGACAATGCACTCTATATAAATACACATAGTAATTTACTCCTCATCAGAGAGATTTATTGCTAGATGAGTCTTTTGATTAATACCTTTTATTCCTGAGTGTTTTAACCACTTTTAAATTCATACATTCAGTATATTCTATATTAGCATTGACAATATTTAGAAAGTACTTTGTATTCAGGGAATATAGACATCCATCCATCACACTCATATAATCAAACATGCCCATCATCATGGTGGCTGGGCACCAATACAATTACTGTACATAAAACAATATTGGGATATAAGAACTATACCTTCCACACAACCTTTATATTAAGCCAGTAGTGCTTGCAAAGAAGTTATTAATGTGTTTGTTTTTAAAATGTGTCCGGTACCTTGATAGAAATACGTCCAGGTCAACCAGTCAGTCTTCTGAATGGCTGTTGCACCCTCTACTAGAACAATGTTTTCCATTTTAATGACCAACCTAGAAAATCTGCTGTCAGCCTCATTTCTAAAGTATTAGTTCCTTGACTGTGGTTCATGGACTGCTGGGTCCACTGAGCACTTGCTGGTGGTCTATGGAGAGCTGTGGTCATGTGGTACTAGTTCTGCTGCCAGCTGCTACATCACTTTAAATTCAGTAAAAATGTATTAAAGCAGTGATTCTCAAACTTTTGTACTGGTGACTCCTTTCACATAGAAAGCCTCTGACTGTGTCCCTTCCTTGTGAATTAAAAAACACTTTTTTGTATAGTTAACACCATTGTAAATGGTGGAGGCAAAGACGGGTTTGGGGTGGAGGCTGACAGCTCGCAACTCCTCATGTAAGAACCTTGTGATCCCCAGAGGGGTCCGGACCCCCCAGTTTGAGAACCCCTGCATTAAAGTTTCTCCTAATATTACTTTCTCACATCAATTATTACTTTACTTGCCACAAGGATGTTACAGGAGGTGCTTTACATGACTTTGAATGGGAGGTCATGGTCCACAATGCAATCTTTCTCTTAAGCTGATGCCTACACTATATGAAGAAGATTTTGAACTCTTATTCTGAAGAAAAGGAGTTCCTTAGCCTTGGGAACCAACACTTTTCACATATATGTCTTTCTTTAAACCAACGTGTTTATTATCATAATGGACATATTCTGTACAATGGCCCACTGTAATCTATGCATAAAACATAATGCTTTACAATGTTTTTCAATCATGCTAAATTTCTTCCACTATATCATTTTGTGTTCTTCACCATTTGAACAATAAAGAAATCTCCATGTATTTCCCCTTAGTAGAGGTGGGATGAGGCAGGGTACAGTTCTTTTGGTGAAACTGTAGTCATTGTAGTTTTTGCTTTGCCAAGTGAAAACAGTGAAAGACCTTGCACCTTATTAGATTAGAATAATTAAGGAATGTTATTGTACTACCAAGAAACAGAGATGCAGTGTATGTACATAGAAATGGAAATAAAGGAAGAGTGGGAGGTTCAAATGTATTCATTAATTTCAGACAGAGACGAGTGAACAAAAGTTGTCTTTTTGGACCCCTGGATACTGAGGGTTGGTCCTGGGACCAGTTTTATTCAATGTCTTCATTAATGATCTGGAGGATGGTGTGGATTGCACTCTCAGCAAGTTTACAGATGGCACTAAACTGGGAGGAGTGGTAGATATGTTGGAGGGTAGGGATAGGATATAGAGGGACCTATAGACAAATATATAAACAAATTAGAGGATTGGGCCAAAAGAATCTGATAAGGTTCAACAAGGACAAGTGCAGAGTTCTACACTTGGGATGGAAGAATCCCATACATTGTTACAGACTAGGGACCGAATGGCTAGGCAACAGTTTTGCAGAAAAGGACCTAGAGGTTACAGTGGATGAGAAGTTGGAAATGAGTAAACGGTGTGCCCTTGTTGCCAAGAAGGCTAACAACATTTTGGGCTGTATAAATAGGAGCATTGCCTTCTCCTCTATTCAGCATTGGTGAGGCCTCATCTGGAGTACTCTGTATAGTTTTGGGCCCCACACTACAAGAAGGATGTGGGAACTGGGATTGTTTAGTCTGAAGAAGAGAAGATTGAGGGGGGATTTGATAGCTCCTTTCAACTACCTGAAAGAGGATTCCAAAGAGGATGGATTTAGACTGTTTTCAGTGGTACCAGATGACAGAACAAGGAGTAATGGTCTCAAGCTACAGTAGGAGAGGTTTAGGTTGGATATTAGGAAAAGCTTTTTCACTGGAGGGTGGTGAAGCACTGGAATGGGTTGCCTAGGGAGGTGGTGGAATCTCTCTCCTTAGAGGTTTTTAAGGTCAGGCTTAACAAAGCCTTGCTTGGAATGATTTAGTTGGGGATTGGTCCTGCTTTGAGCAGGAGGTTGGACTAGATGACCTCCTGAGGTCCCTTCCAACTCTGATATTCTATGATTCTATGATACACAATGTGTCAGAATGAGAGACCGTCAAGTGCAGATGTTAGAAGTGGGATCACCAGCATTTAGAAAGTTTGAGTCTGAAAGGTACTTGGGCAAATAATAAAAACAGTGATACTGCAGGTGGGCAGTGGAGCTGAATAACACTGGAAGTGCAGTAACTGTGTAATTGGAGAATTCCCTATAACTTACGCTCTATAAATCAGTACAGAGTGCCTGTGTAAGACTTTTCAACTCTGTCAAGGCTATTCTGTGTAAATTCTGGCCCAACAAACTCTAGGCTAAACACGAGTTCCCATTGCAAACTTGCCTCAAAAAGAGCCAGTTTTATCCTTGGGTGAGCATATTAAGCAGGGCTAGGGATTTGATATGATCTATTCACTCTGGTGAGACCACTACTCACATTCTGTGTCCCCTTGTGCAGTCCAGAGTAAAAGGTTGTTGCAAAATTGGAAAGGGTTCAGAGAAGAGATACAAGAATGATCCGAGGGAGGGACTTAAGGAATTCTGCCACTTTAGCTTAATGAAGGGAGTGCTTAATTTGATTGCTGCCTAGAAACACCTATGCAGGGAGAAGATATTTTATGCTTCAGATCTCTTTCATCTAGGGAAAGCATAATGTGACCAGTGGCTGCAAGCTTGTCAGAATTGTATTGGCTTTATTTCCCGTTTGAATTTAGCAGTGTGTCAGTTAACCATTGGTGCAGATTGCCATCCAGGTATGGTAAACTCTGTCACTTGAAATCTTCAAATCAAGATTGGGTGTCTTTCTAGATTGGGTGCTTTATTTCAGCCTCTGGTAATTGGGCTGAGTGGAGGAATTACTGGGTGAAATTCTGTGGCCTGTGGTATACCTGACGATGATCTTAAAGGACCTTTCTGACTCTAAAATCTATTAGTGTACATCAGAATACTTCTTAAAATGAGTTAGATAATCTCTCTAATTTCTTCTGGACCCTTTTTAGTCTGCTCGACCTATTGAAGTCAAGGGAAAGATTCCCAATCACTTCAGTGGGTTTGGGAGAAGGCTCAAGCTGCCTCCCTTTCTCACGCTCATGCTGCTGTTGCTGTCCCCACCAAGGACTCATGCAAGTGGCCCATATTCTTGTAAGATCAGCTGTTTACCCAAAATAAGCTTCCATAATATCACTGAGTGTTTGAAATGCAAATCAATCAATAAGTGCTTATGTACCCTCATATGAAACCCCATTTAACATCTGTCCCTCCAGCAGCCCCGTTGTTTCACTTATTGTTGTAATTTATTACCTGAATCAGGAAACTGAGTTTAGGGAAGATGAAAGCAAATCCACATACACGATGGGACAGGCTGAACACAGTTTTATTGGCAGAGGATCAGTAGTTTGCGTCATCATCTCTAATAGCTCATGCCCTGCCTTCTGATTCTACCAGCAATGCTGGGTTTCCAAGGTTACAGCTGTTTAAAGGCCTTAGGGTATACATTTCTTACCCTTTGTGTTTTATTGATTGGTTTATTTTGTGCCCCTGATTCTGGGGCCACTGTTACTTTTATTCTATCTTCAGCACGTGGGACCGTGGCAGATTAATACTGTCTGGCTTGATTCCATGATTCCTGTCCAATTCTGCCCTTTATATAGCGATTCTTGACACATCCCTTCTGTTGTTGTAGGGCAGGGTAACTGTCTTGGTAGCTAGTGTTCCTAGTGAAGTAGCAATAGTTCATTGTTTCAGAAATTTGTATCTCTCTGTCATAAATGCAACTTAAATTCAGGAAGCCCCAAATCCATCCTTCTTCACTGTATAAAATAATGTGCAGAGCAGGCATCCTCATCTCGTGTGTGAATACTATATCCATCTGTTTTTGCTGGGTTCAAAGGAACTGGATTTTTACTTGTCCAAAGTGCTGCACTTTTACAGCTTTTCTAAGTGTATCAGTTAGATAACATGAAAGCTAAGGCTTTTGGGCATTGTATACTGGCATTCTAATACAGACTGCTATGCCACTTCAAGAGCATAGATAGCTAAATAGTATATCTGTATTTGTACAGCATCATTCTTACCTTCCTTACTTCCATATGGGATGATTCCTTGTCAGATAAAATAAATGGAGAAATGATATGAGTCTTAACAAAGTATGTCTGTGTGCCAAAGAAGGTTAGAAGGACAGCCTACTGACATGTAGAATTGCCTAAAGTAAATTACTATTATTTTTGGTTTCAAAGTAATGTTAATATCTCTCTCATGAACAACCAACTTCAGGGTTTTTTTTCATATTTGTGTTCCTCTATTTGGAATCACACTTGTAAAGATCAACACTCTACAAGAAGAAAGCAGAATGCACGTTTCGTTATGTAAATAGTAAAGCCAAGCAAGTGATGAAAAGGTAAATAGTGGTTGATAATTGATCAGTAAAGGAACATTACAAATCACTTCTATCAAAGTATTGTTTTAAAGAGTACACAATCCCTCTACAATAATAGTTTTGGCAATTCTAATATTTATAAAAAGCCAAAATGTCTTGTTCAAAACACCTGATAGAAAAACAACTTGAGAATTTGAGACAAATGCATTATCCATAATGGGTTAGTACTCTGTTTGGGAAAATAGCTCTATTAATGAGAATGCCAGTTTGTGAATCAGGCTCTCTCAGACTGATTTTCCATCTTCTCATCGTGGGTGGGTATGTTGCTCTTCTGCCTTTCAACATGAAAAGAGACATTTACTGGAAGTGGAAGACAGAGCTCAGGGTCAACATCACAGGTACTCTAATGAGGAAATTTAAAAACTTGTTAGGGAATGCAGAACTTCAAGTTTGAAGTGGGAATATTTTGTCATTCAAAATGGAAATTATAGGAGATGAAAAGGAATTTGTTTGAGAATGCTGTGTTAAATTATTTTCTATTCTTATTCACCACGCTGCACTAACACTGCATTAATAAATAAGGGTTCTACTATAGTTAATGCTTATCTGTAAAATAGCTACACGTAAGAAACCTACTGACACAGAAACGAGAGAAACCACAATCAATTAGTGAGTCAGTGGCAACGAGTCTGACGAACCATCAAGTAATACTGACACTGAGAATTTTATATTTGCAGGTTCAACCTTAATGATAGAACCAATAGGGAGAGACAACTGGGAAGAGTATCACATCTTTGATACTATCATTCCATGTGGAGAACAGATCTGGTTAAACAAAATTCTCATTCTCTAGCAGTGAATCGGGTTGGGAGAGAGAGTGGGGTACTTTCTGTTATCACATTGATTATTTAATGAAAACAAAAGACAGCTTCCATCACAACCTACTCTTCTTCTCCCCATCTCATACATGCAGTCAGCTTTTTTCGTTTGCTAGGAAAGTTGTGAATTTCCACTGGTTTGTGAAAATACAGAATTCAGCATAAGTGCAATTTCACTGGGTTGCAAAATGGGAAAATACCTAGCTCTAATATTTTAAAATACCCATTACATTAATGTGCAGATTGACAGTAGTGCATAGTTTCACACACATATGTAGGTCAACATGTCCAATACAGATAGAGAGATGAGTAGTGATGGGGAAAATGGAAGGTTTGAACATACTTTAAACTACTGGTTTTGATAATGCCATTAGAAATTTTGTGTAAACAATAGCCTCGAACTAGTAAATATATATTAAAACAAAAAGCTGTGAGAGGAGAGAAAATATTTTTAAATTAACCTATTTCATAACAGAGGGATATAAATGTTCATTCTGTAAAAAAGGCACATACCTGGTCTTCTGCATATAAATTCTGTGTGCTCTTGCCAATAAGAAATCATGTTAATGGTTTATTTGGCCCTGGGCATGCAGTGAGACATGACATGCTAACATTAAGCATTTATAAAAGTATTATGTTTTCTACTATCACTCTTTTTATAGTCTTATTGATACCTTTGAGGGAGACTGTATGGGTCCCCTAACCTTGCGAGTACCTTATTTATTCATTTTCATTAACCTCTTACATCCTTTCACCTGACTGTCTGAATAATCTGTTTCTTCCATGTGAAACTATAAACCATCAGCATGCAGTTCCCTGTGGTGAGTAATTAATAATAATGAGGATTTGTTGACTTTGTAGTTATTTCACGTTTAAGTGGCGGAGAACCCAAGAATGCAGGGGAATGAGATGTCATTTTTTTCAACATAAAACAATATAATTCTTTTGAAACCATTAATGACTCTCTATATGTATTCTTTGATTTTTAGAAAAAATAAAGGAATCACATTTCCTGCAAACATTCATGTTGGCACAAAAAGGGGAAAAATTCATTAGCCGCTGCAAGTGATTGAATACATCAAAAGAAATAATATATGATGTACATTGGAATTATTACAGAAATATGGTAGCTTTATATGTAGTGATTAAAAGAGGAAGAGAGCTATCAGTATGCAAATTGACGCTGCTAAGAAAATAAACCATACCGCTTCTAATAGGTGAAGTTCAGCTGTATGTTGAAAGGTTATGCTCTCATCCAGGTTCAATAGGTTGCTTTGTAGCACAACATATTATGTGACCGGAAATTGTGGTGGGGGAAGAAAGAAAGATTGTATATGGAGGAATGTTATGTTTAAAATCGGATACATTGGTATATTACATCAGAAAGAAAATAACAATAAACTCATTCCATGGACTTATACAATAGATCAGAAAATAACATTGTGCATATACTGCTCCAGAACATTACTTTGCCACAAGTGGCAATGTAACAATGTTTATCCCTAAACAGTATAAATAAGAGAAACAGAAGTGGGGTAAAAAGCCAAATTAATCAGTGGCAGGAGGTTGCTTATTGTCAACAAGTACTGCAGAGATGCTAGCTGTGGTCATTGGTGGATGTTATAGCATGGGCATTCATCCTCAGAGCCTCCCTTTGTGTTAGCCCTTGCGGGGCCCGCATGCCCGCTGGTGGCACAGTGTGGAGTAGCAGGTGTGGCCCTTACTCAGTTCCCCTTTATGGGCTATCAGTAAGTTTAACAAGACTTGTACATGGTGAACAATGCCCCTTCGGGGGTCTAATTTATTTACTCAAAGGCCAAACAGGTGTGCAAGCAAGTCTTCATCCCCAGAGTCCTGGCTGAAGAAGAGGGGAGCAGTTAGTATTAGTCTGTCTTCCCCACCTGAGTCAATCCTTCTCCTTTCACTAATAAGGCCCTCTTGACCCAGGGCCATCTTTGGAGTCAGGCCCTCTGCCATCACTGGAGCACAGGTTCATTCAGATTCAGGGCCCCAGCAGAGTGCAATCCTCTGCAGCTCTCCTCTGGAGTAGTGTGTAGTTTCCCAATGACCTGGACCTCATGCTGCTGTATGGTAACGTCCTTCCACTGGGACTAGGCCTTTACCACCTATAACCCTTTTTGAACCCACTCCAGGAGCACCTTTCCTAGGTCCCGTGAGCTCTCTAGCCAGCTTCCTGAGCAGTCCCATTCCTCAGGAGCTCCTTTACTGTTTTGGGGCCTCCAGTCTGATCCCTCATAACCCTTTATAAGACTCAGGTGTTCCCTAACTAATTATCTGCTTCCCAGCTAGGTAGGTAATTAATTACTCACAGGTGAATCTGGGTTGGCTCATTCTCATTAGCAGAGCCTGTCATGGGTGGGCTGGTCCCTGACTTACCTTACAGAATTAGCCCCCACAGCATGGAGTATGGCGAAATCTTAAATGAGCGTGAGTGGCAGCAGCAAGGAATATCAGAGTAGAGCCGCCAAGACTAGTTTGGATGGACCAAACAACAGGATAACTGAGAAATACCAGTATTTTGTAAAACTAAAAATATAAAAAATAAAAATATGCACTGTTGTATATATAAAAACACTACTCTGGAAGCCTTCTGGATAATCTGACTTTATAAAACAGATTGTGTAATTCACTGGATTTTAAACATTTCTGTTGTAAGACTGACTCAGAATTATTTGTCTTCAGTCTAATGTCCTGAAAACATCCAGGAAAGTTGCAGTGATGACAAGTGACTGTCTATGCGAAATAGTGAGTAGTCACAGCATAATTCTGTTTAACTCAATGGAATTATTTTGTGACCTGTTTTAATATTTTACTCTTATCGTCTAATCAGGGTCTAATCTGGATTATGATTAGAGAATTGCTATATATTCATGTTTTTCCAATATATCAGCCTAACCCGTACTGTGCAGCATGATTATATATACATTTTCTGCAGTTGCTCATTGGTTTGAAAAAATAAAGTGATGGAGTAGCATGGCAAATAAGGTGTGTAAGGGTCAGTGTACCATAGTTGCTTCTTTCGATGATGTAGATGCTTCTTTAGCTCAGACTTCTGCAACATTCCAGTAAATATGTAGGCCAAAGAGGGGAAAGGCTTGTCCAGCTGCGATATTTTGAAAACTGTCTTTCACATCAAACAGGATGCTGTGGTGACATGTGCTGCAACACCATTATTGAGATAATGCAGCATCGTTATCCCATTGAACCACAAGTTCCCACTAATAGGCACCTGTTTCCTGTGGTAATAATAACTCAAAATGGCACCTGTATCTTACATTACAAATTACAACCACCATTGTAATATGTCACTGTTTCGGGTCTCGAGTTTTTTCTCAGGAAAAACAACAAATCAGTCTGAGAATTTAACTCCATAGCAGTAACTTCCTAAGCAGGGAGTGTCCTAGCATATTGGATATGTCAAAATTAAAGGTGGATATTAGTAATAATTTACATGTTTAACATAGTTGTCTATGGTCCACACACTGCATGCCACTACAGAAAAGCTGCTGTCCTAGGTCATAAGGGCACAGCGATATTTAGGGTTGAAAGAGTAATTTAATATGAAGAAATATTTTCTTTGTATAAATTCTTTAAATACATTCAGACCAAAAATAATCCTAACAATGGTATTGATTCATTACTAAATGAAAATGGTAGAAATATCAATAATAATGCAGGAAAGGCAGCAAGGTCCAATAAATATTTCTATTCCCTTGGGAAAAAAACAAACAATGTAGTAATATCATATAATGATGATGATAACACTTTCTATTTAACTAGTAACTCAGGAGGATGTTAAACAGCAGCTACTAAAGTAAGACATTTTTAAATAAACAGGTCCAGATAATTTGATCCTAGAGTTTTTAAAAGATCTGGCTGATCAGCTCATGGAATGTTGATTTTCAGTACATCTTGGAATACTGGAAGTTCCAGAGGACCCAGCGACAGCTAATCTTATGCTAATATTTTAAAAGGGTAAACTCTATTAATAAAAAAATTAAAAGGAGGGCAATATAATTAATAAAATAATCAACATGGTTTTATGGAAAATAGATTCTCTGCAACTAACCTGACACCTTTTTTGATGAGATTACAACTTCGACTGATAAAGCTAATAGTGTTGCTGTAATATATTTAGACTTCTGTAAGGCATTTGACTTGGTGCCACATGACATTTATATTGCTCTGTTTTTTTAATTACAAATGAACGTATCATACGTTAAATGGATGAAATGCTGGCTAACTGATAATTGTAAATGGAATCATCATTGAATGGATGTGCTGCAGTTCTTGGCCCTACCCTATTTAAAATGTTTATTAATGACCTGGAAAAAAACCCAAAATAATCATTGATAAAGTTTGCAGTTGTCACAAAGACTTAGGTAGGGGTAAATAATGAAGAGGACAGTCACTGATACAGAGTGATCTGGATCACTTGGTAAAATGGGTGCAAGCAAACAATATGTGTGTTAATACAGTTTATTGTAAGCGTGTACTTCTGGGAACAAAGAATGTAAGCCATACTTACTGGATGGGGGACTCTATCCTGGGAAGCAGTGACTCTGAAAAATGATTTGGAGTTGAGGCGGGTAATCAGCTGAACATGAGCTCCCAGTGTCCCGCTCTGTCCAAAAGAGCTAATGCAATCCTTGGATGTGTAAACAGGGGAATTTCAAGTAGAAGTAAAGAGGTTATTTTACTTCTGTATTGGCATTGGTGTGACCTCTGCTGGAATACTCTGTCCAGTTTTGGGGTGCAGAATTCAAGAAGGATGTTGATAAATTAGAGAGGGTTCAGAGAAGAGCCATTAGAATGATTAAATGATTAGAATGTATGCCTCGTAGTGATAGATTCAAAGAGCTCATTCTATTTAGATTAACAAAGAGAAGCTTAAGGAGTGACTTGATCTTAGTCTAGAAGTATCTACATGGGGAGCAAATATTTAATAACGGGCTCTTCCATCTAACAGGGAAAGCAATAACACAATCCGATGGCTGGAAGTTGAAGCTAGACAAATTTAGACTGGAAATAGGTGTTAATTTTTTAACACTGAAAGTAGTTAACCATTGAAACAATTTACCGAAGATTGTAATGGATTCTCCATTGATGGCAATTTTAAAATCAAGATTGGATTTTTCTTCTATAAGATGTGCTCTAGGAATTATTTTGGTGAAGTTCTGTGGCCTGTGCCATACAGCAGGTAAGACTACATGCTCACAATAGTCCCTTCTGGCTTTGGAATCTATGAATGAGGGATGAATAATCCATTGTGGAAGAAAAGGTCATCATTTGATTTGGTTTTTGAGACGGAGAGCAGAGTTCTGTGTATTTTGTTGTTTACCACCTTATGTTCTTCCCTACCCTTTTTGTTTGTTGTGTTTTGTTTCTTTAAAGGCTCCCTTGCTTATTACCTCAGCAGCACCTTCTTACTTGGCTGGTGGTGACAGGCTGTCATATCATTGTAGACATTCCCATTTCAGAGCTCTGCCGGTTACAAACTGACTCACAGCTAGGCACCAATCCAAGATCACAACAGTAAAAGTCTGAAATCTAGGCTCTGAAATGTTTCTCTAAGAATTACCCTAAAATCCTTTTTCTCTCACCATCCCCACATTCTGTCTCTTCTACTCAGGCCCACTACCACAACTGCAACTGCCAGCCCAACTGTTTCACAGTCTTTTAACTGCAGTTAGCACCACATGCACAGCCCTGTTACTGTGTTAAGCCACTAAACTGTGACAAGCTGTTTAAGGCCTATCAGAAACAGTAGATGGGATCAGCTGTTAACTAATGTTTATTTCATCTTCCTTTTCTTTTTTCCCAGTTCTAGTTAATATTTTTCTCCACAAAGCTGGAATTCCAATGAATATCACCTTTCTTTGTGTGGTCGTCTTCGGCCTATGCAGCACTTAGAGCAGACTGGAAGAGGGCAGTGAATGTGCACTGAAATACTCCTAGAGAAGGCCACAAATAAAACTTCCATGTTTTGCTACGCTCCGTAATTATCTTCTTTATATTAATGCAATCTCACAGCATGCTCTAGCAAGGAAGCTTTATTATATTCTACGTTTTCTGAAGAAAACAGCATTGCTCAATTGCCCTTAGTATCATTGTTTCTATTCTGAAGGTCATAGAAGGTGGTCACATGATAGAAGAAAATAGTATATCTAAATGGATGGGAAGAACCTAAAGGAGGTGAACAGTGCCACCTGCCAAGAGAACTAATTGTATTGTGGAAAAAGGGAGCAAGGAGGAAGATCAGCCAGTGCAAATATAGGAAAAAATAGCAACTGCACTCCAGCAGTTAATGAATTGGATGCACAGTACCCTGTGCCTTCTCCAGATCCAGAATTGAGAGTAGGTCTCAGGCTGCCCAGCCCCCATACTTGCCAGTAAGTGATATGACCTATAAAAATATGTGATAAGTGACCAAATGTACAACTCCTATATTGCAATGGGCGTTGCAACAAAGTTGACTCTTTAAATCTTTTTAATTAAATTGAAGGATTCTAATATCTTAATGGTTTTAAATATATTTTATTTTAAATTTAATTTTGATCAATTTTTGACAGATTTTAATGGTCCCCAAGGCTTTCTTTAGCAGTTTGCAGTGGTTCCATCCCCTTGAGGGGAAACATTTGAATGAATATTTTAGGGGAAAAACAGGCTTATAATGTAGGCCCTTTGTTAAATGTAGAGAATTAAAGGGAGATGGATGAGTGCAGGGGAGAAATCCTCTTGGTAAATGGGCTTCTGCTCCCTACAGGAGTCCTGATTCCCAGTCCCCTGCTGTAGACACTACGGCCTGAGAGAAATTAATGTAGAACCAGGACTTTTTTCTTAATCCCTGAAGTTTCAAAGCTGTTTAATTTGCTATAGTTTTGTGTATCTGAAATCTGCTAGGGATGTTTTATTGCACTAGGTTATTATAATTTAGATACTGCTATTCTCATAGCTCATCTGGTCCTTAGTCATTTAGTATGTACATATATAAGATCCTGTTTCAGCAAGCAAACATTTGTCAAGTTCCTCATTCTGGCTATCCGTGGACTAATGGCTTAAGTAAAGACTAGGGCCTTGTCTACACTACCGGCTGGATCGACGGGTAGAGATCAATCTATTGGGGATCGATTTATCATGTCTCGTCAGGACATGATAAATCGATTCCCAGAGGCACTCCTGTCAACTCCGGAACTCCAGCTCACCAAAAGGTGCAAGGCAGAGTTGACAGGAGGAGCCCACTGTTGACTGCGGCCGCCGTGAGGATGGCAGGTAAGTCAACCTAAGAAGCGTCGATTTCAACTATGCTATTCACGTAGCTGAAGTTGCATATCTTAGGTCGACCCTCCCCACTAGTGTAAACCAGGCCTAAGAGGTGAGACCTAGAGTAATGATGATGGTTGTAGGTATTAGATACCCTGAAAGAAGGAGAATGGAAAAAAGAAGTATCTTCCAGCATCGCACTGTACTCATGGGTACAAAACACAAGATAAGTAAGCGTTAAGTAGAAAAGTTACCCCATATTTCTTGCCATTTTGAGAGCTTATCTTGTATTTGGCAATCATGACATACATGAGTAAAGGATCGCCCTCTTCCCCACTCCTTTTATTTTTTAAAAAAAACCATGAGTATCTCATGTACTTTTTCTGAAAAAGTGAGAGAAATAGTCAAAAAAAATCTCTTCTCAAATTATCTTTAACTCACAGTGGGATGAACCCAGGTGCTCTCTATTTATAATAACCTTATAAGAAAAATCAGGAATAAACCATATGACGTCCACCGAAACCCTTACTATCTTCTGAGTAGTCACTGTTCCTGTGGTCCGTATCATTGAGAGGAGAACTTCCTGGTAAATTGGGGAATATTAAAATGTAGAAGTAAATCTGATTAGACAGTGGTAGTATTGTCAGAAGACGCTGTAAGTTATTTTTAAAAGGCTGATGGCAAGTGCACCTGATGCAGTAACAACATGCAGCATGGCTTTGAAGAACCATTCCCTCCTAATGGGGACAGGCTTGGATTCCCGAGAGAATGCTGTTTGCATTGCCTTTTTTTTTTTTTTTTTTTTACAGCTCTTATTCTTAATCCCTTGACATTAGGTGAAGGAAGAACTGTACCCTGCATACAAGCAAGGCTCAGTGTGCCTGGTGGCAAACTGGACCTAATTCTGCACTGAGGACCCAGCATTCTGAAGTTCTCTGGTGTGTGGCATGCAGGCATTTCCTCAACAGCTTGTTTTAAATTAAAAAATGGAGACTTTAAATGAATTTAATTTGCAAATGAGCAATACAGCCACAACAATAGGCTCTATTCTACCTATTTTCTTTTCTGTTCTATTTATTTGACTCTGTCCTCACATTTCCAGTACGCTGTCGATTTGTCCATTGGCAATGCATAGCTAAATCAGCGAACTTGTGAGGGAAATCTTGTGAAGATGTGGGAGAATGGGGGTTGTGATGGGGGAGGAGGAATATGTGAATGGGTTTCTGCTTCTAAGACATGCATGTTGCCTGCATATTTCTGATAAAAGGATCTGCAAGGAAATAACTTACAAAGTCGACATTTTAACAGCTCTGTGTTTCAGAATTAATACCCCATTGATATGAGTATGAAATCCTCAAACTCATGTTAAATTATCAGCTTTGTTAATACCTTAATTTTTGTATGTTACCTATGGCACTTCAGAGTAATTGCTTCATGCTGCTTCAGACTCAGGAAAATAACAAAGCCTCAGTTTACATTCAGGCCTTATTTGCAAGGTTATCCTCACAGGCTAGAAAATTATTTAATAATGACATTTTAATTTCCAGAGACTGATGCTGCCATTAGAGATGGATTCAATAGCTATTTCTGTGGTTGTGGAGTCAGGACATGTTGCATTATGATTTTGTTTTTGCTGGTGTTTCTTGGGAAATGCGAGAGTTAGGGAGTAAGAGGAGGTGCCTAGTGCAGATGTCATGCAGAAAATAAAAGGGAGTCCACTAATTATTTTTCTTTCTTTTAATAATAGATGAACATAAACAGACTGCAGGCTTCTTTCAATTCAGTTACATACAATCAATTTTTGAGAACTGAGAAGAGGCTTTTTTGGAGAGTAACGGTGAAGATGGTGTAAGCTGTAGCCATGCTGCGAATGGAGAGAGAATAGGAAAAAGTCTTAATCTGAACCCAAACAGATGTAGAGTTCATTCAGTTTTGTTACTTTCTTTTGAGTTTCTGGACCTTTCCAGAAACGTGCCCACATCTCTCTTGATAAAATCCACTTGTGAAAGGATGTGCTTAATGATTGAGGAAAAAATGAAATCTGCAAGGTGTTTCCTTCCCCTTAAGGGCAAATTTTTTCCCTGCTTTCATTTTGCAATATCAGCAAAGACTCCATTATATTAAAATAAAAACAGTGGAAAAAATGGGTAACAAAATAGAAGTCAGTACTTTTTGTTTTTTTACCCCCTACACTACGTCCTTTATTTATCTATTTGCCAGCTTTTTCTATCAGATGGGACAGCAAAACTTTTGACATGGTCTCCCACAGTATACTTACCAGCAAGTTAAAAAAGTATGGATTGAATGAATGGACTATACAGTGGATGGAAAGCTGGCTAGATTGTCAGGCTCAACGGGTAGTAATAAACAGCCTGATGTTTAGTTAGCAGCCGGTATCAAGTGGAGTGCCCTAGGGGTCGGTCCTGTGGCTGGTTTTGTTCAACATCTTTATTAATGATCTGGATGATGGGATGGATTGTACCCTCAGCACGTTTGTGGATGACACTATGATGTGGGGAGAGGTAGACATGCTGGAGGGTAAGGATAGGGTCCAGAGTCACCCAGAGAAATTGGAGGATTGGGCCAAAAGACGTGATGAGGTTCAATAAGGACAAGTGCAGAGTCCTGCACTTAGGACGAAAGAATCCCCATGCACTGCTACAGGCTGGGGACTGACTGGCTAAGCAGCAGTTCTGCAGAAAAGGACTTGGGGATTACAGTGAATGAGAAGCTGGATATGAGTCAGCAGTGTGCCCTTGTTGCCAAGAAGGCTAACATTGGCCAGCATTAGTATGAGCTTTGCGAGCAGATCGAGGGAAGTGATTTTTCCCCTCTATCTGGCATTGGTGAGGCCACATCTGGAGTATTGTATCCAGTTTGGGCCCCCACTACAGAAAGGATGTGGATAAATTGGAGAGAGTCCAGTGTAGGGCAAAAAAATGATCAGTGGGCTGGGACACATGATTTACAAGGAGAGGCTGAGGGAACGGGGCTTGTTTAGTCTAGAGAAGAGAAGAGTGAGAGGGGATTTGATAGCAGCCTTCAACTACCTGAAAGGGATTTTCAAAAAGGATAGAGCTAGGCTGTTCTCAGTGGTGGCAAATGACAGAACAAGGAGCAATGGTCTCAAGTTGCAATGTGGGAGGTCTAGGTTGGATATTAGGAAACACTATTTTACTAGGGTGGTGGTGAAGCACTGGAATGGGTTACTTAGAGAGGTGGTGGAATCCCCTTTCTTAGAGGTTTTTAAGGCCCGGCTTGACAAAGTCCTGGATAGGGTTATTTAGTTGCTGTTGGTCCTACTTTGAGCAGGGGGTTGGACTATATGACTTCCTAAGGTTTCTTCCAATCTTGATATTCTATGATTCTTCTGTGATTTTTCTATATGATGCAATGTGATTATATTATAGAAATCATAGCAGTTCAGTAGTTTTCTAGGTGTCAGCCTTCCAGATATGTGAGCCTACAGCAGTTTGCATTTGTCATTCTTTCTGGTTTGCTCAAAATATCATGCAGTGTTCGTATACAGATATGAAAGTTTACTTCCCACAGAGCTGAATCAAACTGCCTAATCAGAACTATAAAAATCAACAAATTTTTGAAAGGGTGAGCATTTAAGATATATGCCAGAATTTTGGAACTCATAAACATAAACCAGAGGTATTGCCATCAAAACTCTGAACTATTATGATAGAAATCATAGATCTTAAAAATTATCACATCAGTTATATTCTCTAGTTTGGCAGAAACAGCTTTTCATTAGGAAAGTCATGACCAGTAATTCTCTTGATAATGCCTACCTCTCATACATATACTGCATTACATGACTTGCTCCATGACACACTATGATTAATCACCTCTTTGTTATGGCTCAAAAATAGACACAAATCCCTAAAAAGCATTTCCTTAAAGTTCTTCTCTTTCTCTGTAGCTTCCTGTTGGACATGTAAGTTTGCAGATTTGATCTATGCAGTGATTTTTGTTCCAAAGTACTGTGCTTTCTTAGAGTGATACTGAATGCATGAACTCTGCAAAATACTGTGCAAAAATGACTCCCTTGCAGTATGCTCTGTTATTAGTCCCTACCTAGAGTAAAGCCAGAGGCAAGCTGAGAAATAGGAAAATAGCAAAATAATGTATTTTATGGAGAATGCAGTTTGTTGCAACAGATATATCCCATTAGCACTATGATGACATTAGGTGCCAGGATATTCCATTTTAACTAGATCATAAATTGTACTTTGCCTAAAGGATTTATCATCAGTTATGTTTGTGTCCCAGTATTTTTTTTTTTTTTATGGTTTGCAATCACAATTTAGACCTCCCTTCAAATACATCTTTTATCAAGAAGTTGGAACTGGATCATCTTGTAAATTAGGATCAGAGCACGAGGTTGTGTTTTACTGCTCCCTCCCATTGATAAATGTTCTTTCTTTTAATCTAGCTAGCAGACAAGGCAATGAATTAAACATTAGCTGAATTGGCGAGCAAAATGCTGAAATCCTTTCCTTCTAGAGAAATGAGAGGTTTCACCTAGCAGGTGCCTAAATAGCCTTCTGGTTAGTCAGGATTAAAAAGGGAACAAAATGATTAAATCAACCTTGAAAACAAAACAAAGGACCTCCTTCCAAAGACACCCCCCCACACACTACCACCTTTTTAGTTTTTTGGGGAAAAAATACATTTTTATTAGCAATATTGTTTCTTCTGGTCATCCCATTTATGTTTGTCCCCTTGTAAACATCTCATAAGCCTAGATGCAAAATGTGGAATTTAAATATGTCACTTTATTTCAGTTGTAGGAGGAAATCCTTATCCATTCTTTTTCAAATAAAAGTATAGCAGCAAATTGGGTGCAGGTAGGATTACTTAACTTCAGTGGCATTGACTTGATATCAAATTCTGAACACCTTACTTTAACTGATAAAAAGTTATTCACATGGTTAATCCCATTGACTTAAATAGAACTACCTGCTTGAGTAACTACTCAGTATTATGAGTTAGGTTTTCATAGAATGGGCCTTGAAGAGGTCTCTCTTACTCTGTTTTTGTAAAATGCCTAGTAGAAGTGCCCCCTAACTCTTGACTGGTATTTCATGGTGCTACTGTAAACCAAATAATATAAATCAGCAGTAACATCTTCAGTTTATGTAGATATTTAAGGAGTCTGGTTCCCAACCTAACTGAGTGTGGGTTTGGACACTAGTAGTTAAATTATTCCTAAATCATATGCAACCAGTTTTTCTGACCCACCTCTCAGTGCAAACACCCTCCAAAAAGTATTTTCTTGAAATCTTCAAAAATTCTGATATTAAATTATTTGAAATGAAACTCTTAAATATCTTTTCTTTAGAACACAGAATAAATGAAAGTAATGCAACTACAACATATGCTTAAAAAGTAAGCTCGGTGTTTGTACAAATAATCCTTTTAGTTTGACATAACTACCAAAGAACAGTTTTGTACATGGGGTTGCCTGTTGATTACACCATGAAAAATTTGATTCAACTCTTGTCTTTGTTCTCTTTACTTTATGTCTGAGCGGGGAGTGGCTAAGAGCCCTCACAGACCAAAATTCAGTTACTGTATTTTTTCCATGGATCTACTAAGTTCCACTGGAGTTCAGACTGAGGTCTATGGCAATCTTCCACCCAGGAAAGAAAAGTAACCCATTATGGTTCTCTTCCATATATATATGTGAAAGCTGATCCACAATTAAGATATTGGATGCCCTACTTATTGAAATTTCCTATGCACTGAAAAACATTCTCCTTTAACTGAAGTTACAGTATATGTACCTGTCAGTACCATTTCTTCATTTGGCTGTGATCCCTCTAACACCTACGCCTGTATTTAATCTTCAGGTACACGAGAGGTCCCATTGAAGTCAATGGTTCTTACCTATAATAGGCAAGTTCTTTACACACACGTAACTAGTCCCTCTAAACATGATTGTTTCACTAATGACCATTTTGACATAAACATCCACACCATGTACTTATCTGAAAATTCCAAACTCTCCCATGCATTCTAGAGTGCTCCCCTACCAAACTACTTAAACTTCCATGCTTCTCCCTTCACAGCCCCTTCAGTGCAGTTAGGCTTGGTCAGTATAAACATCTGTGTCCCACTGAAAATTTCAGATGCAGGGACAGAGTTAAACACATCAAATCTAATATAAAACATGGGACACTGTATTCATTATATTATTCATTTTCATACTTAATGTCCAGCCTGATGCACTAGAGTTCTGCAAAAATTAGGACATCTTGAAAAAACTAGGGGATTTCTGCCCATCTAGCTGCAAGGTACTTAGGTCTTGGTTATATCACTAAACTGAATCCTTGTTCTAACCTTGAAGATTATTTTATAGTACTGAATATTAACAGTAAATGAATCATGAGATGTTGATCAGAATAAAAACAACTACCTAATTCTCTGTCGATGTACTGTATGTGAAGACACAACCCCTCATTGTATTTCATGTGTCATATTTCTGCGCTCATTGCCCGAAAGACAAACAATGTTGTGGTGATTACAAATATGATTCCGAATGTTGAACTGAGTTTCTTAATCAATATTACTGGGCAAAGATTGTAAAGTTATCTTTGCTACATATTGTAAATTATTTAAAAGTCAGAATAATATGTTTCAAAGCAACGATTGAATACCTCTTATTAACTCTCCTCTCCTGCCTAGTTTATCAGACAGTCATCAATCTGAGTCACTAATATAGGGAATTTATTAGAACTACAGAATACATGCCCAAACTGAGAAATATTTTGATTCACCTGGTGAGGAGGGAGGAGGAAGGAAGGAGAGAGATCCATAATAATGTGTGATAGAGACTTATTGATGTCTGTGACTCTCTATATGAGTTTTGGTCAATTGCATTTCTTTCTCTTGCCATGTCCTTTAGAGTGGATATTCTCAACTCAGATTCATAGGCCTCATGTAAAATCCCTGGCCTTGCACTCTGAGGAACACACACAAATGTTGCTGCCTTTTTTATTCTTCACTCGCCCTGCATGTAATATAAACCATTCCCCTTCCCACCTGTCAAATCGCCATCTCCCAATCTGACATTCCAGTGTGAGTAATGGGGATCTTCCAAGGAAATGGACAGAAATATGCCTCACACTAAACTACTATTGTACTCACAAATCTTAAGACACTTATTACATAAAGGGCAGCTTTGGTTTTATCCTACTTCATACTCTCTCCTCACAATCTTGGCTGGTGACTGAGTAGGATCTAGGAAGAGGGCCCAGAGGTTAATATAGGAAAGAACTATGAATGGCCATGTCTGCCTGTTAAGAACATATCTAAAAAGGAAATGAAGAAAAAGCACTTACTAAAACCTGTTGGGTGGTGAATTAGATTTAAACTCATATTCTTAGACCTTTGGGCATAGGATGCCAGTTCTGTCATGGAGATAAAATACCCTGTGCTTTCGGAGACTGATGCTTCTTGTACAGAAAGACGACATGGCCATTTTGGAGAGGATTCTTCATTCAAATTCGTATCAGCAGTAAGCATTCACTTTGATGACCAACAGTCTTTCTGCTGACCAGAAATAAACTAGAGAGAGAGTAAGATTTTTTAGCAAGGTGAAATGAAGAATGGTTAAATTTGATGTTTTGTCTTTTTCAGAATATTGCCACTGGAAAGAATGAAAGTGGCTACACCCTGTTTAAGCTTGACTGCTACAACAATTTAAAATTCCCCTCACAATATATTTTAGAACCAATATTTCATTTGATCATCTGCAGAACTTAATCTGTCTCTGGAAAATAAAAGGCAGATGATATTTTGCCTTTTCTCAACTATGGTGTCTTGCATTTCAAAAAGATGGTAATATTGAGACAAAAAGTGTTTGTTTTTGCTGTAGCTCTGCTATTGATAAATGTTCTGTCTTTTCATCTTGCTTCAGGAAGAAAACATGAATTAAACATTAATTGAACCATATTGACTGCCAGCATGTAGAAATCTTATTGTAGATGTTAGAGAGTGCAGAAGGCCGCAGGGCAGATTGCTGTTTCTTCATTGATTATTTCAGGAGTAAAAGAGACTTGTTGACAGAGTGCTGTTCTGATGTGAATAATATTTACTTCCATAATATTGCAAGAGAGGTGAGAAGAACTGGAGCGTCACCCTATTTAACATGCAGTCTGTTCAATTAAAGGGAAGTGGGAAGTGCTCCCTTCAGTTATTTCTTGGCTACTGACTACATTAAGACTTTCAGCCTTTGTAAGAGAAAAAGTCCATAGAGAATAATTTCCTACTGGTGTTTGTGAAACGTTCCCCTCCCCATTTCTTTTTGCTACAAAAATGTGTGTCTGTCTTTTTCTTTCTTGTTGCTCTTCCCTGTGTATTGTAATAGGCTTTCCAGTGCCCATAGTAACACATATTGAAAGTGACTCGCAAAGAATCCCAAAGCTAAAATTCTTGGGATAGATGACTGCACTAGAATTTAAACCAAACATAAACTAGGCTCAGAACAAAAGACCCCTAAATCACTGAGTCAGTGAATGAAGGGGAGATTTCAAAACTTGTGGGGCCTGAAAGATTGCTCTAATGCATCTATACAAAGGAAACTGACTAAAATAACACTGGTCTACAATTTTTTAGAAGTCATCTGCTTCAGAGATAAAATGTGATATTTATTATGTATTTTGATGTGCTGAATTCAAATATGACAATTAAAACAACTGATAAGCTACTGTTTCTAAGATATTTAAGTTTTTACATTTGTGTAGATAGTAGTTTTAATCATAAATTGTAAACCTAGGTCTTTTCATGTGTTTATGGTTAATTTACATGATAATATTTCACCTGTCCTGTTTATGTAACACTTTAAAAATCAACAAAAGGGTTATATAAATAAAATGTATTATGAAACAAAAGGCAAAAAACTATTATGTACATAGTTTAGTCCTATTCAGTGTCTACTCGGCGCTTCGTGGCTTGTCTCTTGTATTCATTAAATGGAGCATCTCTTGTCACTGTCCAGCAATAGTCTGCAAGCATTGATGGGCTCCATTTGCCCTGATAGCGTTTCTCCATTGTTGCAATGTCCTGGTGAAATCGCTTGCCGTGCTCATCGCTCACTGCTCCGCAGTTCGGTGGAAAAAAATCTAGATGAGAGTGCAAAAAATGTATCTTTAGTGACATGTTGCAACCAAGGCTTTTGTATGCCTTGAGGAGGTTTTCCACCAACAACCTGTAGTTATCTGCCTTGTTGTTTCCGAGAAAATGTATTGCCACTGACTGGAAGGCTTTCCGTACCGTCTTTTCCTTGCCACGCAGTGCATGGTCAAATGCATCATCTCGAAGAAGTTCACGAATCTGAGGACCAACAAAGACACCTTCCTTTATCTTAGCTTCACTTAACCTTGGAAATTTTCCACAGAGGTACTTGAAAGCTGCTTGTGTTTTGTCAATGGCCTTGACAAAGTTCTTCATCAGACCCAGCTTGATGTGTAAGGGTGGTAACAAAATCTTCCTTGATTCAACAAGTGGTGGATGCTGAACACTTTTCCTCCCAGGCTCCAATGACTGTCGGAGTGGCCAATCTTTCTTGATGTAGTGGAAATCTCTTGCACGACTATCCCATTTGCAGAGAAAATAGCAGTACTTTGTGTATCCAGTCTGCAGACCAAGCAAGAGAGCAACAACCTTCAAATCGCCACAAAGCTGCCACTGATGTTGGTCATAGTTTATGCACCTCAAAAGTTGTTTCATGTTGTCATAGGTTTCCTTCATATGGACTGCATGACTAACTGGAATTGATGGCAAAACATTGCCATTATGCAGCAAAACAGCTTTAAGACTCGTCTTCGATGAATCAATGAAGAGTCTCCACTCATCTGGATCGTGAACGATATTGAGGGCTGCCATCACACCATCGATGTTGTTGCAGGCTACAAGATCACCTTCCATGCAGAAGAATGCGACAAGATCCTTTTGACGGTCACGGAACATGGAAACCCTAGCATCACCTGCCAGGAGATTCCACTGCTGTAGTCTGGAGCCCAACAGCTCTGCCTTACTCTTGGGTAGTTCCAAATCCCTGACAAGGTCATTCAGTTCAGCTTGTGTTATGAGGTGTGGTTCAGAGGAGGAGGATGGGAGAAAATGTGGGTCCTGTGACATTGATGGTTCAGGACCAGAAGTTTCATCCTCTTCCTCTTCCTCATCTGACTCAAGTGAGAGTGATTCTGGTGCATCAGGAACCGGCAGTCCTTCTCCTTGGGGTATTGGGCGTATAGCTGATGGAATGTTTGGATAATGCACAGTCCACTTTTTCTTCTTTGACACACCTTTCCCAACTGGAGGCACCATGCAGAAGTAACAATTACTGGTATGATCTGTTGGCTCTCTCCAAATCATTGGCTCTGCAAAAGGCATAGATTTCCTTTTCCTGTTCAACCACTGGCGAAGATTCGTTGCACAAGTGTTGCAGCATATGTGTGGGGCCCACCTCTTGTCCTGATCTCCAATTTTGCAGCCAAAGTAAAGGTGATAGGCTTTCTTAACCATAGTGGTTATACTGCGCTTTTGTGATGCAAAAGTCACTTCACCACAAACATAGCAGAAGTTATCTGCACTGTTCACACAAGTACGAGGCATCTCTGCTCACTTTGGCTAAACAGAAATGTGTCCCTTTGCAGAATCAAACACTGATAAATAAGAGAGCACAACACTGTATGATTTCTCGAGCTGATATAGGGCAATTTGTTCAGCAGAGTGATGTCAGCTTCGTTATGATTGCATCATCCATGACTTCTAGGAATAACATGATGCAATTCATATCATGTATGATGCAATACCAGCTTCAGATTGCATCATTCATTGTTTTGCCTAAAAAGCAAGTACTGTCCAAACCCAGTCATAGATTTATTCATAGATCCAGTCAAAGATGTATTTTAGTCATTTCTGGTTTAAATTGAGATCCCATCCCTTTATAACTCACTTATCCTCTGCCATTCCCATGTCAAGGGTCGTATATACTGACTCAATAGCATATCTTGAAAACTATAGCCAATCAACAATTTTAAGCATCATTTTCGTTCTCAGTGATCCAGAATTAGTAAAGTTTGACTACATTTATTTCAGAAGCATTTTGGCTGTAGAGCAGTGATAATTAATCACACTTTTGTTGGCTTGTGTTTCATATAACTATCTTTCTGCAAACAGCTTAAAGATAACAGTTCAGAAAAATTCTAGTGGTTAGAGCAGGTGGGTGTATAGAGGATATCAGAACAATAAAATACACTGGCATGTATACTCTGTATAATTTTCAAACCATACAAAAAGAGTCCCATGGATAAATACATTTTTCTTTCATATGGGCTGTGTGGGCTGTAACCATTAATCCTACTTGACCCAGGTGCATTATACACAGTAAAACACACACGTAGCTTCATTGTTTCCCACTGCTTTTCTAGCAATTAAACAGCCCTGTTTATAAATAGATATATATTTGAATTTCTCAGAGGGCCCTGATGTCAGTGGTACTAAACATTTAATACCTTTTTGTAGGAGCCAAAGTCTCTATAGGGCTCACAGTACCAGGAAATCTCATTTGCTTTTTCATTATGAATTTTGCAGATCAGCACCTCCTATAAGTCATAGCATAACAGTGGCTGAAAAGTAAGATACTGCACCTTGATATTGTTAGGTAAAAATCAGCTTGTCTTACTCACTGTTCCAACATCCGGGTAGTGCGGAGTTGGGCCTGTAGCTCAACTGTCAGAGACCATATAAGAAACACACTGAGGCCAAGTAGCTTTGATCAAAGGGCATGCACCCCCCTCAGGCCAAGTAGCTTCAGAGGCATGCAGCAGTTTTATTAGACACTCACATCAGTATTTATAGGTTTAAGACAGACAAAGGAAAGATACTAGGTATGTGTCTTCTTCTGTATCATCTCAGGCTGACCTTGCGCAAACTGGTTTCGACGGTTACTCAGTCAAGCAGAGAAAGAGCAGGAGAGGGAACAAGGCAAGAATATTTGTACAAGATAAGGAAGTTAAGCAAGGCCAGGAGGAATTTATTGCAGGGGGCCCCTTTTATTGAACAATATGTATACCTGTTTTCTTACTATTGGTGTCTTTTTTTTGTTGCTGCTGCTGTTGTTTTTTGTTAAATGTATTTAGTGCTGGGTTGAAGAGCACTGGTGACGAAAGTCTTCTTATCACTCTCAAGACAGGAGAGGAGGCAGGGGTTCAAACCTCCCCATATATCTCGTTAAAGTATTTCAGCTTTGAGCTGAAGAGGACATCTGTAAGGATAAGAGCGTAGTTCACTCTCCATGCCTACTCTCACCTAAAGCTCTCTGCGACGACTGCCAATAAGGGTGATCATCAGGAAGTCTTAGGCATTGAAACATAATTCCTTACTATGTCTAAAATCCTCTTAACTGTATCCCGCCATATTAGCCCCACGGAGCTTTCGTGGCTTCCTAAGTTCCTAAGTGATAACATTTTGCACTCCAGATACCCTTCTATTGAGGACTGGAACTCCTTTCACTTAAGGTATGTCTATGCCATGATTAAAAAAACCCACTGCACCAACAGGGGTGCTGGAACAGTTTTTCTAGTGGGGTTGCTAAAAGCAGAAACCGTGTGTTTGGATGTTATTGCTTCTTCAGCACCCCTAGTTCCAGCACCCCTGAGCACCAAGTCTCAGAGGCTGGCTCAGCTGACTCAGGGTCCCAGGGCTCAAGCTGCGGGGCTAAACATAGTGGTGTAGACATTCAGGCTTAGGCTGGAATCCCAGGCTCTGAGACTTTCCCCCCTCACAGGGTCTCAGAGCCCAGGCTCCAGCTCAAGCCTGAATGTCTCTACTCTGCAGTTTTATAGTTGGCAACGCAAACCCTGGGAGCTCAAGTGAGTGACTTGAGCCAGATGCAGCTGTGCCAAGGCTCTTTGATTGCAGTGTGGACATACTGTTGGGCTTCACAACAGCTAATCCGTTACTTTGTCATTCAGGCTCTATTACAAGTGAAATTGTCTCTCTTCCATTACCAGTACATCTGATCCATCCACTCCCTTGTGCTTACATGTTCTTAACATTATACATGAGGGAAATACTAACTTTTTTTGCCTACTTCAAACCAAGGAAAACACTGATGCAAATGTAGAGCAGAGCAAATTTTTCTGAAAACTGAATTTTCAACTCAAAAAATCCCCCGTTTTTCAGAAAATCAGGAAGATCAATTGGTGTTCACCATTTTCCACTAAACGTAACTCTAAATTTTTTCAACCCCCCGCCTCCAAACTCTTGTGTGTGGTGGGGGAGTATATGTTACAAAGGTACCAGCCAGGGGACCCCAAGAGCTCCCCTTTTCCAGTCTGAGAAACTGTATTGTGCCAGCATATCTTCCAGATTTGGCTGAATAACCTTCTTTAATTGGTGTGGCACATTACTTACTTCCCTCTTCATATGCCCCATGTTTGCTTTTACTCATATATCTTGGCTCCCCCTTTAATATTAATGGAAGTATAGGAATGTGGTGTGTTTCGGCCTGGGTCAAGGTCCAATGTTGAGAAGGTCAAATTTTCTGCTTCCTCTAGTAGAAAAAAAATCCTGAGGGTTTACAAACTAAGGCATATGGAGACTACGTGTTCCTCCCCAAAAGACATTTTTCCCCTTCACAAGAAATCTGAGAACTTACCTGTGGTAGGCAGGAATTACAAGGAAAGGCAGAGGAGTGTGCGGATGAGATTGGATAATGAGGTTTTTTACAAATACCGTTATGTGAAGTTTAAGATGTAAAGGGGAATGTTTTTTGAGAGTAAATTCATGCAAGAAATTATTTTAGAAAATGGCTTTGCTTTCCCAGCTGGGAGTTGTAGCTCATGTTTTAGGCAATAGTCAGGAGTAAGGAGTGAAGAATTATGGAGCCATTGGACAGGAAGGGACTTTGATTAGTCATCTAGTCCAGACCCCTGCACTCATGGTAGGGCTAAGTATTATTTAGACCATCCCTGGGAGGTGTTTGACTGACCTGTAATTAAAAATCTTCAATGAGGGAGATTCCACAACCTCCCTAGGCAATTTATTCCAGTGCTTAACTGCCTTGACAGTTAGGAAGCTTTTTCTCGTGTCCATCCTAAACCATCTCTGCTGCAATTTAAGTGCATTGCTTCTTGTCCTATCCTCAGAGGTTAAGGAGAATAATTTGTCTCGTTCCACCTTGTAACAACCTTTTATGTACTTGAAAACTTTTATCATGTCCCCTTCAGTCGTCTTTTCTCCAGACTAAACAAACCCATTTTTTTCAATCATCCCTCATAGGCCATGTTTTCTACACCTTTAATCATTTTTGCTGCTTTTCTCTGGACTTTTTCCAGTTTGTCCTCATATTTCATGAAATGTGGCACCCAGAACTGGACACAGTACTCCAGTTGAGACCTAATCAGTGTGGAGTAGAGCAGAAGAATGACTGCTTCTGTCTTGCTTACAACACTCCTGCTAATACATCCCAGAATGATGTTTGCTTTTTTTGCAATAACATTACACCGTTGACTCATATTTACCTTGTGATCCATTATGACCCCCAGATCCCTTTCCACAGTGCTCCTTCTTAGGCAGTTTCATCCCATTTTGTATGTGTGCAACTGATTGTTCCTTCCTAAGGAACTTTGCGTTGTCCTTATTGAATGCTGGTTGCATTGGAAGCTATTTGCTGGAGGCTGAGGCTCTTCCTGAGTGTTTGGTGCTTCTCATCAAGCATTATGGCAACTGAATGAAAGTACATTCCTGAATCTGTTTATCCATCTGTGATAGGTCTAGGGTAAATATGCACACATACACCACAAAATACTTTACACAGAGAACTATGGAAGATAATAGACTGTGCAGACTTAACCTATCTCAAATCCTCTCCTGCTGAGATAGAGCAGGTAAGTATTACAGGGACAACAAGAAAAAATAAACCCTTTCCAATTATACTAGATACGAAGACAAGAGACTGGTATGTTATTGGATAGCCAACTGTGCATAAAAGTTTCAAATATTCTTCCTTCTCAAAACTGCCAGTTACATAAGGCTTTTATTAAGTTTAAGTGATTTAGCTTGGATTAAATTCCAGCCCATTTTAACATTGGAAGTTTGAGTGATCCAAACCAAATCCGATTATGTGATCATTTCACGTCTTATGAAAGTGGTGAAATGTAGTTAAGGTGAACATAGATTGTTTGCTATCTGTTCCCCTTTCCTCCCGTCCTGCAAAAGATTAGAGATCATCAACAGGTCCATCTGCTGGGAAGCAAGAAGGCAGAGTTATAGGCTCCCAGTCGCCCCCTCCCCAACCTTCAGTATTCTTTGCCTTCTCTCCTGAAATGTTGGAATTTAGCTCTCAAGTTCTCTTTTCCGCATTGCACTTCCTCTGTGGCAACAGAAAAAAAGAGCAAGAGAACTCTAAAATAGGAAGAGGGAGAAGTGGAACAAGAACAGGAAGGATCTTTCTGAAAAAAAGCCAACTCTAAGCACCATCTAGTGATTTTATGCCAGTTCTACAGGTTTTGAAAGCCAACATGTCATGGAAATTACGCACCAGAGAATTTTACATCGTTTGTGCAGTCCCCAATGTTGAATCGGATCCTGCATGAAATGGGGGATGGTCATAACATCTTCTGGGATGTTTCATCTCTAGGTTGCAGGGCACGTCTCAGTAGTGGGGTAAAATTGTCAGGAATCTTGTCATTTCTGACACCTCTCCTTTAGTACCCTCCTGTATTCCCTGTCTTTACAACTGCTGTACCTGAGATTTAAAAGGCAGTGGTTCAATGTCCACTGAACTCCCTCTAACAACCTGTATAATTTGTGTTCTTGCTGCATTTATTAGACAGCTAGACATGTAGACCAACCCTCCTCTCACTTTCCAGATTTGTTGAACTCAGGCCTGATCATGATTTTTCTAAATTTGAGGCTAGTCCAGTCCAAAATCTTGAATCCAAATACACCTGAACTTTAGGGAGTTCTGATCTGAAATTCACAGCTGGCTTCCATCACTGTAATGGACTGAACCATTGGATACATACAGTGTCATGCTTTGAAGTTGAGATCTGGTTCCTTAAGTTTATTTCTGGGCCAAATAAATTTCTAGGCATCTCACTAATGAGTGATACTCCACTGGTTCAATAGCTGTGACAAATAATATTGAGAACAGTATGCCTACCTCTTGAATAGCCAGTGCAAAGCTGAATTGTTTATTATTATTCGGTTTTTTTAATATCTTGGACTTGAGTCTCCACTCTGTTGCATGGGCTTTTATATGAGTGGAAATGCAGTGACATAACGCTGGTATCAGGGAGTGGAGAAGAAAGCCCCTCATTTTTTTCTATTCACACTTTGGGAATTGTACTCCTGTAGTAGTAGTTTTCTCTTATTTATGTGTGGGTTTATTTCCCAGTTTTATTTCTTATAATACCGGGATCCATGATTTCTTGCTATCCATTGTTATATCTTCTTTGTCTCACCACATTATTATTAATTATTATTCTTACTATTATTTTATTAATTATTTTTATTTTATTATGTTTGTTTATTTAAATTCTGGTTTGACCTGCAGATAATCATAACATCCTTCATTTTGAATTTCCTGGCTTATTTCCTTCCTTTCTGTGCACATCTTTGTTATTATTTAAATTAGGGTTTTGTTTGATAACAATGAGTACTTTGCTTGTTCTAACATGTAAAATGCCTAATTTCATTTAATCAAATATTAATTTACAGATTGACATAGACTGTGTTAAACTAAAATAACAGCATACCCCCAACACCTTTATGCAGCCAACTCAAACAGTGTTCGGTGGTGATCTGTCAAAAATTAATTCTCATCTTTAATCTGGAATCACAGAATGACCAGTTTCTAAAATAATTACCTGGGTAACTCCTTCAGAAAGATTTTACTGTTAGGCCTTCTTACTGGTGTATGGAATCAGGGAATTATCAGTAAGAAATGAACTTTTGCATTATTTTTGCAACATGTTGATACTGGAATGATAAATATAAAGTACAGCTTCTACATAAGATTTTTTTTCTCTCTGAATGTATAGTAGTAAACTGTATATTTTTTTCAAGTGCTGCAATTAGTATTCTTACATGAAAGTACAGCATGACTCAACAGTTAATTTTGCAATATATAGAATATAGTTATTACATAATTTTTGGGTGAATACAAAACTGTAGTGAGATTTTAAAAAATACAAGTTTGCATGTTTCTCCATTGCATCTTTCCCAGACCTCTGCAGGTCTGGGAGTTTGCATGAGGGGGAAGAGATGGCAGATTCAGGGCTGGGGAGAGACTGGGGCAGGGCTTCCCTGTGGGTGCGAGCCATAAATCCACCAAAAGGTTAATAACACAGCCTGAGTTTGGATCATCTTTTGCCTGGTAGCCTCTCTGCACTGGAGAACCTCCTTGCTTTGGGGTTGCGGTGGAGAGGATATTTCAGGAACATCCATCAATGGCAAGAAGAGTAAGATTCCCAGAAACCCAACATTGCTGGGGAGCAAGAAGGAGCAGAGGGTCCCATAACATAGAAGCATGCTGATGACCTAGTCACCCTACTGCCTCCAGAAATCTTCCTGAGATATGTGAGTTCTGAGGAATTGAATGCTCTACTTGTTCTACACTGGGGTGTTCCCCAGCATGAAGATTCTGGCAAAAATGCTATGAGCCTTCCTCCTCTGTTGCCCTCCACCTCACCAAGGAGAGAATAAATCCTGCATGTATCTGAGTAGTTGGTCTGTAATATCTGCTCCCTGAAAAGTATACAAATACCTTGTGCACATCCAGTAAGGAATTGTATATCTGCCTATGCTTTCCATAGTGCAATGTCTTCAGATAGACAATGATTTTAGTTGGCTTTCTCCTTCCTGGAGCGCATGCCTAATGCAAACTAGTTGGAGAAATCTGAACCATGAAATGTAAGTATTGATAACAGACAGGGGTGAGCAGAAGAGAAGGTAAGTGCACCACTTACTTGGCAAGAACTGGATTTAAATATGAATTCATCCTCCATAAATAGAAATTATTTTGGGAACCAGCGCTGGCCTAGAAATTCTGTATACAGTTGGCTTTAGAAGAAGACCTTGAGGAATGCCACAGAAGTGATTCATTTAAGTAAATATCGTGTATTATCTGTCTCAGTGTTGATGGGGTTACTGCTGCTCATTCCCTGTGGCATTATAACACCTCTCGAAATATAATGTTCCAACTTAGTGTGCTATATAAAAAGTTATAAGTTACTTTTAATAATAAATGTCAAAGGATTGAGAAGTACATACAAATAAATTTTATTTTTGAATTGTAAAGAAAGGCTTCTGCACAGCTCGATGTTCAAACTCCAGTGCCTCAATATACTGCAATATATATTAATTTTGTTTAAAAAATGAAAAAAATGTTTGCCCACGAACTTGTTGGGTGGGAGCTGAATTATTATCCCTGTTATCTTAAGCCCACTTTATAAGCTACGATTTCCTTTTCCTCTGTGTTTAATTGCCATTAGTGGTTTATACATGGTATGGAAAAAAAGAACAGACTTTTTCATGAAAACACTACAAAGGTGGAGTTCAGCACACAGATAGCTTTAGTGTTGCTATACATATTTTTTTCATCTAGCATTATTCATATTTATTAATCTTATAACTAAGCATAACAGTATGTCCACAAGAAATGTTCAGTCAATCAAGTTGTTTCTATTAGGAAAATGTCATAGTTCATAATAATCATACTTGCAGATCATCCTTTAGGAGAAGACATGGCAATTCTATCATCTACTGCATTTTTTAATGACTTGTAACTTTACAAAATAGTGATGTTCCATTTTTCCCTATTACATTTCAATTTTTACCTTATTTTTCAAGTCTTGTTCATTTATATTTACTCTGGTAAATCTACATCATTCAGCTGTTTCTACTATTTCCTTGTCCCTTCTTATAACTGCAACTAGTATATTTGTGGGCCATAGCCTACCCACAGATTTCTTAATCAGCTAAAAATAAATTCAGTTGTTCTTTTTTTAATTAAAATGGATGAGTACTATCTGTCTAGATCAGATTCATTGCAGGTACAAAGTCCCGCCAATGACTGATCAAGATGCTATGTGGTGGTTTCTTTTTCTTTTTCTTTCTCATTCTAATTCAACCAGCCAGCACTATTAAACCTGGTTTTCCAAGGCAACTTCAATTTGCAAAAACTGATCAGGTCAATCTATTGTCCTTGCTGACAGCCCAAGATGCAGCAGTCCTGCTGCACTATAGGCAGCCTACAGGGGTCAAAGCCTGCATGTGGCTGATAACAGTGCTATTCTTGGATGGAAAACACCATGATTAGTGAGCTTCAGTCTGCCTCAGCATGGGACTATAGCTCAATGGCAAATCCTAAAGAAGTCACATTTAGGATTCTCTTCTGTCCCTGTATTTTATTTAAAAGTGGAAGCTGCAGACTCAGAGATCTGAACACTGTTATTTCCCACTCCCCACCCTCACCTGAGTGAACCCTACAATAAATAATCAATGATGGTAGAAGGGGGGGAGGGGTGAAGTTCAGAACAATTACCTTGCCTTCTCACGTTGTCCATACAACTCTACAGAGATCTAACATGTTAGAATTAAATTGTGTCGTCTACTTTCCAGGCTTACTGATTTAGCTGTGAATGTGGTTGAGGATCTCTGTAATTTTATATAATTATATACAATTGCCTACTCAGGCTGTGACCACTTTCCAGTAAGCTGTTCATTTCAGAAGTGCTGAAGAAATTTATATATAGATATATGATCTCATCTGTTTCATCTTGTAGGATCTCAAAGCACTTTAGAAATTGATATGCAGCATAAATTATATATGGGGATCACTTATTCCACCATTGCTATTCAGCACTGCAACATTACCCAACCTTTTGGGAAAGAAAGCAGATCGAATGTACAGAAGTGAGGAGATAGAACAAGAAGAATTTTCTTGCATGTTGTTATAAACATATATGTATAAATTGGCTGATTCTTTCTACATATGATGTTATGGAGACTTTAAATCTTATAATTGTTGATGTTGAATCTGTAGCAGGTTCACCATTTCAGAAGCTACTAAGCGACACCTTACTGTACAATATTAAACAGGCAACTGAAACCAACTAAAATAAAGGATTTTTGTCACCTTCCTCCTCAGCACTGCCATTCAGCCAGAGCTTACCATAAGCATAGCTATGATAACTAGGAACCTTAGCATTAGAACTTGGCTTTTAAAAGAGCCCAAAATAAGATATGTAATCACTGAGTGGAAAAAAAAATGATGCCATGCTCTCCCTCCCACCCATCTCTTTTTCTTTTGTTATCAACTCAGAAGACATCAAAAAGGTGAATTCCTGAGGAGTTACTTCTGAGATTTTACAGAAGCAAGTAGAATACAACAGTAGATTAGAAGTGATGGTTTGAGCAGATGATTTCAGATCGGGTAGGTGATCTTGTTAATATGGTTTGTTTTGAAACTCTGTTGGGGCTGGGAGTGATTGCAATAGAGGGCAGAGCTGACTCTTGTCAGAGGCATAACCAACTGAGTGAGCAGCGAATCATTACATTTCATGTCTAGTGCCTAGACCTCAAGTGAGGTCTAATGAGTAAAGAGGGCATCACTAGTACATAAAACAGCCAGTAGAAGAAACAAAACAGTCTGGTGCTGAAGATATGTAGTGCTCCTATTTCTTAAGATCAGGGCAGGACTACATAGTTCCAAAGTGTTAAGCTGCTTTCATGATGGGGGAGAAAGAGAAGCACCAGTCACTCAGGGAAACTGAATCTTATGGCTTACAAAAGGAATATGATCAAATAAGTAAGAGAGAACCAGTATATTGATAGCAGGATAGAAAGAATGGGAAAAAAACATATGAAGATATTCGGTGTAGGCACCATTTATAGAGATTCTTCCTTGAATGAGAGGGGTAGCCATGTTATTCTGGATCTGCAAAAGCGACAAAGAGTCTTGTAGCACCTTATAGACTAGCAGATTTTAGGGATCATGAGCTTTCGTGGGCTAAGGATGAGTTTGAGTATGATCACACTATAAAGAGCCAAAATGCAGACAGCATGACCAAAGCGCAAAGACGCAAGTTTACAAAAAGCAATCAAAGTCAAAATGGAAAAAATAAAAGAGAGAGTTATTGAACTTTACTTCTGAGGGCTGAAACAGAATAAGAATTTTAAATTTCTGGATCAGCTGTTGAGGGAGTTGAAACTACATAAGACATACATATATATGGGGCTTAAAGTGCTCAGATCTCTGCTGAATGACTGTAGGTCACCCACATGGGCATTAATAATGCTGCCAAGTCTGACTGTGAGCAGTAACTACATAGCTCTGGGTAAAGGAGTCAGGGACTCAGGTCATATTCTTATCTAGTCTCCTGGTTGAGAGTAAGGTCCCAGGCAACGACAAGCACATCCTGGAGATGAACGGTTGGATGCACAGATTATGTCAATGGGTTGAAAGCTTTGGTTTCCTCAGCCATGAGACGCTATTCCAGGAAGGAGATCTGCTGGAAAGAGATGGTATCCAACTGACCAAGAAGAGGAAGAGCATCTTCCTGCACTGACTCACCAACTTAGTGAGGGCAGATTTAAACTAAGTTAAAAGGGGGAAATCAGTGGGGGAATCCTGCTCAGAATCTTCAATTGTCTATATACAAAAGCAAGGAGCATAGTGAATAAATAGGAAGAACTGGAAGTATTAGTACACAAGTTAAATTATGCCTTAACTGACAATACTGAGACTAGATGAGATAAAGCTCATGACAGGAATATTGGCATAGAGGGGTTTTGCTTGGTCAGGAGTCTCAGGCAGGAAAAAAGGAGGAGGAGGTGCTGCACTATACATCAAGAATATGTACACTTGTTCTGAGGTCCTCTGAGATCCAGAGGCAGATCAGTTGAGAGTATATGAGTAAAGATAAAAGGGGGAAAAGTAGATGATGTGATGTCTGGGGTCTATTATAGGCCACCAATTCCAGAAGAAAAGGTGGATGAGGTATTTCTAGAACAACAGAAATATCCAAAACTAAAGACCTGGCAGTAATGGGGGACTTTAGCTACCCAGACATCGGTTGGAAAAGTAATACAGCAACACACAATATTTCCATTAAGTTCTAGGAATGCACTGAGGACAACTTCTTGTTTCTGAAAGTGGAGGAAGTACCGAAAGGAACAGTGATTTTTCAGGCTTGATTCTGACCAACATGGAGGAATTGATTGTGAATCTGAAGGTGGAAAGCAATTTGGGTGAAAGTGACCCTGAAATGATAGATTTCATTATTTAAGGGAAGGAAGGAGCAAAAGCAGCAGAATGAGAACAATGGACTTCACAAAAAACAGACTTTAACAAACTCAGGGAACTGGTAGATAAGGTTCCCTGGGAAGAAAATCTAAGGGATAAAGGAGTTCAGTAGTGGCAGTTTCACAAGGAGATAGTATTAAAGGTATAGTTGCAAACTATCCCATGGCAAAGGAAAGATTGGACGAATAGTAATAGGCTAGTATGGCTCCATTAGGAGCTCTCTAAATATCTGAAAATCAAAAAGGAATTCCTGCAGAAAATGGAAACATGGACCAGTCGCTAGGGTGGAGTATGAATAGCACAGCCATGTAGGGACAAAACCAGAAAGACTAAAAGGCACAAAATGAGTAACATAGAGCAAGAGACATAAAAGGTAATAAGAGATTCCTTAAATATGTTAGAAACAAGAGAAAGATGAAGGAAAGTGTAGGTCCCCTATTTAGTTGGGAGGGAGAGCTAATAATTGATGAAATCAAGAAGGCTTGGGTGTATAATGCCTATTTTCTTCAAACTCCATTAAAAAAAATTAATGGTGACCAGATACTCGACACAATTAATATTAAAAATGAAGGAAGGAATGCAATTATTTCTGAGAACTCATGGAGGAAGGGGTCTGGTACGGTTCAACATTTTCATTAATTACTTGGATAACAGCGTGGAGAGTATGCTCATAAAAATTGAGGATGATCCCAAGTTGGGTGGGATTCCAAGCATTTTTGAGGACTATATTAGAATTCAGAATGACCTTGACAAATTGTCTGAAATCAGAAAGATGAAATTCAGTAAAGACAAGTGAAAAGTACTTCACTTAGGAAGGAAAAATCAAACACACAATTACAAAATGGGGAACAACTGGTTAGGTGGTAGTACTGTAGTAATAACTGAACTCATGAAGTGCTTTTTAAAATGACTGAACTGCAGAAGTAAAATAGGGAAAGCAGTATGGACAGTTAAGAAGTAATGAAGACCTTGTAAATTTAGTGATTTAATATAAAGTATCTAAAAAGAACACAGTAGAACCTCAAAGTGTACATTTAACTGAGACACACAAATTGTTTTCCTCCTCACTTTTCAACAACTGGATAGCAGAACAATGCTATGAGATCTCATATTACTAGAGTTTCTTTTCTTTTATATAATGCACCATATTCAATACTATATTGTAAAGTCATAAATAATTAGAACTATACCACACTTGTCAAAGAAGTGGGAGGGAGAATATGTTTCATATAGTAGTTTTAGGATACATGTACACATGCCATACATGTACATAGCAATTTATAGGCAAATATAAATACAGTGTTTCTTCCTCAAGAGGCTTCTAATCTTAAATTAACCCAAAACACAACAAAAGGACAACAGGCTATTCAAGATGAGGAGAGGTGATTTGGGCAAAGGTATCCAAATGTGGCATGGACATTGGGTCATAGGTGCTGGAACTAGGAGTGTTGGAGTGTATGACAGTATCCCCTGGCTTGAAGTGGTTCCCATCATATACAGGCTTTATTGTTTGGTTCAGTGGCTCTCAGCACTAAATAAATTGTTCTAGCACCCCTGCATGGGGGACATTTGGAGAACAGAGGTTAAAGCTGTTTTCTTCATGGATTCCTTGTTTGTTACTTATCTGAATTTATTTTAAAAATAAGAAAGGTATTTTCAGAGTTGGAATAGCATTGAGAGGCTTTGTGGAACAAATTAGTATTGAGGAAAATTTTGAATAAGGATGGTATGGCTGTTTATGTGCATAACAAAGCATAAACATCCTTGATATTTCATAGGGTGATTTTTTTTTACTCAAAAAGTAATAACTCATTACCTGTCATTAGTCTATGATGTATACAGACAACACTTGTACACAATTGGTAGGTCCATCTGATGTGTCTTTGGTTGTAAAGGGAATTAGAAAATTAATTTACTGATTCTCTGGCAATTATTTTTCACAGTAAGAGTGAGTGGGCAAGTACCAGAGTATTAGAAACATCAAATGTGGCACTGATCTTTTTTAAAAAGAGCAACAAATCAATCTTGGAGATTAGTGTCCAGTAAATCTGACCTCAAATTTGTGTGGTGGAGTTGGGGGTGTAATATGAGTCTATAAGAACATTGGCTGAGACTTCCAAAAGTGAGTTAGGTGTACAGCTTTATTGAAAATGCCAATCCTAGAGGGTATCAGACCCATGAACAAAAACAACAATGCTGTATAAGAAACAAACTGCTCCACACAAGGGTGATAATTTTTGGATGGAATTATAAAATTAATGGCTGAATGGAATAGATACTCCTTTGTTAAAGAAAGCTGAGTTAAAATATTTGAAAAATTCATTCCGATTGGCTCAGATTAAGAATTGAAATATGCATTGCAAGCTGGCTGAAGAATCACATACAAAGACATTCAATCCTTCACTAGCAGGCGAATGGACATAATGAGCTAATTCATCTTTTCTATATCTAATTTCCTATGCTTGTATGATGATTCAGCCTTATGCCTTTAAAATACGGTAGTGGTCAAAATAGAGTTTGCTGTAAAATGTACTCTCCAGTATTGTTTACATGAACTTTAAGTAACAGATTCCTTACGGTATATCACTGGATTATCTTCCATCCTGAATGGCAAAATCATTAAAGTTTTAACACAGTCCTGCACCTCTGAGTTCCCTGCAGCATCTGTTTCCTGGTCAGATATAATCAGTTTCCTTGTGCTGCCTGCTAAGAGCCATCATGGACTGTAAATCCAGACTTATGCATGCTTTGACCATTTTCTATATTGTACTTCCAAAGCAAAGTATCTTGGGGAAGGGGGAAGGAGGAGGAAGAAGTACTATAGAATAAGAAAAGCAATTAAAATATCTTCTTCATTGTAGCCAGGAACAATTGTCCAGCTGTGATTTGGATGTGTAGATAGGTATATATGCACTTTACTCCCTAGGCTTCTTTATAGATGTTACTATGCTTGAGAATCCCAGTTTGCTACTTGGTAATGTAAATTTGGTAAAAAAAAATGCCAGCATAACAACCTGAAGCAAGTTTCTGCTCTCAACTGCTTAAGCTATGCAGGATTGTTGACTAGGGTGAGGGAAGCAAAGAGGATGTGTAGTGCTACATTTGTTTTTACACACTGAGGCCTGGGCTACACTGGTGGGGGAGAGGAGGGCAGGGTTGGTCAGCCTAAGATATACAACTTCAGCTACACGAATAGTGTAGCTGAAGTCAGCGTATCTTAGGGCAACTTACCTGGCTGTCCACATGGTGGCTAGTCGATCGTGGCCGCACTCCTGTCAACTCCGCTTCAGTCTCTTGTGGAGGTGGAGTACAGGAATCAATGGGGAGCATGCTCGGGGATCGATCACTGCCCTCCGATCCAGCAGGTAGTGAAGACATACCCTGAGGGTATGTCTATATAGCAAAAGTGGTACATGGGCAAGCCTCCCCAAGCTAGTTTGAATCTGGCTGGCCTGGGTACCACCAGTAAAGACAGCGGATGAGGGCTTCAGAACAGTGCATAGACCCTGGGTATGTAGCGGGATCGCTAGCCTTCTCTGAAGCCCGTGTTGTGCAGTCTTCAAAGAGACTGTTTCCTGTGCTAGCTGGATTCAGTCTAGCTCAGGTAGGTGAGCCCAAGAGAAAGCTGGGGAGTACTAAGACTTGCTTCATCGTAAGCAAGCTGAAAAGGAAAATAATATCACAGTGTGTGGGGTTTTTTCACTGGTGTAATTCCATTGATTGTAATGCAGCTACTCTCAGTTTACACCACAATCAGTGAGAAGACAATCAAACATAGGGTCCTTATCTTCTGATACCTATTAGGTGTCTAATCTTTCTGCCTAACCTAATAGACATTCCATAGTCTATCAGTGGGAGAATTTGAGTGTCCTTGCAATAGGAGAGGCTCTTGAGTGAAGCCTCAGCAATATAGGCACTGTGGGCCAGATTTTTAAAGGTGTTTAGTCACCTAAAGATACAGATAAGTGCTGAGGCACTTTTGAAAATCCCATAAGGCGCCTGAATGCATCTTTAGGTGCCCAAAACACCACTAAAAATCTGGATCTCTGTGCCCATTTTCCCCCAGGATTCTTGTAAGGCACATGGTTGTTTTTCATGTGAGTTTTTATGGCAGGTGTTTGCAAATGGTGATACTTCTTTTGCAGAAACTTTCTCTCTTTCATTCCTTCACTATGTCCTTTGAATTTTGAATACAAAATTGCACTGAGAATTTTTTTTCTTTTTGTCTTCTTGGTAATGATGCATATAATTAGCAACGGTCCAATCTCTTTCCATTGTGACATCTACTTGTAGTGTGGAACCTCTTGATCTTTTGCTACTGCGTCTTCTCTCATTACCATTGGAGGTTTTTATCATTTTCCTAAAAGTCTAATCTCTTCCTCTTCACTAAATATATCTAGTAATATAGAACACCATCATCATCTTCCTCTCTAGCTTTCCTAACAGCATGTTGTAAAGCAGAACAGCGAAGATGGTATTTAGACTTGTTGATGACCACTATACAGAAGATGGTTTTTTAATTTATATTAATGAGGTTCTGATCCCTGAAACTCCACTCTTTGGGCAAAAGTAGGGTCAGTTTAACATTATAACTGATATATATATATTAATTATTTTTTATTTTTACCTGTGATAAGCGTATCCCACACATTTTTCTTCTAAGTTATTGCATCTGACTCTAATACCAGAAACTTGATTACCCTATTGCAGGAACATTAAAAGATCATTCCTGATGCAGCTGTATGAGGATCATTACCAAGTTTTACGTGGTTACTAGTAGGTGAAAGCCCATGCTGTTAAACAGAGGTAATTCAAAAATCATGTGTATACAGAAGCCCCAAATTGCTAAGAACTTAAAAATTAGGGGGTAACAGGCAGTGAATCCAATAATGATTGAACTGGTGATATTCTAAACAAAAAGTGCTCTCAGCCGTGTGTGACTATTTCCTTCTCTTTACACAATGACTCAACAAACTTTCGAGGCTTCAGAATAATGTCTGAGTTTATTATGTATGCTCTTTGTGGTGTTTGTTTGGGTGACTGGAAAAAATTGCATGTAGGTTATGTTGTGTTGGCAGAGTTGTGTAGATTTTTGTGTGTGGCAAATGAGGAATAGGAACATAAGAATGGCCATACTGGGTCAGACCAAAGGTCCATCCAGCCCAGTATCCTGTCTACCGACAGTGGCCAATGCCAGGTGCCCTGGAGTGAGTGAACCTAACAGGTAAAGATCAAGTGATCTCTCTCGTGCCATCCATCACCCACCTCTGACAAACAGAGGCTAGGGACACCCTTCCTTACCCATCCTGGCTAATAGCCATTAATGGACTTAACTTCCATGAATTTATCTAGATCTCTTTTTAACCCTGTTATAAGTCTAGAATTCACAACCTCCTCAGGCAAGGAGTTCCACAGATTGACTGTGCACTATGTGAAGAACTTCCTTTTATTTGTTTTAAACCTGCTGCCAATTAATTTCATTTGGTAACCACTAGTTCTTATATTATGGAAACAAATAAATAACTTTTCCTTATTCACTTTCTCCACACCACTCATGACTTTATATATATCTATCATATCTCCCCTTAGTCTTTTCTCTTTCCCAAGCTGAAAAGTCCTGGCCTCTTTAATCTTTCGTCATATGGGACCCGTTCCAAACCCCATTTTAGTTGCCCTTCTCTGAACCTTTTCTAATGCCAATATATCTTTTTTGAGATGAGAAAACGACATCTGTACGCACTATTCAAGATGTGGGCACACCATGGATTTATATAAGGGTACTAAGATATTCTCCATCTTATTCTCTATCCCTTTTTTTCATGATTCCTAACATCCTGTTCGCTTTTTTGACTGCCGCTGCACACTGCATGAATGTCTTCAGAGAACTATCTGTGATGATCTCTTTTCTGTTTAGCTGTAGCTAAATTAGCCCCCATCATATTGTATGTATGGTTGGGGTTATTTTTTCCAGTGTGCATTACTTTACATTTATTCACATTAAATTTCATTTTCCATTTTGTTTCCCAATAACTTAGTTTTGTGAGATCTTTTTGAAGTTCTTCACAGTCTGTTTTGGTCTTAACTATCTAGAGCAGTTTAGTGTCATCTGCAAACTTTGCCACCTCATTGTTTACCCCTTCCTCCAAATCATTTATGAATAAGTTGAACAGGATTGGTCCTAGGACTGACCCTTGGGAAACACCACTAGTTACCTCTCTCTATTCTGAAAATTTACCATTTATTCCTACCCTTTGTTCCCTGTCTTTTAACCAGTTCTCAGTCCATGAAAGGATCTTCCCTCTTATCCCATGACAACTAATTTACATAAGAACCTTTGGTGAGGGACCTTGTCAAATGCTTTCTGGAAATCTAAGTACACTATGTCCACTGGATCCCCCTTGTTCACGTTTGTTGACCCCTTCAAAGAACTTTAATAGATTAGTAAGACATGATTTCCCTTTACAGAAATCATAATGACTTTGTCCAACAATTTATGTTCTTCCGTGTGTCTGACAATTTTATTCTTTACTATTGTTTCAAGTAATTTGCCTGGTACTTATGTTAGACTTACTGGTCTGTAATTGCTGGGATCACCTCTAGAGCCTTTTTTAAATATTTGTGTTACATTAGCTAACTTCCAGTCATCAGGTACAGAAGCTGATTTAAAGGACAGTTTAAAAACCATAGTTAATAACTCCACAATTTTACATTTGAGTTCCTTCAGAACTCTTGGTTGAATGCCATCTGGTCCCAGTGGCTTATTACAGTTAAATTTATCAATTAATTCCGAAACCTCCTCTAGTGACACTCCAATCTGTGACAGTTCTTCAGATTTGTCACCTACAAAGGACGGCTCAAGTTTGGGAATCTCCCTAATGCCCTCAGCCATGAAGACTGAAGCAAAGAATTCATTTAGTGTCTCCACAATGACTTTATCGTCTTTAAGTGCTCTTTTTGTATCTCGATTGTTCAGGGCCCTCTCCAGTTGTTTAGCAGGCTTCCTGCTTCTGATGTACTTAAAAAACATTTTGTTATTACCTTCTGAATTTTTTGGCTAGTTGTTCTTCAAACTCCTTTTTGGCTTTTCTTATTACATTTTTGCACTTAAGCTGGCAGTGTTTATGCTCCTTTCTATTTACCTCACTAGGATTTGACTTCCACTTTTTTAAAAGATGCCTTTTTATCTCTCACTGCTTCTTTTACATGTTTGTTAAGCCACAGTGGCTCTTTTTTAGTTCTTTTACTGTGTTTTGGAATTTGGGGTATGCATTTAAGTTGGGCCTCTATTATGGTGTCTTTGAAAAGTGTCCATGCAGCTTGCAGGGATTTCACTCTAATCACTGTACCTTTTAATTTCTGTTTAACTATCCTCTTCATTTTTGCATAGTTCCCCTTTCTGAAGTTAAATGCCACAGTGTTGGGCTTCTGAGGTGTTCTTTCCACCCCAGGAATGTCAAATGTTATTATATTATGGTCACTATTTCCAAGTGGTCCTATTATAGTTACCTCTTGGACCAGATCCTGTGCTCCACTCAGGACTAAATCAAGAATTGCCTCTCCCCTTGTGTGTTCTTGTACCAGCTGCTCCAAGAAGCAGTCATTTAAAATATTGAGAAATTTTGTCTCTGCATTTCATCCTGAGGTGACATGTACCCAGTCAATATGGGGATAATTGAAATTCCCCACTCTTATTGAATTCTTTATTTTAACAGCCTCTCTAATCTACATTAGCATGTCATCGTCACTATCACTGTCCTGGTCAGGTGGTCGATAATAGATCCCTACTGTTATATTCTTATTAGAGCATGGAATTACTATCCATAGAGATTCTATGGAACATGTGGATTTTCATTTGATTCTACATTTTCTTTCACATATAGTGCCACCCAGCCCACACACACACGACTTGTTCTGTCCTTCTGATATATTTTTTACCCCAGAATGATTGCGTCCCATTGACTGTCCTCACTCTACCAGCTGTCTCTGATGCCTATTATATCAATATCCTCCTTTAACACGAGGCACTCTAGTTTACCCATCTTATTATTTAGATTTCTAGCATTTATGTACAAGCACTTGTCACTGTTTATTTGTCTGCCCTTATCTGATGTGTCAGATTCTTTTTTATGTGAACGTTTCTCATCTGCTCTGGCCCCTACTTCATCCTCTTCCATCCTCTCCTCCTGACTGAAGCTTAGAGAATCTCTATCAATAGACTCCTCAAAGAGAAGTCTCTATCTGATCCACATGCTCCTCTGCAGCAATCAGCTTTCCCCCATCTCTTAGTATAAAAACTGCCCTGCCACCTTTTTAATGTTAAGTACCAGCAGTCTGGATCCACTTTGGTTTAGGTGAAGTCCATCCTTCCTGTATAGGCTCTCTCTTCCCAAAAATTTCTCCAGTTCCTAATAAATCTAAACGCCTCCTCTCTACACCATCGTCTCACCATGCATTGAGACTCTGAAGCTCTGCCTGCTTACCTGGCCCTGTGCGTGGAACTGGAAGCATTTCTGAGAATGCCACCATCGAGGTCCTGGATTTTAGTCTCTTTCCTAGCAGCCTAAATTTGGCCTCCAGCACATCTCTCTGACCCTTCCCTCTGTTATTGGCATCTACATGTGCCACGACCACCGGCTCCTCCCCAGCACTACACATAAGTCTATCTAGATGCCTCAAGAGATCCGCAACTTTTGCACCAAGCAGGCAAGTCACCATACAGTTCTCCCAACCATCACAAACCCAGCTATCTATGTTTCTAATGATCAAATTTTCCCTTGCTAACACCTGCCCTTTCCTTATGACTGGAGTTCTCTCCCCTGGAGAGGTAACCGCATCTGTGAGAGGTTACCCAAACATCATCTGGAAGGAGGGTCCCAATTATGGGAAGGTTTCCCTCTGCTCCAGTTGACGGCTCTGCTTCCCTGAGCTTTTCATCCTCCCCAGCAGCTCAGGGGCTGTCGGACCGGAGGTGGGACAAACCTACAGTATCCCAGACAGCCTCATCAACATACTTCTCTGCCTCCCTTATCTCCTCCAGTTCCACCACCCTGGCCTCCAAAGCCCGTACACAGTCTCTGAGGACCAGGAGCTCCTTGCACCGAATGCACACACATGCCACCTGCCCACAAGGCAAGTAATCATATATGCTACACTGAGCACAATAAACAGGATAGCCCCCACTCTGCTGCTGGGCTTCTGTCTGCATTGTCTCCTACAGCTATCTAGGCCAATGGTAGGGTTTTTGTTTAAATCAAGGAGTTTTGTTAGTAGCTTAGTTTAAAGGTTTTAAAGAATGGCAAGTGTACTTTGCTCCCTTTCCAACTCCCTCTCGAAACTCCCTGTTAGCGGCCTCTGTTCGCAAACCTCCCTGGTTGCTTTTTCACTGCTTTATAAAGCCCTGGGCTTTCTGATAGCTCTGCCCCCTGACTAAGGCTCAGCCAATGAACAAATAATCTTTTTAAATCCTGTTGGCTAATGTTTTTCTCTTCTAATGTTCTTGCATAGCTGTGAGTCTAAAATAATGTGCAAAAGCCATTAACCCCTCTGTCCCCATATGTGCACATAAACCATGGGCTTTGGAGTCTCTTGTCTAAGGTGCAAGGTGGTTGTCATCTTGAAAAATGTAGTTGTCCTTTAATCCAAGTGCCATTTTATAAATATAATAAAAATGATTTCTGGCCACTAGTCAGCTCTGTCCATTGGCTCATAAATTCTATCCCGTATCCGGTTGTCCCTGATGAAGGACATTCCTTTACATAAAGTTAAAAGTAACCAGAGATTAAATCCCCTTCTAGTTGGTGGGCACATTATGATTTGTGAAATAAACAATAACAGGTGTCAGGATTAGCAGAGGAGAGGTGATTGGAGCACTTAAAACATAGCAAAAAGAAAGAGCTGACTTAGAAAATGAATCTCCTCCTCTTGTAATCTGAATTCTTGCTAAGTAAAAGAATGAAAATTGAATGCTCCTGGTGTTTTTTATTATTTTCATGGGAGATCAGAGATAAAACTGTTTTGGCAATTTTGTTTGTCTATCAACCATTACTACATGGAGAATGAAATCAGGTGATAGTAAATAATAATTGTACTGCAGACTGATTACTAGACAACTACCCAATAAACTTGGTTTATTGCAGCAGAGAAACTACTTTCCTGGAACAGTTATGACTGACACTAAATCAGTATTCTAAGTAATGTATCAGATTCTATAAAGCTGCACTGCTCTAACTTCGAAAACAATAAGTTTTCAAGAATATAGCTGAAAATATGTTCAAGTAGGACTCTCACTTTAAAAACCCACTGCTATATTTCTGATCAGTTTTTGAACCAGATATAGGAGAGTTCTCATTTTCATTGTTCAAGGTACCTGCAAAAAACCCGTAAGTATTTATAGTGCTCTCCATAGAATGTCTTCAGCCTTCGCTAACTACGTCATAGTGCTCTTGGAAACACCAGCACTTAAAAATTCACACTGTATTGGTGGTTTGTTTCAAAGCATGCAGAGACACACTAAATATCCCATGTCTGAGATGCTATGCAACAGATAGTCCACACAAGGGCAGTTGTTGAGATATGAAGAAAAGCGAGAGCCACAGGTCATAAGAGTGGTAGTTTTCCTCAACTGTCTAACAGATATTACCGTGAACATGTCTAAAAAAGGACAGAAAGACAGTTTTAGGTTGGCCTTGACTAAGGCACCCATTTGGCAGACATTTTGGCCACTTGGGCCAGTCCCTTGTTTGGGCTGCAGAGCTGGCCAGATGCACCAGTGGTTTTCCCCATATCTAATGTTAGACCAAGTACAGTGAGCTGAGTGTCAGTAAGTCCATGCTTTCATTCACCAGCACCGTTTATTGGCACTGCTGAAACACCCAAGCAGGCAATTCCCTTCCTTGGCCTCAGGTAGGAAAACTGAAAAACCTTGTTATCTGGGTTCATTTCTGCTACTTCTGTGGGAAAGAAAGCAGGAAAGAAGAGAGCTTCTCCCCACCCCACCTCCGCGAAGAACAAAACAAAACAAACACAAACCACCTTCAGCAGAGACCAGGAGTGAAGAAATGGCCCCTGACTAAACCAGCATTCCTTGGAAGGGACCTGATTTAATATGAGTCACTGCAGGTCTGATTTAATATGAGACACTGTGTTGTAATGGGGGAAATGGTACATGGGAGCAGAGGATGAGTTTGTGGTGTCAATGTTATCAGGTGGAGTGCAGAGTTATTAGGGACAGAGTGGAGAAGAGAAAGGAGAGTGAGTGAAAAGGAGAAGAGTGAAGATAGGAGTGAAACGGAAAAGACAGAGGATCAGGGAGAGCTGAAGATTAAGGTGAATAGGGCAGAAGAGTGACAGGAATAGGAATGGGAGCAGAACTCAGAGATTTGAAAGGATCTAGACAATGGAGGAGTAATAATACAAGGGATATAGAAAATGAAGGGAGAGAAGAGTGAGTATTATTACTCCATAAAATAAAGAAAACCTAGACTGAGGGGAAATGGCGGGTAGATTCATCAAGATACACACACAGAAAAAATGAAGTGAAAGAAGGTAAATGAAAAAGAATAAAATGAAGGGATACATCATACGGTAATCTAATTTAATAGATCATTTCATTGCAAAATGTTACAATAACTAAACCTCTTCATTCATGTTGAGTATGCAGAAGAACTGAGCACTATCTTTTTAATGACTGACAGAAGTCTACTAAAATTTCCACACGCAGAGCAATGCACATGCAAATGTGGGAAATAGACGGGAAGGGCGACCAAATGTGGACTGCTCTAAAAATATTATCTGAGTGGACTGTATCTACCGGTCTGGTTCTGGAGTGTGATGATGGGAACTGCTAGCTTAACTAAACAGGTCAAGTAACATAGCAATTGTGAATAGTCCTTGCATCAAAGAGAAGTTTTTGCTGTAGAACTCAGAATTGGATGGCCACAAGAGAATCCCTCAATCCCTCCTCAGGCCCCGGCTATATAACCTAGACAGTGTGTGATATAATGTCCCACTCCCATACTGAGCACTAGAGCCATCAAGGGGCCCTCTCACAACAATCTCTAACATTGAGTATCTCAGACCTCAAGGTTGAGAGATACAGATCATCTCCCCTCAACTTTAGCCTGCTCTGACTAAATAATTGGATCCTCTTGTAAGGACTTCCTGTGCTTGCTCAATCAACAAGCTGTGACAAATGGTTCATAGTCATAATAAGAACCAGAACAAACTACATATGTCCAGGTGCTATGTAAGCATTCCCAATAGAGGAAAGAGAAAATCCATGGTTAAAATAACATAATTAATAAATGTCCAGTGACAACATAGCAGTGCAAGAGTGAAAATATGGTGACAACAATACCAATAATTTTTCTAACGTGCCACTCTGGCACAATGGTGGCCCTGATGGGAAGCAAGGGCAGAATGCAGAATGGCCTAGATTCGTTCAGTTCCTCCAATGTGAAGAGAAATTTCCTGGGCCAGTCAGCTAATGTTTAGTTTACCCCTGTGGCCAATGTGAGGGTCCAAGTGGCCCAGTCTAGCAGTCATAGGCTAGCTGACTTAGAAACCTTTTGGTCTTCCATCCTCAATCTGGATACCTCAGCAATATAACTGGGGCAGCTTCTACTCTGATATCTTTATGCATTTCCATTGAAATCAGTGTGGTTGCATGCAAGTAGAACTGAAGTTCCTATTCTGTTCAGTTTCTGTTCTATTTTCTTCTGAACTTGTATATCATGCTCATCAATGTAGTGTCTGAGTTCTTTCATAAGTGCAGTAATTGACATGACTAGCATCTGTCATATGTGGCTCAGTCTGTCTTTCTTCCACTCTCCAGGAGGAAGATTGTGTGTAGAGCATTGTTATTTCTAGATGACATACTATGTGTTTTTATTAGTGAAGTGAAGATGGAAAAAGTGCACCTTGCTTTTCCAACAGAGAGTGGGGAGGTTTGTGGTCATTAAGGATTTCATTCCACAGACATGGACAATCACCAGAAGAAACTGTCTTTTATGGAAATGACTTTTACCCTTGATAGAGGCAGTTCTATTGTGCCAAAGGATTGGAATTGTTAACAGTAGTCTTCGAGCTTTTGGCAATCTTTTAGTATCCCAGCCCCAGATAATTGGCACCTTGAAGGTAAAGACTGTGGTTTTTAACTTCACGTGATATCTGTGGGGAACCAGTTTAGTGAGTACACGTATCCATTTTGTAGATATCATTTCCTCAAGCTGACAGTTTCATGCCCAACTAGATTGCATTGTTTTAGTCCAGTCAAGAGAGAATGAAGACGGACATAAGTATAAAATTTTGAAAGTGGATATTAGAAAATAAATTGGGGCTAGCAAAAAAATCCCAGCTAATCCTGGAAGGCTCTAGGCTCAGGTTAAGAATTAATAGCAGCAGTATGTTAGATGGTTTGAAATTGTAATAGTGGAATGAGCAGGCAACTGGAACATTTGCACTTTATACTTGTTATAACAGTTAGCAATATGTCTCCAATCTGGAGTTTGTATGTGACAACATTTTTATAATCTTCCACTCTAGCATTAGCAAAGGGAAAGTGTGGGGAGAAGAGAAGCGGAAGGGCTAATAAACTGTTGTAACAGAATCCTGATTTTGAGTCCAACAGTTAATGAAGGTCAGCTTAGTAGCCCCATTCTATCATTTCCTAGCACCCCAGAGAATTAGAAAAGATACAGCATGAAAGTGTTTGTTATTAAAAATGTTCTTTTGATACCATATGTCATGAGCTATATCTGTCTGAGCATATTGCAGAGTGTTGATTGCTTTATGCAATGTTTTAAATTATATGCATAAATAAATATTGCACTTGTGTGTCAAGCTTCATAGGTATATAAGATTTAAACTTCTGTTTTATAGTAACTTTATATTTAAATTGTGTTTCTCATCATCTTCGACTGTAAGCACATCAGAACCTCACCCATCTTTGTTTGTGTTTGTACAGTGCCAACACAATGGGGTCTTGAGCCTTACTTGCACCTTTGAGTTAATATAAATACTTAACTGTAATTAGGTAAAGTTTCCAATTTAGACTCCTAAAAGCCTGGTCTCATTAACAGTGAGTGAGAGCCGTGGTGACCAATGGGAGTTGTAGTTTGGATGTCTTCTCCTTGGGCTAGGTTCCCTGACCAGATGACATGTCTCATAATGCAGTATAACCATGTGACTCCCATTAAGTCCTGCAACAGGTCAGCAAAAGTAGATACTTTGGTAAATCATGGGAGCTGTAGTCTGACCATAGAAGTAAAAGTGGCAGGAAGCATCTGAGTTACAAGTCCCACGAGGCACTATGGCTGCACAGGTCATACTGCTCTGAAACAATATATTTTAATTCAGTTTAACAAACCAAAATAGTTTGAGACAGTTAGTACTTTGTTTCAATTTTTTCTAATGGAAACTTTTGGTTTTTGGTCAAAAGTGTTGGGTTTGGGATTTTTTAATTAAAAGTCAAAATTTTCCATGGATAAAAATGAATTTCTTTGTTGTTGAAATTTTCCACAGGAAAACCCCCGTGTTCCAACCAGTTCTGCCCTCTGGTCTTGGTTGGTGCTCTGAGGCTCATCTGTATCTCCAAAGATCTCTAATAGCTAATGTCAGAATCAAACATTATTTGAATATGTTTTAATGGTGATGGTGGCAGTTACCAGCCTCTCATATATCCAGTGGTCTGATGAGATCCCACACTAGGATATCTAGCAACTTTAGGGGACTTCTAGACATCAGTCATAATGACCAGCAGAATGTATCTTGATTTGCTTTGTTCTGGGCTTTGTTTGGTTATTGCTTTTACTGTTTTAGAGAGCGGTATACATGGGCCAGAGAATTTCTTAGATTAAGAATGACTCTGGAAGCCACGTTCAGTTTGAGGTTGTGCATAACACAAGATCCCGCACGTTTTTGGTGGGTATCAATATTTTTATTTAAGACAATGTCATGGGTAACACAGAGAGGTCAAACCCCCACTTGGAGTAAACTGGCATAGGACCTTTGACTTCAGTGTATTGTGTGTCTTTGAAAATAGATGGTAGTGAGCTCATTGAAGATATGCCACTTTATACCAGCTGTGGATCTGGGTTTCAGGATTTGTAATTATCATTTTTTGCATCGATATCTAATTTTTACACCATCTCACAAACTACCTCCATTAGTAGCTCAGTTTTGCAAATGAAAAAGAAATCTGATAAGGAGGATTTATGTTTAAAATAATCTTCAGACCTCTACCTTTGTGTATAAAAGATCACCCTAAACTCAGAAAAATATTACATCCAGCATAAATAAATTACATGTATAAAAATAAATATAAAAGTAGTAGTAGTAGTGGTATCTTTCATTTTGTTATGAAAGATATTGTGTCACTATAATCCTTAAGGCAGCCTTTTGCCAAAATACAAAACTTAGAAATGAAATAGAAAATCTTAAAACATGACATTTGAAGTATATTTTATATAAGTTTTAAGTATTTTATTTTTAATATATTTTGTGAAAATATCCCTGAATATAATATGAATATTTGCTGGTAGTTGTGGAAAAGTGTCTGGCTTCAAAATATAAAAGGATCAGTTCAGGTTTTGTAGTCGTTTAAAATATTGTGTATCTGCTAAACTTCTGAGGGGTCAGTCCTGACCTGTGAGGTAGGGAATACACATTCGTTTTTTGGCACATCTGTTAAAAAGTTGGTTTAGACACATACTTACACTGGATGACAATTTAAGTCACTTGGGGACATGTGTCATTATAAATTATGCAGAGAAAATTCAGAATAGAAAACTTTATATTTGTGGTAAAAAGGTGTTAGAACCACAGATTTTTGTCATGGGAAATTATCATGCATGTGGAATTAAACTTCATTGTGGGTTAGTGCACTCACTCTTCAACTTTGAAAATGTGTATCAAAATCTGGATTCGGATTCTGATTCAGCAAAGTAGCAATGCACCTGCTTAATTCAGGGGCTGAATCAGAGCCTTTAGTTCACAAGTGAATGTTATACTGATACTTTGGAATGTTACTTTGAAGTTTTTGAAACACTAGACAAACTCAGACTGGAAACAAAGTGTAAATTTTAAACAGTGAGCATAATTAACAGTTGAAATAATTTACCAAGGGCCCTAGTGGATTCTCCATCACTGACAATTTTAAAATAAAAATTAGATGTTTTCTAAAAGATATGTTCTAGGAATTATTTTGGGGAAGCTCTAGTCTTGTACAATACAGGCCATAGATGATCACAATGGTCTCTTCTCATCAAAGGCCATTTAAAAAAGAGTTGATGTTTTTTCAATTTTAAAATAAACACATTAAACATGAATGATGTAGCTATTGAAATTTTTGTTTGCCAAAACCCTGATTCTTTTAATGTTTGTGATAAATTTTAAAATACATTTACAAGACACATTTTGCCAATAAACAAAATCAACAATACCAACAATTCTTTGGGGGAAAAACATTCTTTTCAGCAAAAAAATGCAATTTTTCAATTAAACTTTTTTTGTTTGGGAAACTTCTAACAGGTGTACAAATCACAAAGTAAGCAATAATAACTTAATTAAAATAATTTTACTGAGAAAATGCAAAGGTGAGATTATTTACTGTTTGTGTTGCATTTTTTTTAGCTAAGATGCAGAATCATGTACAAAAAGTCTGTTGAGAATAAATTTAATTGTAATACAGAACCCAGCCAGTAGTATATGGGTAATATAAGATGATAAAATTAATCATAACACTGTTAGTGTGTTGAGCAGCTCAGAATAAGTATTTACTAGTGTATTAAATATATGTTGACTCTAGGTTGTGGATTACTAAATTTATTTTCCCATTCATCTTTAAATATTTTAACCACTTATTTACAAGATAAATTCATTGTATTTATTCTGTGGATACCAGGAGACATTTCCTTCAAATCTTTGATCCAGTCTCTGATCCATTATACCAAGATTGGATTTTCTTTATTCTGTTGAAGCCTCAACAAAATCAGGACTGCCATATATTAACTTCAGAAGGACTAGATAGATAGATAGATATTAATTGACAGCCCTAATATATTTATATTAGGGCTGTCAATTAATCCCAGTTAATCATAGAATATCAGGGTTGGAAGGGAACCCAGGAGGCCATCTAGTCCAACCCCCTGCTCAAAGCTGGACCAATTCCCAACTAAACCATCCCAGCCAGGGCTTTGTCAAGCCTGACCTTAAAAACCTCTAAGGAAGGAGATTCCACCACTTCCCTAGGTAACCCATTCTAGTGCTTCACCTCCCTCCTGGTGAAAAAGGTTTTCCTAATATCCAACCTAAACCACCCCCACTGCAAATTGAGACCATTGCTCCTTGTTCTGTCATCTGCTACCACTTAGAACAGCCTAGATCCAGCCTCTTTGGATCCCCGTTTCAGGTAGTTAAAAGCAGCTATCAAATCCCTCCTCATTCTTCTCTTCTGCAGACTAAATAAACCCAGTTCCCTCAGCCTCTTCTCATAAGTCATATGCTCCAGCCCCCTGTTCATTTATGTTGCCCTCCGCTGGACTCTTTCCAATTTTTCCACATCCTTCTTGTAGCGTGGGGCCCAAAACTGGAGACAGTACTCCAGAAGAGGCCTCAGCAATGCTGAATAAAGCAGAATGATCACGTTCCTTGATCTGCTGGCAATGCTCCTATTTACACAACCCAAAATGCTGTTAGCTTTCTTGGCAACAAGGACACTCTGTTGCTCATATTCAGCTTCTCATCCACTATAACCTCTAGGACCTTTTCTCCAGAACTGCTGCCTGGCCACTTGGTCCCTAGTCTGTAGCAGTGCATGGGATTCTTCCATCCTAAGCGCAGGACTCTGCACTTGTCCTTATTGAACCTCATCAGATTTCTTTTGGCCCAATCCTCTAATTTGTCTAGGTCCCTCTTTATCCTATTCCTACCCTCCAGCGTATCTACCACTCCTCCCAGTTTAGTGTCATCTACAAACTTGCTGAGTGTGCAGTCCATGCCATCCTCCAGATCACTAATGAAGATATTGAACAAAACTGGCCCCAGGTCCGATCCTTGGGGCGCTCCGCTTGATACTAGCTGACAACTAGATGTGGAGCCATTGATCACTACCTGTTGAGCCCGATGATCTAGCCAGCTTTCTATCCACCTCATAGTCCATTCATCCAGCCCATACTTCTTTAACTTTCTGGCAGGAATACTCTTGAGACCATATCAAAAGCTTTGCTAAAGTCAAGGAATAACTCGTCCACTGCTTTCCCCTCATCCACAGAGCCGGTTATCTCATCATAGAAAGCAATTAGGTTAGTCAGGCATGACTTGCTGTCATAAGTATAAAGTAGCCTAGAATTACTGTTTACCTGTAAGGGGTTAAGCTAAAGGTAACCTCAGATGGGGGGCAAGTGATCAACAGGAACCGGAGATGCTAATCAACCTCCGAAGAGACTGGAGACTTTAGTTTCAGTTTCTCTGTTCACTTCGGCTATGGGATGAACCACACCTATTTCTTTTACTCTACCTATCTATAAATATTCTAACCAGCAACAACAAGTGAAGTTAGCCAGACAGTAAGTTATCACTTGGAAAATTCCCCGATTGTGGGAATTGGCTTTGTGTTCCTTTATACTTTAAAGCTTCAGCAGAAGGAGAAATTCCTAGGGAGGGGGTTTGTCTTTGACTCTTTATTGATGATTGTAGTGCTGTTCTACTGATTTCTATAAGGGATTTATTCCTTTCTTTTTTTCTTTAATTAAAATCTTTAAGAATCTGACTGCTTGTTTTCCATTGAGTAAGATCCTGGTTTTGGATCAGGCATGTCTTGCAGGATCAGTGAGGAGTTTTCTTTCTCTCAGGCTTTCCCAGGGGATGGTAAGTTTGGAGGGTTTTGTGGAAAGAGAAAGAAGGGCTTCAAGTGGCCCATGTCCCATAGTTCTTGAAACATTCTCACTTTGATGGTGGTAGCATTATCAGTTTCAGACACAGGAGAAGTTGTGTTCTGGGGGCAACATTTTAACCTAAGCTGGTAAAATAAGCTTGGGGGGTTATTTCCTTTTTTTTCATGCAGGTCCCCACATCTGTACCTTAGAGTTCAGAGTGGGGAGGCAATTCTGACACTTGCCCTTGGCGAATCCGTGCTGTCTGTTCCTGATCACTTTCCACCTGAGGACCTGTTCCGTGATTTTTCCAGGGACTGAGGTGAGGCTGACCGGCCTGTAGTTCCCCAGATCCTCTTCCTTCCCTTTTTTTAAAGATGGGGACTACATTAGCCTTTATCCAGTCATCCAGGACCTCCCTCAATCGCCATGAGATTTCAAATTTAACTCCTGCAATTAACTCAAAATTAATCATGATTTTAAAAGTTAATCATGATTTAATAAAATTTTAATTGCGCTGTTAGAATACTAATTGAAATTTATTAAATATTTTTGGATGTTTTCCCATATTTTTAAATATGTTGATTTCAATTACAACACAGAATAAAAAGTGTACAGTGTTCACTTTATATTATTATTTTTATTACAAATATTTGCACTGTAAAAACAATAAACAAAAGAAAAAGTATTATGCAATTCACCTCATACAAGTACTATAGTACAATCTCTTTATTGTGAAAGTGCAACTTATAAATGTAGAGTTTTGGGTTACATAGCTGCACTCAAAAACAAAACAATGTAGAACGTTAGAGCCTTCAAGTTCATTCAGTTCTACTTTTTTTCGAGCCAATCACTAGGACAAACAAATTTGTTTACATTGACAGGAGACATTGCTGCCTGTTGTAAGATATTTACATGCCAGATATGCTGAACATTTGTGTGCCCCTTCATGCCCTGGCCACCATTCCAAAGGACATGCTTCCATGATGCTGATGACACTTATTGAAAAATAATGCTTTAATTAAATTTGTGACTGAACTCCTTGGGGGGAGAATTGTATTTCTCCTGCTCTGTGTTTCACTCGCATTCTGCTATATATTTCATGTTATAGAAGTCTCAGATGATGGCCCAGCATGTTGTTCGTTTTAAGAACACTTTAGCTGAAGATTTGACAAAATGCAAAGATGATACAAATGTGAGATTTCTAAAGATAGCTACAGCACTCAAGCCAAGGTTTAAGAATCTGAAGTGCTGTCCAAAATCTGAGAGGGATGAGGTATGGAACATGCTTTTAGAAGTCTTAAAAGAGCAACAGTCCGATGCAGAAACTACAGAACTCAAAGCCCCCAAATCAGCCTTCTGCTGGTGAAAATGAACACGCAACAGTCTGCACTGCTTTGGATTGTTTATCAAGTAGAACCCGTGACCAGCATGAATGCATGTCCTCTGGAATGGTGGTTGAAGCATGAAAGGACATATGAATCTTTAGCACATCTGGCACGTAAATATCTTGCAACACCAGCTGCAACAATGCCATGTGAACACCTGTTCTCACTGTGTAAACAAGAAGCAGGCAGCATGATCTCCTGCACATGTAGACAAACTTGTTTGTCCGAGCGATTGGCTGAACCAGAAGTAGGACTGAGTGGACTTCTAGGTTCTAAAGTTTGACATTGTTTTATTTTTAATGCATTTATTTTTGTGTATATTCTACATTTGTGAGTTCAAATTTCATGTTACAGAGATTGAACTCCAGTATTTGTATTAAATGAATTGAAAAATGCTATTTCCTTTATTTTTACAGTGCAAATATTTATAATAAAAAATAAATAAAAAGTGAGCACTGTGCACTTTGTATTCTGTGTTGAAATTGAAATCAGTATATTTGAAAATGTGGAAAACATCCAAAATATTTAAATAAATGGTATTCTATTATTAACACCGCAATTATTTGCACGGATCACAATTTTTTTTTAATTTCATGATTAATCATGATTAATTTTTTAAATCTCTTGACAGCCCTAATATATATATGCAATAGAGCATCAAAGTTAAAAATCAGAGGAGAAGAATAAGGCAAAAAGCAATATTGGTGAGGTATAACAACATGAGTTGAGTTGGCAAAACCTGAAACATGAATAGAGAAGGTTTGGTATTTCAAAAAAAGGGAGAGGGGGAGTATAAAGAAAATTAAAAGTGAAGGAGCCTTGAACTATGAGAGAATGCGGGAGGAGCATAGAGAGAAGCGAAGGCTGGAGTTGTTAGAGTGATTTGGTTTTGAGGATCTGGTCAAGTTACTTATTGTGAGTAAACTATCCAATTAATGATACATTTTTTTTCTATTTGCAAATTGATTTGCAAACTATTTTAATCTTAGCAGACGTATAATTATTTGCAAAATTTGTCAGGTAGTTTAGATGACTGATTCTCAGTATATGGGTTGTTTGCAGACTGTTCACTTTGACTGTAGGTGGTCGTTATTCGTTGTGTGAGAATGGCTACCTAAGTCACACTATTTTTGTGGGATGAATGGAACAAATGGTGAATAACAAAATAAATAAAAGGGGACATGAACATAGCTGAACCAACCAGCTCTTTTAAACTGTATTTCTGCATCATTCAATATATATCTTGTACCAGCTGCTATTCAGCAGATACAAATCAGCATAATTCCATTGACTACAGTAGAGCTGCACTCATTTAATCCATCCAAGGATCAGGAAGTTTTCCTATTCCACCTAGCTCCAGCACCACATATATTCTTCATTTTGAGACAGAAAAAAATGGGTTAGGCCTAGCAGACCTCATTTAAAAAAAAAAAGAAAATGACATATGTTCTCAGCACGTGTCCCAAACTGACTCTGCTCCTTTGCTCCAGTTTCTTAAGCATGGGAGTCAACTGAATACTTGGTATCAGCAGCTGATCTCTTTGCCAGATATGAACTTTAGGGCCAAATGTCAGGGAACTCACAAACTCATGATGTCTTGATCAGCAGAGTTCAAAACTCTGATAAACCTCTTATTGCCCCTATAAAATGATGAATGTGGTGACAGTCTATAATTTTTGCATATATTAAGAACACAAACATAGGGAATTGATTGACATAAAACATCTAAAAAGGAATACTGAGATCTGTCTTCTTTAAATTTCACTAATATAAACGGTTCATAAGAGGCTTTGTTCTTTAATCCTCACTGATTTTTAGACAATTTGTTATCTTACAATTAAGTGCAGATGGTTTGGAACTGTAATGCAGATAAACAAAGATGCTTAGGACTGTTTCAATTTCCGGGCTGGATTTTAACAATAATCCAAGACTAAAACATAAGAAATCTGTTTTTATCTGATTTTAATGCTCTTTTACTGTAATCACTGAAATATGTCAGCTATCTGTCTGTAAAATAATACCCATTATAATATTTAGTGAAAGAATAAACCTAAGAAGGCTGCAGAAATATACAGCTCTTAACCCTATTATGTCATATATGTGACACATAGTAGACAATTCAACCATGCTAAAAATGATGTGTAGTGCAAGTCAGATTTGGCATTGAAAAGGAGATAGCACCATCATGAAATACCTGTGAAAGTTTGCAAAGAGAACAAAATTTCCTTATTTGATACACAAAGAAAAAAAAAAACCACTGATGACTTCAAAATGGCTGATACCAAACTGCTTTTATAAAAACCTGATTTTCTTTTGTTAAAGACACAAATAGAGATGGAGAATTTTGAAAGGCCTTGTAATACACGAATTGATAGAAAGCAGGGAAGAGAGTGCCTGATAAATTTGACAAAAACAATGAGGAGTCCTTGTGGCACCTTAGAGACTAAGAAATTTATTTGGGCATAAGCTTTCATGGGCTAAAACCCACTTCATCAGATGCATGGAGTGGAAAATACAGACACAAGTATAAATACACAGCACACGAAAAGATGAGATCAGTGGGGGGCGTCAGTGCTAATGAGCCAATTCAATGAAGGTGAAAGTGGGCTAGTCTGAACAGCTAACAAGAAGGGGTGAATACCAAGGGAGGGAAAATCACCTTTATAGTCCTAATGAGGCCAATGTAATCAAGGTGGCCCATTTCCAACAGTTGACAAGAAGGTGTGAGTATCAGCAGGGGGAAATTAGTTTTTATAGTGACCCATCCATACATCATCTGCAATGGGTACCTAAGATAACTATTCTTGGATTTTAAGGGGATTAGCTAAGTGACAACTCACCAGTAACCATATTCATATTGGGTCACACCTTGCTCCAGAAGTAGTCCCATTGAAATCAATGGGTCTCTTCATGGAGCAAGAAGCTATTCAGTGTAATGGTGACAGAATCTAGCCCTCTTGGAAACGATGTTGCTTATTTTTGAAAAGTCATGGAGAATTGGACTGGCAAAATTTTAGTGATCTTAAAACAGGAGAACCATGTTATCAATTAAAACAAAATATGTCAGTTCCTTGTAAAATGATGGGAAAAGTACAAAGAAGATAAAACGTAAACCATAAAGAGCACCTGAGCCATTATCAGCATGGGTTTATAAACCTGACAACCTTGACTGCTTTTGATTGTATCACTACAGTATCAGTCCTTGATCTGGAGCTAATTGCAGGATCAGGGCTTTGGTGTCTGATTCAAAGCCAACAAATATATTTTAGTAAAATGTTTGGTAAATAGTCTAATCATTTTACTTGAAAAAAATCATTTTGTCTTGGATATCAGTGCTGTCAGGTGAGGCATAGAAATTAGAGACAGAAGGGAGTTATTGGATCATCCCCCCTTCTGGTGCTAGATTATTTCAGTGGAGAATGGGCTAGTGCTTTGTTCTAGTTAGATTTATGGAGCCCAGACCCTCAAGTGGTGTAATTTAACATAGCTCTGTTGACTTCTATGCAGCTACATTGATTTACACAAACTGATAATCTGGCCCATTAATGTATGGTTGTCAAAATGTCTTTTAATCCCCAATAGCATGTGAGTATTGTTGGTGCTTGAAGTAAGTTCCATAAACTGTTTAAAAAGAGTGAATTAATAATTGAATATGCACTTTCCCAGCTCCTGTATCTATTCACTATTTTGAGGTGGGGCAGAGAATTATCTGCTGTCTACTTGCTTCTGCCCCTTAGGGACTTAATGCTAGTAATGGAGAACCCTCTGCCTTTTCCTCTAAAGGCTGTGTTTAAGGGGAAGAAAAGGAGGGGATCACTACTAGTAACTAGGGGACTTGGGGAGCTGGAGTCCCCCAGTTACGAGCAGCTGCTGCTGCTAGAATGACCCGCCTGCATCATGTGCAATGCTGCTCGCTGCTGGTTCCTTTCCTCCGAGCAGTAAGGAGCAAAGGTTGTGCTGCAGCTGCGACTGAATCCTGGAAGCAGTCCAAGCCTGAGCTGTTCGTAGAGGACAGCTCTTCCCCAGTTCTCACCCTTGTTTTATCATAGCAGCTGGGCACTGGCCTTCCTTTCTGCCTGGCTTCCTTTCTCTGCGTTGCTTGCTCTTGCTAGCAGTGGCAGCATTCATCCCCACCCCCTCAGCCACCTCCATACGCAGCTGGAGAAATTTGGCTTCCCCTCCCTGATCATTACAGTAATTATCTGGCCTCATTTTTGTCCCCACAAGCAGACATTACGTCTACACTGAATTTTTAGCACTGCTCCAAACTTCAGCCTTGCACCTGTTCAGTTGCAACAAAGGGAGTGCTAATGTAGGTAGGATGTACTGCTGTCTAGCCCTGATTGGGCCAACTGTGGGGCAATGCTGGTGTAAATAAGGTCCCACAGCTGGTTTATGATCGTTCTGTAGCATCCGAGGAAGACTTCAGGTAGGATGCTGCTTATTTAGTCTGTTTTCATCTCTGTTCTCACCAGCAGGTGATTCCCAGCACCTAGCTTGAATTAGGAAGCAGGGATGGGAAAATACAACATTGAATTCCAATTTAACTATTAGTAAAACATCATTTTAAAACAAATGTTGTTAGTGTATTACCCAAGAGTCCCCAGATCTCTGTGTGAGTAATTTCTCCAGATGATGCTGCCTACTCTTTAACTGTTCCAAACTGTGGGGCTTTCACCAGTTTCCCCAAAAGATACACTATCTAATAAATCTCACTCTCAGAAAGTTACCCCCCTCCATACGTGGTCTTAAATTTATTTCTTTTAGTTTTATCCGGTTGTCCACCCTACTTTGTACCACCCTAGATACATACAGGTTGCATCTGGCCAAAGGGATAATGATGGGCAGCATCAGAGACGTGTTAGATCCCATCTAATTTAACATCTTCTCTGCTTATCTGGAAGTGGGGATTAATTAACTGCACACTAATGAAATTCTCAGATCATATTAAATTAGGAGCTGTTACAGATATCATTGAGGACAAACATTAATGCAATGAGACCTAGATAGGTTTAAATAGGGTATAAACGTTAAAAAAATACTTTCAGCTAGGAAGAATACATGCTAATACATGAGAGCAGGGGGAGAGTGTGGTGAATTTGAAGCAGATATTCATTGGAAGAGTGGAATCCTGCCAAGACAAGCCTTGGGGTAATAAAGCAAGATGGCAATAAAATTACATGCAAGCTTGCAATAAAATGTGCGGGCAAGAAAGCAGTTTTGAGGCTGTCTGTGCAGAAGCTGCACATCGTAGAGCAAGGAGAGGATAGTTGACCCTGGTAAAGGATGCAACCTGAAATATTTTGTTCATTTCTGGCACCTCACTACTCAAAAGATGTAGGTTAAAGTGGAGGGATTTCTCATACTTTGTGCTGGCAACAGAATAGCCATTAACTTGTCTTGTTCTAGATCTATTGTCGAACCAGCAGAGAATAGTCTCAGGTTGCTAGATAGATTCTACACTAGGCCCTTTTATTCTCCTATATTCATCCAGTCGCCAAATGGTGCTCTGCTTCATGTGTCTGCAGCATATAGCAGCGCATTCATGACACATCAGAATGGCCACAAACCTCATTGCCTTCAGAACAAAATACCAAGTTCACTTGTTTGATTTAGCTTTCCCACAGTAATGTTAGTGGGAGGGGCTAAGGAAAGAAGCAGATGATGCCTGTCTTTTTAAAAAGAAAATAAATGGTTATGTTTATAGTAAAGGATATTGTATAAAAATAGAGTCTTGGGGATGAGAAGAGGCTAGTTTGCATTCAGACACGATTGACACCATATGTGATACAATAACTGTTTCGAGAACACGTCTGTTTTTGATTTCTCTACAGCTTCTCTTATAAATACAAATAATAGAAAATCAAAAAGAAGAAAATTAAAATTGTAGCAAAATGTTGCTGGAAGACTGCCACCATAATAACCCATCATACATAATTCATGCCAAGCCCACAGCTTCAAAAACTTGGATCTTGGCTTTCTTCTGAAATATGCATTTAAAGTGAGCTCCCTCACTTTTGCAAACTTGAAATACAATCAAAATAATTTCCTCCCTTCCTGCTCAAATGAAAATGACTTGGAAGCTATGACCTGAAAGTTTCTGTTTGGTAATGCTGAGGGGGAGGAGGCCATGTTTGTCTAATGTAAGGTTCCCCTTTTCCCTAAGCTCTTACAAAACCTTCATTAATTCAGCATAAACTCTGCAGAGTTTTGGATATAGCTCAGATGCTCTCTCTCTGCTTTAAGAATAGAATGTTTGTTGAGTCTGAATTTCATTTCTGAAGCCAGTCACAAATCTCAGACATGAATGATAAATATGTACAATATCATCTCCAGTGGCTGCTGAATAGAATGGTAGAAAATACAGCAAGTGAATAGACCTTCCAGGACATTATGTGATGGTTTCCATGGAGTCAGGAAGTTTGAATACAAAAAATGGGTAGTTTCTCGGTTAGCAGAGAAGTATGTTGAAACAGACACATAATATTGTATCATATTCTAACTTTTATTTATCATTACGTACACTCTTTGTTGGGAGTATTAGACAGTGAAAGGAAGGTTCATGTAATTCCACTTCAAAACATTAGCCAAGGGTTCTCACGTAATCTGTAGTCCCATGTCCCATCCCCCACCTGCCACATTTCTCTAAGTGGACCAGCTGGTACTTGGCAACTTTATCTCCTTGTATTTTGTGCTAAATGTTTCTTGTACTTGGCCATGTAGTCCTTGGGGTTAGGTAAATGGATCATCCTTTCTGTCTATAGCTGCTTTGTATTAACCAAATAATCCACTTGAGCATTTCCTTCTTAAACACTACGGTGTAAGTTTCTGTTTTTAGTGGCCCATTCAGCTTGCTAGAACCTTTGTTCTAACTAGACCTTGGTGACATTTTCAGGTAAAATATTGTTTTGATGAAAAATGCAGATTCAAAAACACAGCCTTTCAGGAATTTGTTCTGGAATGTTCAGTGACTTCATTTTGTTAAAAAAAATTGTAAAAACATAATCTCAATCTAAATGAAACATTTTGTTTTGGGACAGATAAAAGACTTAATTCAACCTGAAGCAAAGAGGAGCTTATTTTAATTTTCAAATTTCTGAAAATTCTGAAAATTTTCAGTTTGGCTTGACCAGAAACAGGTTTTTTTCCCCCCTGCAAGTGTCTGAGCACCGAAAAATCTGTTACTCACAGAGTTGTAATCTTCACCAATTAACTCAACTTGTTACTGAACTAGGGATATTTGTTTAGACCCTTGCTTTGGGTTCCCAACTCAGATATCCATTTCAGAGGAATAATTAATTACATAGTAGTACCACTCTGTGTCAATAGATCTTGGTTTGAGATTGTTCTGAGCCAAAAGATATGGAGGATTTTTCTGAGGCAGGTTGTATGGAATGAAGAGGGTATGAGTGCCATCATTACCAAGAGGTGCTGGAGATCGGCCATGTGCTTCGGGTGGAAACTGATTCCATCACCAGAGTGGCAATAAGATAGACACCTGAAGGCAAGCGGAAATGAGGCCGCCCAAAAACAACATGGTGAAGAGTTGTGGAAGCTGAGCTGGAAAACCTGGGCACAGCTGGAGAACAAACTGAAAGACTTGCCAGAAACAAACAGGAGTGGAAGAGCTTCTTTGTTGCCCTATATTGCAGAGGCATTATGGGAACATGATAATCGTGATCACTCTATCACAGATCTTGCAAGGCAAGGAAGGGAAAAATGAGAGGATACCATGGAGGAATGTTTCTGCTCTCAGTGGCTGACTGTAGTTGTTGATCTGTGAATCTAGATGCAATAAAATTGGGTATGAGGGATTCTCCTTTCTGTGACTTTGTTCTGCCCATAGGTAATGACATGCTGAGGATAAAAAACAGCAAAGGAATAACCATTAGGGCTGTCAATTAATTGCATTTAGCTGACATGATTAGCTCAAAAAAATTAATCATGATTAATCACACTTATAACAATAGCATACCAGTTGAAATGTATTACATATTTTTGGATGTTTTTCTACATTTTCAGTATTGATTTCAATTAAAACACAGAATACAAAGTGCACAGTGCTTACTTTATAGTATTACTTTTTATTACAACTATATGCACTGTAAAAATGATAAATAAAAGAAATAGGATTTTTCAATTCACTTCATAGAAGTACTGAGGTGCAGTCTCTTTATCATGAAAGAGTAACATACAAATGCAGATTTGTTTTGATTACATAACTGCACTCAAAAACAAAACAGTGTAAAACTTTAGCACGTACAAGTCCACTCAGTCCTACTTCTTATACTGCCAATCTTAAAGACAAGTTTGTTTACATTGACGGGAGATACTGCTGCCTGCTTCTTATTTGCAATGTCACCTGAAAGTGAGAACGGGCATTCACATGACACTTTTGTAGCTGGAATTGCAAGGTATTTACATGCCAGATATGCTGAACACTCGTATGCCCCTTCATGCTTCAGCCACCATTCCAGAGGACATACTTCCATGCTGATAATGCTTGTTAAAAAAATAACGTCAATTAAATTTGTGTCAGAACTCCTTGGGGGAGAATTATGTGTCTCCTGTTCTGTTTTATCCACATTCTGCATATATTTCATGTTATAGCAGTCTCAGGTGATAGCCCAGCACATGTGCGTTTTAAGAACACTTTCACAGGAGATTTGACAAAATACAAAGAAGTTACTGATGAGATATTTCTAAAAATAGCTACAGCACTCAAACGAAGGTTTAAGAATCTGAAGTGCCTTCCAAAATCTGAGAGAGGCGAGGTGTGGAGCATGCTTTTAGGAGTCTTAAAAGAGCAACACTCTAATGTGAAAATTACAGAACTCAAGCCACCAAAAAAGAAAATCAACCTTCTGCTAGTGGCATCTCATTCAGATGATGAAAATTAATATACATCACTCTGCACTGGTTTGGATCGTTATCAAGTGGAACTCATCATCAGCATTTTGCAATGCCAGCTACAAAACTGTCATGTGAATACCTGTTCTCACTCTCAGGTGACATTATAAATAAAAAGCAGGAAGCATTATCTACTGCAAATTGTAATCAGCCTTGTTTGTCTGAGTGATTGGCTGAACAAGAAGTAGGACTGAGTGGACTTGCATGCTCTAAATTTTATTTTTGAATGCAGGTTTGTTTTTTTTTACATAATTCGGCATGGACGCATGTCCTCTGGAATGGTGGTTGAAGCATGAAGGGGCATATGAATGTTCAGCATATCTGGCATGTAAATACCTTGCAAAGCCAGCTACAAAAGTGCCATGTGAATCCCTGTTTTCATTTTCAGGTGACGTAAATAAGAAGAGGGCTGCATTATCTCCCATAAATGTAAACAGACATGTTTGTCTTAACAATTGCCTGACCAAGAAGTAGGACTGAGTGGACTTGTAGGCTCTAAAGTTTTATATTGTTCTATTTTTGAATGCATTTTTTATCAGAATTCTACATTTGTAAGTTCAACTTTCATGATAAAGAGATTGCACTATAGTACTGTATGAGATGAATTGAAAAATATTTTTTTTGGTTTTTATAGTGCAAATATTTGTAATAAAAATATATATAAAGTGAGCACTGCACACTTTGTATTCTGTGTTATAGTTGAAATTAAGATATTTGAAATTGTACTAAACATCTAAAAATGTAAAATAAATGTTATTCTATTGTTGTTTCACCAGCACAATTAATCACGATTAATTTTTTTAATCTCTTGACAGCCCTAATAATGATTTAATTAGTTTTCATTTTAAAGCCTTCTACCACTTTATATTAAACATGAGATTTATAACTGAGCATTCTAAATTCAACACAGTTCACTGCGAGTTAGAGGCAAATTGAAACCTAGCTTCTGCAGTCATCAAAGTCAGACAAGAAACAAGCTACTGCATCTTTAAGAAGTGCTTATTTGGCATTTACTTATTTAGTTAAAGATCATCACCAAGCAGAAATCCCTTGGGAGGAGTAGATGGCTCATTGGGCCCCATGAGGAGGGCGGTAATTAAACTCTGAAGGCAAGCGCTGATGTTAAGCTAAAAGCTCGTCTTTAAATAGTAATACACTTGCAATGTAAAGTGGTAGGCCCTCGGGTGCCTGTTGACATAGCATTAGGAGTTGGCACTTTTTTATATAAAAGCTAAATTGAAGAAACTGTTATGAGCTCATCTGCATAAAGCAATATGATTCTGCCTGAGGGTGCAGGCAACAGGGAGTGATTAGCAAAACGTCTTTTTCCCTGCTACTCTGCTGCTCTGCTAACATGCCACTTGTCACTGAGAAATTTGAGACACCATATGCCAACCTGCAGCTACAGAGACCCCCTTGCTGATTGCACATTCAAGAATTCCTCTTCAGCACATGAGGTGCTGTCAAGAGAAATTTTTGAGGGCATAGGAAACACACTGGAAAGAAAAAGCTGGTGTTGCCTTGCTTATCCCTTCTCCTCCTGCTGCATCAGCCCTTACCCAGTGAGAATTTTATATCCTAAATAAAACAGTTACTGGGAGAGTTCAAATGTTTTTCTCCCTAGGTAGGGTAGACTTTTTCTAGTTATCTCTTTAATATACAGAAGCTTAAGCTGGCTTCTTTTTATGATTTATTGAATAGTGATTTGTTAACTTGTTAATGTTCTTAATTATATATTATATATAAAAATAATTAACAAGCTAAATTGCTATTTAAAACCAAAGCAAACAAAAAAATTAAAAAACCAGTTAACACTGTAACAGCAGTGTAATAACGTATCACACCATTTTGTGAAACCCAGTTACTTGAAACAAAGGGAATAGATAATTGAAAATATTGTAAAACTTAATGCACATAACAATTGTGATAAAGTATAAAGAAAGGCATATTTCATCACCACAAGACAACCTTAACTCTGACCCATGATTTTGCTGTTTTGATTCATATCTGTTGTTAAATTGGAAAAAGTAATTGATATTGTTTATAATTATATTTCTATGTACTTTATATGGCTCTTGTTGCCATGCTAAGTAAGTACCTCACATTTATGAATGTCATCAAAACACCCATTTTTCATATAGGGAGCTGAGGTACAGACAAACCAAATGGCATGCTTGGTGTAATTAATTATGAGTGCATTAATTACGAAAGATTTCCTCATCTGTGCATGTTGTCAGCACATTTTAAATGCAACCTGAAGAAATGTAATTTTTAACATTCTCTAGAACTGGGTTGTTCACCCATATTTGGATTTTGGCAAATATCTCAGCTTTGGGGTAACTTGAATTCTAGATTGTTTTATTATTTTACTGGCCTCACAAAATACAAGAATCTTTAGAATATGAATTGATTTTCACAGAAGATGGAATGTTGATTACCCTAGAGATTTATATATGAAGGTGCAGAGGTAGAAGCACTATTTCACTTAACCTCTGTATTCTCAGTTGTGAAATGTATCCTGTGTAGTGACATTCCTACCTTTTAGATCCATGAACATGGTAGTATGGAGACTGCAGAGGCATGCCAACTTTTCTGCATCACAAATTATGAGGCTCCTTTCCTGAAACCTCAGCTCAGTCTTCTTTTGTGGCTCCTGTCCTAGAACAGGGAAATAAAAAACACCTTATTTGCTCAACATAAAAAAACAATGGAAACATCAAGGAACTGGGTGGATCAGCAGACATATGATATGAGGACTTTCACAGCTAGGTCACTGGTTCTGATATAGGACTGGTAGAGAGTGAAAGCCATTTCCATCTACTAGATGTTCAGTGACCTATATAAAATGCACTAATAGTTACAGTCTAAACCCTAAAAACTAGATGTCCACTGTACATCACAAAAATCAGTACCACAATGGGCATTCTTGGTGATAGTCTCAGCAGTAAGGCCAAGGACTGGAGGATGAACTGAGTTTTCACCCTTTGAGGGATTGATTAGAGTGTTTGGTTTAAGAGTAAAAGCATTTGAGGCATGAAAGAGTCTCAAGAGGATATGAAAGAGGGCACCTTCCAAAACACAGCTAAAGCCTAACGACGGTAGGTTTGGGAGGCTTATACTGCCATGATATGCCTCTTCTGGGAATACATAGGGGAGGATTTCAGTGCCCAGGGCTGCCAATTTGGCACCTTTCACAAGCACTATATTTTACTTATTAGCTAGTTAGTTAAAATGATTCCATGCTCGGGAATATGAGACTTGAGGGCTAATCAGTTTTTAGGATGTGACGCATATTTAGAACTGGCGTTAATTATGAAATGTACAGATTCGAATGGCCTGGTTCTCCTGGAGTGTAACTCTATTGATTTTCACAGTTACTCCTGATTTACATCACCACAAGAAGGAGGAGGATCAGACTCTATAGCATCATCACATAAAGTAGACATTTGGAAGGACTTAAAAATGTTCAGTTGATGAAACCAATGTTCATTTCCAAATCTGTTTGGTGATACTATGCAAAGTTCACCTTGCATAGCCGGGGGGAAAGTGTTCCAGGTACACAGAATGTCCTCCATATTCTTACAAAAGAGACAGCAAAGTTGTATTTGGCAACAAATGAATACAAATCTAGTGACCTGTTGGCCAGATTGAAACATTGTGGACCAAGCCTCTCCCATCTCACAAAGTTTAGTGCTTCATTAACATTTGTCTACTCTGTTTTGTCTTTCAAGTAGCAAAGAGCCTTTTCTGTTCACATAGAATGAGCCTAAACCAAATCATAAAATGGGGTACCTTGCCATAGAGTCTATCTGTAAAATTCAGGTGGCTCTAAATGCATCCTGGAGCCAAAAATCTGAAGCAGTTCAGGTCCATTTTCAGAACAAGGTCACAAAATCATGATCTGTTTATAATACTGAATGTATTTCATTGATGTTTGAACTGAGCCTTTAAAAGACTTCAGGTCCTCTGGGATGAAAGAGGCTGCTAATAGTCTGGCAAATGTTTGCTTGCAACACCTCACATTTTCCGGGCGGCGGGCGCCCAGGGGCGGGGCGGCGGTGTTCCATGATGGGAGAAGGTTGAGTGCATTCTGCTGATTCATTGAATCAGGTGATTCATTACCTTAAGTGGGAAAAAGGAGGTGGGAGCATCCAGACAGAGAGAGAGAAAAAATCTAGGGTGTGAGCTGAAGAATCCTGAAGTAGGGATTCTTGGAGCAGTCAGGCCTGGCCAGAAGACTCGTGCTACATTTCATGTTGTATTATTGCTAATTTCTTGGTTGGGCATACTCTAGGAAAAAGGAGTTTCTGTGTGTGGATTTTCTATGTGTGGAGCTGGACATCATTATAGAGCAGGTTGTGAAGGGCACCTGCTTACAGTGCTATATAAACATAAGATGTTACATTAAAAAAATTCTATCGTGAGCTGATGTTAAAAAAAAATACTGTCAGTGTCAGAGATAATACTTATTTCTCTTGTTCATCCCCTCCCCATTCTTCTTTTGCTTTGGCAGCTTTGACCATTGATTCTAATTAGTACTGAAAAGGACATTTTTGGCAAGGCTTTTAAATACAGCTTTTATCTTCTCTAGCAACAGGCAGAGTTGCATTTAATGGCATTTGACATCTAAGAGTGACTGCAAGTGTTTTGTTTCTTAGTTTTTTTTTAAGAAGTCCTTCTTACTCCTGAAATTAATCAGGAAACCAGAGCACTTTTGTTCTTAATAAACAAATATATTGTGGGCTTGACCAAGTGTATCTAATCTATCTATCTAGCTCATGAATTTAAAAGGAAAACATGAACATTGTCAGTGTTACATTGAAACATCAAGAGTTCCTTTTATGAAAGGCTGCATCACATATTCTGTAGAGCTGTTGCCTTGGTTACATTCACCTTTTAAAATTAGTCTTTCGTTTTGGTGGTTTTAAGATATTTCCCCCGAACACCCTTTAGTTATTGACCTGTATGTTACAGTTTATGTACTGTGGTAATGGGCCAAGGAGGAATAAACAATCCAACTGGGTTTCTGCAAATATTTCTTATGCATTTAGCAACACCCAGTCTGACTTAGTGACCATACATTTATGGAGTTGCTTTAATTGTTTTCAGAAGGTTTTATGGTAACTTTAGGGAATGTGCTAATGCTGGCCAAGTATTATTGCCAGCTATTTTGATATTGGCTTTTAAGTACTACCTTTTGGTATAGGACATCTAAGAATTATAAGTTTATGGTACCCCTCAGAACTAATGACTGGCTAACTACTTAACATAAACCTGCTCAAGGATATCTGACTAATGACTACTCCTATTTCAAGAGATCTGTGGTCCAAACTCAGTTTATCTACTTCTGTGCTACCTAAAATGTGTTTTTTTCCCCCCCCTCTTTTCAGTCATTTGCATTTCAAACAGCTGGAAACAAGGTGAAACAGGCATGTAAAATGTGAAAGCTGGAGGGGATTCCTCTTAATATATTTCTTTTTATATATTGCAATGGCCTGTATATATTTTAAAGACTTTTGGGCCTGTACTTTATGCTACAGTATAGTTGCAGTAATCTAAGGAGAGAAATGCACTTTCTTTGGTCTATTTCCTCTTTTACAGCTGCCGCAAAGCACCACTAAATTGCTCATTATGGCCAGATTCTTGGGAGCAGTGAGGATGCTTTTCTCCTCACTGCTGGCAGAATCTGGCCACATAACGGGCTATAGGAGAATCATCCCAGTGAAGGAAGATCCCACAGCAGCATAGAGCTCATGTAGGGGCTCCTATATCACAATACTTCTCTGCTGTAGGCATATAGAATGTGTTCAGAGGAAAGAGGGCAAACCAGAGACTTTTTCACCCTGGTGATCTCTGTCTGCTGTATTGGGGCTTGAACCCAAACCAGCTGAAGTCAACAGAAACATTCTCATTGACTTCAGTGGACTTTGGATAAGGTCTTTGGCCTTTTGGGGCTACTGACATCTGTCGTAATTTAGAGCAACTCTAAGACTACTCTAACTTTAACCTTGTAGACTGAGCCAACACATAGCTGGCCTAGTTTCATGAGAATGAGAAACTGGGCTAGATCTCATCTTTGAATTCCCCATCTGTACAGTGTACCTCGTAGTCATACCCTGGGTTCTAGCTGTAAGTATTTGACAAGGTGCTGAGTAGAGCTGGTCAGGAGTTCTCCAGTGGAAAATGAGAATTTTCAGTTTTCCATCAGAAATATCTAAATCACGTTGACCCGAAACAGAATATTTCCAAAATGTTTCATTTCAAATCAATTCAACAAAACATTACGTTGCATTTCCGAATCAGAGCATTTCCTTATGGGAGTTGCAATTTGGACTCCCATTCTCTCCTGGTCTCCTTGGAGCACTACCTCTTCCGTAATAACATGCGGATTTTCCTCTGACAGAGGTGCATAATGCATTTTGAAGATGTAGTCCGGACAAGAAGCCTGATCCATGGGGGATGATGAGGGGCATCAGGCTCCCGAACTACAACTCAATGAGACAATGCACCACTATAGGAAAAAGTTGTTTAAGGTAGAACTGACTCAAAATGAAGTGTTTTGGGTCAGTTCAATTAACCAAAATGAAATATTTCAATTTTGGGAATGTTGAAATGTTTCATTTTGATCAAAAATATTGAAACTAAATGTTTTGACATTTCTAAAAGTGACATTTTTTTGAAATCCCTGTTCTGTGAAGAAAAAAAGCCCAAATTTCAAATTTTGTACAAATTTGGGACACCCCGCACCCCTAAATGAAAGGCAGCTGAAATGTTGGAATTTCCCACAGGATGGAAATTTCTAATTTTGCTTGACTCTAATGGTGTGTTATTTATGTTGGTATTTTTTGTGTAAACAATATGATACATCAGGAGTTCTATGTCTGATGCATGTAAAACTTGTTAACTAATAACAGACATTATGTGCATAATTGTTCAGATACTCTGTACTGAGCTAAAAGTATAGGCCTCATGGAGTTGTTATGAACTACTTTCCCTCTGAAAGGTAATTACTATGCCTCCACAAACAATGTGAAAAGAACTGTTTTGCCTTGCAGGCTATTAAGGTTTTCTTCAGGAGTGAAAGAAACATAATAATCAGCATTTGCCAAGTGAGACATTCTTTTTATTCTAGAGAGAGATTTTTGGGCTGGAGTGAACGTTTCATTCCACAGTATCTAAAATCTACAGTGATTAATGTTAACTAAGATGTTTCAAATGGATAATTGGTTGCTTCTTTTGGGAACAACATAATTATCTGTTTCCAAGGAATATTCTGAAGTTTAAAGATTTAAAACAAGGATTTTGGGTGCATGATGTAAGTAAGGATGAATTTCACCCCAAAGGACCCTTACATACCTTTAAGTTAAGACGTTAGCCTTGATTCAAAGTCTAATAAAATTAGTAGAGAGTCTCTAATTGATTTCAGTAAGGTTTGGATCATTAACCTTAAGTCACCATTCTGCACTGGAGTGCCTACTGGGTGATGTAGCTGCACATCACTCCATGCTCCCACAACATAGAACAAATGTTCTATCTAATCCTTAGGCAATAATGGCTAAATTTTCAAACAGATGCCTAATTTCGTCCCATGGAATCTGTTTAGAGCAATATTTTATAAGCACAACATAGGCCTCTCTCGTCTACTGGGAGATGTTTTCATTTCACATTCATTTTAAGACAGGTTTGAAAGAATCTCCCTTTTATGACGAAACATGTTTCAATGAAAAGTTTAAAAGTTTAAAATTTCAGATTGTTAGCCCCTATTAAGTTTCTACATTTTTCATGATCATTATTGCCCTGATCCTCTTCCCATTGAAATCTATAACAAAGCTCTCTTAGTGCAGGAGTCGGCCCAATATCTGCCAATATGTGATGCTTTTAAACCATTTATGTTTTGACAGTTCTGCCTGTTAGTTGTTAGCTCTTGAATTTGAGAATTTGCATTAGTAATAAATAGTAAACACTGGCTGATGAAGAGATCTACTTAATTGCAAAATGCCGTTGAAATGCACCATTAATCTATGGAGGTTTTAGATATTTCTTTCGAGGAATAAAGAATTTTTCTGACCAACCTCTTTGTTAAGTTTTCATGGCTTCCTTGACAGAATCAGCTTTCTCGGTGGCCCCAAATGAATTAATTATATAAAATATCACAAAGAGTCTCTACACTTATAGTTATGGAACAGCTGAAAAATGTGGACACGTATGAAGCTTTAAAAAGAATATAGGCACATCGTAAGTACTTCATATTAATGAAGGAATATTAATGAGAATTACAGAACATTTTTAACTGAAATAGGTACACTGTACAATTAAATACCAGGAAGTACAGTACAGCCTATTTGACCCGCAAATTAGATGCTATATGGGGGGAGGAGACCCTTATCAATTATTTTAAAGAAGAGAATTAAAGTTCTGCTAGAATGGTAAAACTATAATATATCTCAGATAGGAATAAAGTGAGCAACAAGCATGAATAATTTTTCCAGGAATAAATTGTATTGTCTGTGGAGTTACAAAGAATTATAGATTTGCACTCTGCTCTGTATATACTAAAGTAAAATATAAAATAAAATGAAAATGTTGCTGGATAAAAAAATCTTCCTGATGAAGTAGAAAGATTGTGATAATATATAACCCCAAGAAATAGTGAACTCTTAGCACTATCTAGCATGCAAGACTTCTATTGGGCAGCATACAGATGAGGGCGTCAACTGACTTGACGTTACACAATGACAAAATATGGTTTCTAGTAGAATAAAAATTACTCTCGGAAGTAACACTAAAGGATATAGAGTGAAATGCTAACCACGTTAAAGTCAATGGCAAAACTTCCCTTAGCTTTGATGGAGCCAGGTTTTCATCCATTGTCTAATTTTCCACTCAGTTATATCAGTTTTACGTCAGTGTAATTTACTTCTTTTTAATGGAATTCCACTGTCTAGAGCAGGTGTGAAATAATATACCAAGAATTGGATCCTCTGCCAAATAAGCATATGTCATTTTATTTTCTTAAATTTAAATAGATTCTTTTTAATAATACACTCTTCTGTAGGATCCAAAGGCCATGTGGAGTCTGGAGAAAAAAACAAAGAGAAAAACTTGAGTAGTAGTAAGTAATGGAGCACAGATTGAAAATATCTTCTCTTCTTTTTCTTCTGGTACTACACCCACTGATCTTCCAGAAACCTAAGCTGGGATTGCATGTAGTTGCCTGTTTATTTAGTGTTGCCACTGGGGAGCAGAGAATATCTCTGTTTAATTGTTTGAACTATCTTTGGACTAGTTTGTGGGAGCAGGTTAATGTGTTGAAAGGTTGCTTGAAACTTTCCATTATTTAAAGATAAATAAATAATTCAAAACATGTTTGAAATATCTGTAATGCCTCCAAAATTTGCGGCAAGGACTTGGAATTTGGCAGGTGGATAATCCTGACGTCAGAAGGGTGCGTTCTGCTGAAAATCCATTCAGAATTGGCAGTTAAAATTTGTTGAAAAATCGCCACGTTCCCTCTGTGTTCTGCTCCATAGTGCTTACTAGAGGCTTGCTGCAAAGAAAAAAAATATAAACATTGCATATACCCCAGCCCCAATTAGCATGCTCACCGACAGCATGCTCTCAGGCATCTCCCTGCATATATCTAAAGCAGCCAAATGGAATCATAGATGCAACCACTGTGCATGTGTGGGTGGAGTGGAAATGGAAGAATAGGAGTGTGGGCGGGGGGATTAAGACATATTTCCTGCTCCAAAAGTATTTTCCTAGTCAGTGATGCCCATGGCCAACCAACACTGCCTGGCTCAGGTCTGGGGATTTAAAAAATAGACTTCCCATAAAATCATGGGGTTAGAAGGGACCGCAAGGGTACAACATATCCTCCTGTTGTTGGTTCTCACCATTCAATGCATTCTGCCTCCTCCCCACCCTTGCTATGATAGGTGTCATGTCTATATGGTATGGACAGCAGAGTGTGCAAGGAGAGGAAGGGACACAGATACTGCAGAACTCCCTCTTCCTGTGCTGCAACTGACTTCCCCTCTCAGCACTGGAGAAAGCTTGGGGAGGGAGGGAGAGTGACTGAAAGCCAAGAAGTTACACAGGCAACTTTACTTCTGGCATTTTCTAACTTCTGAGTCTTTGACTTTACAACCTTAAAGTTATTTTAACATAGTTCTTCATATATACTCTCCTAGTCCTTAAAAATGGGTTCATATGATGAAAATTCCTATTGAGACCCACATGGTTCATCAGCATGGTTTGGATCTTAAGATCCACCGCACAGACCTGTGCAACTGGAGCTAATGGAGCATTCAGTAGTAGTAACCAGTTTTCCTCTCTAATGAGTCAGGCACCAGAGTAGGATGAAACACTGGATTTCACAGCTATTTGCTGACAGCAGAGGAATACTGGGACTAGAACTGGATGAATAATGGATTATCCAGTTCACTGGCCATTTGAAAAGTTTAAAAAAAGTTTTAGGTCAAATAAAAGATTCATTTGACCCCAAATAAAGCATTCCATTTTGATCTTGAGGATTTTAAATGTTTTTGAAATTTTAAACATTTTAAAAAGGAAATTTTAAAAGTTAAAGGAAGTTTTCAAACAAAAGGTTATTTTGACTTAAAAAATGCTTTATTTGGAAAAAAGTCCAAATGAAATATTTCAGTTTTTCCTGAATGTTGAGGGATTTTCTCCCCAAAACAGTTTGGCAAAATCAGCACAACTTCACCAAACATTTTGTTGTTACCAAATCTGCGTTTTTCACTTGGGGGGCGGAGTGTGTGTGGGGTGGGATGGTTAAAAATTATTGCCCAAGTTGTATTGGAACTTGGGAATTTTGGGTTCGTTTTCCAATAGACAGTTTTCTAGTGGCTATAGTGCCCTCTGTTCCTGCCCTCCAACCTCTCAGCCTGTCCTTATTTCCCTTTCTCCTTCCCTCCACTTCCCAGACAGCCTCTGCTCCTTTCAGTTCTCCTTGGGGAGAAGCAGAGGGGGAAACAGCCAGAGGCCCATTGCCGACTTGGAAAACATCAGCCCAAATGGCTAAAATTTGATGAAGTTAGACATGATGGAAAACAGGGTTTTATAATGAAACTATTGGGCAGTCTTAAATATAGACTTAGGTCTTGTCTATACTTAAAATTTATACCAGCGTAGTTCTAAAAAACTCACAGCCCTGACCAACATAGCTATGTGGACCAAACACTCAGTGAAGATGTAGCTATGCAGACAGAAGAGTGCTTCTGTTAGTATCGGTAATGTCATTCAGTGAGAGTGTTCCCACACCAGCAGAAAAACTCCTTCTGCCAGCATATGCTGCACCTACGCTAGGGGGCTATGCCAGCATGGCTATGCTGACGTAACTATTCCAGCATAGTCTCTGTAGTGTAGAAATAGCCATAGCTGCTAGCTACACCTATCATATTATATAAACATATATAGCATAGATATATGTATATATCTTGCATCACGTACAGCAAAACAAACTCTTATTTTTTATGATATGTAATGATTATGTAAAGGTAAATAGTAACCAAAAGTCATTAAAAATCTTTTATGGGAAAAAGTATGTGCTTTCTAAATGAATTTCCAAATCCATGGAGAAATAGTCATAATGATTCCATAAGTATTTTTATGCATGTTGTCACCATTTGTTGTTTTCCTTTGATGTTGCTACAATGTATTTGTTTATCTATTGTTTAGGACATGTATAGAGCACATATAACAGAAGGATGTTGAAAATCCTCTTCCCTTCCTTAATGCAAAGAAAGAAACATGCATACAGCCTTCTCAGGGTTATTTACTACTTCAGAGCTTAAAAAGAGGACATGTAAGAGAGAAACTGATTGTTATGTATTATGGTGCAGAAATAAGATAGAAAAGAGAGTATGTGAGAGAGACAGACTGAGTCTTATGATGTACCATTTCTTCTTCTTCATGCATTCTGTTCTTGTCACTGATGTCATACTGCTCTTATTTTCTTTGGTTGTCAAAGTAACTATCATTTTGACCCATCCAGTGATGTTAAATAAGGTTGTCAAGTGAAGGAGAGCCAGAGAAAGACATAGAAGAAGAAAGAAAATAGAGTAGAAAAGCATGAAAAAGTGAAATGCTTCATATCAAAATGGGTAGCATAAAGTTTGAGAATTAATTTGCATAATGTTGGATTTTCCACCTGGATGTAATAATCATTTTATTTGGAGATCAGTAAAAGGATTTCCTCCTGAGTTTAGTTTGGCTCTGATTTCCACTTTCAATGTTCTGATTTTAATAAGATCCTAAACCAATCTCTTTCACTGTGGATACAGAAAACATGACTTTTAATTTAATCTGTGGCAATGCACAGCACTTGTGTTAAACACAGACTGTACCAGGGAAAACTAAGAAAAAATCAGCTTAACAAAACAAAACCCCTCACTATTCTGCCTAGAACTTATTCTAGATAGCTCATGAATGCTTAATATGAAATCATCTACTCTACATTTATGTAGTCACTACTTATTTTTAAGCTCCAATATATCTATCTATTTCTCTGTCTCTCTCTGTATATATTTATATATGAGTTTCAGAATGTTACATGTAAATTATTGTTAGAGCAAATGAGTATTATTCCTGACTGGCACTCTCCCCCTACAGTTTCATACTAGTAACTGTAGTTCTCAAATACAGAAACTCCCTTATTCATTGTTTGCCAGTGCTGGAACAGTTTTGTGCTCTCTGTTGGAAACAGTAATACACAACACATCTTTTTGAATTTTGATTGGAAGGTTCTTTAAATCACGTCCACTGGAGAAGTATGAAGGGGGGCAATGTTTGTATTAAATTTGGACCCCACTGCAAATAAAAGTGTTGAGGTTGTCTACCTCCTTTGCAGGCCTCACAGGTGAAAATGTGGCTTACATTTTCAAATGTGAATAATGATTTTGGGTGTCTCAATTTTTTGAAGTTCAACTGGAGCCACCATCAAAGAATCCTTATGATCAGAAAGAGCAAAGCACTCGCTCTCTGAAAATTAGGCCCTTTTTAGGGTGTCTCCAGGTGAGCTCCCAAAAAGTTGAGGTACCTCAAGTCACTGTTCACTAAAAGGTATGACTGCATATGTGTGTTAATAATGCAATGAAAGTAGCACTTGCCCCAGATCTTCTGGATCTTATTTCCCTCCTTCTACAAAATGCAGATAAGGCTTTGGCCCCTGTGTTTGCACTGTTAGAGATACTATCCTTTTGCTGAAACATTATACAAAGGTCCTGGTCGAATATCTCCAGTGGTTATCTAGGTGGAATTTAAATATCCTCAGAGATTTTTTACCAAAGAATAGCCTGACAGTAAACACTCTGTGGGTAGGAAGGTACAGGAAGGCCTGAAAGCGTGCCATTTAGACAAAATCACAAACTCCATTAAATCTTCATGAAACTTTTTACCTTCAGGTAAGTGCTGCCTCATTGCATCATTTGCATCTAAACCCCATACCACAAAAGCTAAAATGATTAGGGTTTATTTGTACCACCTGAGAGCATTATATGAATGCTTTGTGAATTATGTGAACTATGGGTGGAAATAAGCTAACTGACGATTGGGAAATGACCACAAAGGCAGCATCATATTTTCCCTCTCCAAATTACCCATCCCCTTGGAGTATGGTGAGAGTGGCTTTGTCATTACACTAATTGAATGCATTTTCCTAGTTAAGTCTCTTTTACAGATTCTTATCAACTGTTAAATGTAGCCACTAAATTTTCACTACAAAAGGGTTTTTTTTCTCCTGCTGATAATGGCCCATCCAAATTAAACAGCCTCTTCGAATTGGTATGCTAATGTGCAACTTTTTTTTTTACTTTCTGTGTGTATAAATGCATCTTACTTCTGTTTGTTCCATTCTATGCGTTCGATGAAGTGGGCTGTAGCCCACAAAAGCTTATGCTGAAATAAACTGGTTAGTCTCTACAAGTATTCCTCATTTTATTTTCAGATACAGACTAACACGGCTGCTACTCTTAAACCATTGTGGGTATGTTAATTATGACCCTCTCATTGTTAATTATCAGCTAAGCAACTTCACAGTTTGGAGCACCTGGCATCAAAGCTCTTACAGGGCTTGTCTTCACTACAGCGGGGAGGGATAGATCTTATGGCGATCGATTTATCACATCTCGTCAAGACGCGAGAAATTGATCACCAGCACTGCCCCCGTCGAGTCTGTAACTCCAGCTTGACCAGAGGCGTAAGCTGGAGTTGATGGGGGAGCGCGCCGCTGACTGCTGCCGCTATGAGGACGGCAGGTAAATCGGCTGCAGATACGCAGACTTCAGCTACATGATTCACATAGCTGAAGTTGCGTATCTGCAGTCGATCCCACCCCCCTAGTGAAGACAAGGCTACAGAGGGGTCAAGCGGGTTTGAGTAGCAGTGCAGAGGCCTTGAGCCCATTAGGTAAGAGGTTTAGGCGATGAAACCTAAATAAGTTTGGTGTGGGTGTGTAGGGGGCCTGGGTGGCCTCCCTCTGAGCCAGAGGGGAAAGAAACATTCCCGCAGCCTGAGTGGGCGGGCCCAGACCAAGCTGGCCCCACCCCCAGGGAGGGGAAAGGTGGGACAGGAAGTATAAATGGCAGGGCAGCTAGCTCATTCAGGGCAGCACCAGGGAGGGAGACATGCAGACCACAGGCTGCTCCCTCCACACCCTGCTGCCAAGCCAGGGGAGGCCCTGGAACCAGGGAACCCTAGTATACGGGAAGGACTAGGGTTTCCAGACCTGCCTGCCGTGGAGTACCCCGAGGGACTGCCGGAGCCCAGCAGTGACCCGTGCTGGCCCGAGGTGGACACCGAGGGGGGACCGGACCTGCCAGGGGCCGAGTACCCCGGGGAACTGCCAGAGCCCAACAGTGACCCTTGGCGGATGGAGGCGGACGCTGAAGGGGAGCCAGGGCTGCCCGCGGCCGACAACCCTGACTCCTGCTGGTGTTCCCTCACCTGTGAGGTGCACCCGGGACCTTGCCAGTGCTCCCCTGCCTGAGGGGCGCACTCCAGACTCTTGCCGGCGCTCCCCTGCCTGAGAGGCGCGCCCTAGACACTTACCAGCACACCTCCCAACCTTAATTCCCCTGTGACCGGAAGGTGCGACCGAGGGCTTTTCAGCGAGGCAGTAGCTCCTCACCACTCCCAGTGGCGCGGAGGATCTACTTACCCTCATACAGGGTGGAACAAATACTGCCTGCTTATGGAAGAATTCTGGAAAAAACCTGCAAACATATAGAGTTTTCCTGACCAGTCCCCATGTGGGAATAATGCTCACCCCAAGGCACAAATCTGAACCAAAAGGATTTGTTTTTTTTAAAAAAAAAAATGCTGAAATGAAAGGGCAAAATATTTTCAAAAAATGGATGGCACACTATTTATTTTTAGCTTTCACCAGTGGGGCACTTTTTAAATATTTCTAGGTAAGCTCAGCCTTACTGACACACTGACACCTATAAAATGGTGCACTGGACTGGTGTACAAAAGCTCTTGAAATAATCAATTATTTAATAACTTATCACATTTACTCCCCACTGATTGAAGGATCTTTACAGCATCAAGAGTCATCACAACTGGATCATCCGTTCTAACATTCCATCTTCAAAACATGAACAAAGCTCAGAGCTCCTACGAGGAGAAAGAAAAGCTTGGATGCCAGGTTTTGCTAAATTATTAGCTAAAAGAAAAAATGATTGTTTATAACTTATCACTGTATAACTTCTTGGACTACAAAGGGCACAAACATCCAAAAGGAGGATTTTCTGATTATTAAGATCAATGGAAATATTTTGGTTGACTTCAGTGGGCTTTGGATAAGGCCACTGAGCAGCATCAGGTATTCCTTAGTGGAGGATGAAGCTAGCTTCCAATTATAAACTCAGTTTCCAAACCCCTTTCTTCTCAGAAAGAAATGAATATTGTTGAAATATTAGACATTTCATTCCATCCTCAGGGAGAGGGTTTTTTTGTTTTGTTTTGTTTGTTTGTTTTTGGAAGATTAGAGGAAGAAATCAAATTAGAAGTTTTGAAATCTTGGCATTTACAAAAATTCTCCAAATTTATGAAAATTTGTAAATATCCTCTCTTTTGGAAAAGGGGCTCATGTCTTCAGAGTGGTCTTCAAGGTGTGCTGCAAATGCCATGTGTTTGGTTGGGACCGTTTCTTATTTTGGGAAGGCAGGGTTAGTGAGAAAATGACTAAGATTCAAAAAGATCTTGTGATGGGGTTGGAATACGCCTGCTGTAAGAGAAACAGGGAAAGCTTTACTAAGGGCAGGTGTACACTCCGGCAGGGATCGATGGTCTGTTTATCACCTGGGCCAGCTCCAGGCACCAGCAAACCAAGGGATACATTTGCAGGGGTGGCAGGGATCCAGCATGGGAGCTGAGAACCAACAGGGGGCCGTGGGAGCTGTAGTTTCTTGGTTAGCTCCAGGTGTTTGTGGAGCATAAAGGGTCAGAGTATACATGTGCGGAGAGGTGCTGGAACAATTTTTATAGTGAGGGTGCTGAGAGCCATTGCACCAAACGATAAACCTGTATATAATGGAAACCACTTCAAGTTCCTCTAGTTCCAGGGCCTATACGTGCCATGTATATGTGTGTTTGGGGTATTTGTTTCTTTTCAGCTGCCCACCGCTAAGGTCAGGCCATGCTTGTTCACAGCCCTTTTCATATGTTTACAGATGAACCTCCTAAGTTATTTTTAAAGGTGACTTGCTTATGGGAAAGAAAAAGGCCATATGTTGCTTTTTGCTCCTTTATGGTGTATAAGGGAGGCATGAAAAGCTGTTTTTTTTAATGTAAAGAAGCTCTTGTTCTGTTTCTTTTTGACATTATAAATTAAAATTTTGCTTGAACTAGAAGAGTTAAATATTAGTGGAGAGCTAATGAAATTATGACATCATAAAATAGGTGGTGGAAAACTGACACTGAGCAGAGAAGGGAATTTAGTGTGAATGTTTACAACTTGTGGCTCCCTTTGTTTTATTTTTTACATTTCATAAACTCCAATAATTAATGAATACATTGGGAAAAGGATGTCTTGGTGAAAAGTCTCAGGAAGATCCACAAATCCTCCAGCAAAACCAGTGAAGTCCAGACTAGGACATTTCTATGATTAAAATATGAGCAGAAATAGCTCTATTACCTCTTATTGAGGCAGACTGATAGATTGACAGAAATTGTGTTGATATATGGTATCGCTGAAAATTCTGCATTGCATGTCAACGAAGAAATATTTATTGGCACTGCTCTATATTTATATGTGTAATAGCATTCTTCAAGTATAGTAGTATTTTAAAAGAAGGTGCTGGAAGTCATGAAATATGAATAGGAAATTTGAAAGAGCATATTTTTACATATTTTTTTCTACTGCTATCCAACAGTCCTTCGTGTTAAAATTATGTTAAACACTGCAGGGTCAGATTCATCCCCATATAACTCCACTGAAATGAATGAAGTTAAACTAAAATGAAGGTGACCGAATCAGTACAAAGCAACAAGGGGAGGGGTGTTTATATACTTCAGATTTTGTAGATAGACTTTTACTGTCTTTTCTAGAGTCACAGCAAAAACAAAGTAGCGAGGTTGGACAAAATAAATCTGAGCTAGTATGGCTGCTGTCAGTGCCAGAAGAAGGTGAGTATTATGCAGCACAATGCATTTCTATTCATACATAGTGCCTTGAAGCATCTACAGTGCTGAACTACACATTCAGCAGTGGGTGGCAAATAGACCATTTAATCTTTAAAAAGCAACCACCCTATATTTGCAAATGTTATAAATATTATTAGATGTATAACATGAAAAACTACAACTCCAATAACTTGAACTTTTAATAAAAGTTCAGTGTTTTTAATCAACAACTTATCCATGCAAGTATCTTAAATAGGTTTAAAACTTACATATAGCTGTCAATGGGGCTTTATGCTCATGTGCCAAATATTTAAATAGGAGGCCTCCTTGTTAAGGATCTAATTCTGCATTTAAGATAGGTGGTCTTGTTTTCAGTGGTGCAGGTCAGCTCTGGTGTATGTGGTGCAGAATTTAGCCGGAGATATCTATCTGTGGGCTTGTCTACGCTATGGGGATAAGTCAACCTATGTTACACTGCTCTAGCTACATGAATAATGTAGTTGGAGTCGATGTAGCTTAAGTCGACTTACCCCAGTGGCTTCACAGCGCTGCATTGATGGGAGATGCCCTCCAGTTGACTTCCTCTACTCTTCTTGGGGAGCTGGAGTATTGGGGTCAACCAGAGAGAGCTCTGCCATCGATTTAGCAGGTTTTCAATAGAAAACCCTATAAAGCTTTTACCCCATAAAGCAAATCAGGCAAACACGGATGTGTTTAAAAATATGTGTATGAGCAAAGGATTGTATCCCTCTTTTTAACCTAATATTTTATTTCAGTTATCTTTACCTTAAATAAAAAGTAAATGGGAAGTGCTAGGACATGTGATTGAATATTTATTGAAATAGACATGCAGTGAAAAGAGGAAAAACAAAGCAAATGGGAAGACATGGATGGGTGTCAAATGCAGAGACTTTTCTCTAAAATCCTGCATGAATTTCCGTTTCACCAATGAGCAGAAGACATGGGGAAGCCTTGCCTTCCATTGAAATATTGAAGCCACTAATGTTAGCGACCAGTCAGCAAGATCTTGTCTCTCTTCTAGAAATCAAGTGGGAAGACAATTAATTATATGGAAGAGATCTTGGCACCTCAGCTACCCTCCAATAACACTTGCAGGGCACTCTGCAGACCATGGAGTGGGATTTTTAAAAAGTATTTAAGTGTTTTAGGAGCACAAGTCACAATGGCTTTTAGTGAGACTTTTGTTCCTAAATCCAGTAGGTGTCTTTGAAAATCCCTTCTCATCATGCATATTTGTACATTTTATTCCTGACCAGATCCTCCATGGCAAAGGAATATGGCATTTATATAATAACAACACCATAGCCACTTTCATATCTTACCAGAACCACTTTTATATCTTATCTTATCATATACTTTCCTATCTCACCAGAACATTTTAAATCACACAAATCTATATGCCCCAAAAAGAAAGAGAGAGAGAGAGAGCTCTCTTTCACAAAGATAACTGAATTCTGCAGATACAGTAACTCAGACTTAGCCTTTGGAATCTTGTCTGAGAGGTCCTGCTAAATTCTGATACTTAGAGCTCCTTTGCTGTTGGTTGGACTCTTACTCTTCTACTGAAAATAAACATAATTAATAGTGTCAACAATTCTGTTTTTGAAAACCTTCCTTAGAGGATATGCTTTGTGACACTTTAAGTGACTTCATACTTAATTGATTGTATGAGAGTCAAGGTTAACATACTGTCTGATAAAATGATGATAGGTTTATTGCTACATGGGAATGTGTGTCTGATTGTTTTTTTAAATACGGAGACAGAACCAGGGTAGAGAGGTCTCTCCTGGAACTGACTGTAATTCTGAGGCACATAATTTTCATTTCTCAGGCCACAATTCTCATCCAGCTGGGGATTTCAACTTTAAGTAGGTTTGTGACTCTGGGTCATACGCTAATGGAAATCAGCTTTCATTACAAACTCACAAGCCCTATGTGTAATTAAAGATGATTGGTAGAAGAGTTTTTTAAAAAAAATTCTGAATAGAGCTATCATGAAGTCTGTTTTTGTCTTTCCTTAAAAGGAGTGACTTTAATGAAGTCCAATCATTGTGACAAAGCTAAAGAAAATATATTCCTATCAATGGTCAGCTAGACAAATGAATGCCTTTTTTTCCTCTTACCAAGAGATCACCCAAATGAACTGAGAACCGGGGATTCATAAGAAAATATGTTCTTCATTGGTCAGTGCAAATAGTCTTTGGAATTCTCTAAGGGAGCAAAAGTGGACGTGAAGCCTCTCCCTACTGTATGTGTTCCCTTCAGACCTCACAGAGTCTTCCTAAAGTGGCCCTCTCTACAAGAACAGATCCATATATTCTATGACAGAACAAATAAACAAAAAAGAGCGATTCTATTTCCATGGCAATATCAATTCACATTCTGCAGGTACAGCAGCTGCCAGTTAGGCCACTGATGAAATGAAGACTCCTGAAGGCTCTTTGTACTGCAGCACTTGGCCAAAAATAACTTGGCATGCCACAGTTTCCCACCAACCCACAGAGAGAGGAGGATTAAACTCACTGGCAAGCAAACTGTCAGCTCGTTTAGTGTCTTCATGCTAAGAGGAACAAAACAGTCACTGTAAACATTTGAGAGGAAAAAATGTTTATGATTTGGCACATTACATTTATGGCCTAAAAGGTAAAACATTTATGCTGTTGAAAGGAATATAAAATATGTTCCATCTAGTTCACCCCAAGGGCACTGGATAATTTGTTTTCCAGCAGAACTATTATAATTACATACATTCTGAATTGGAATTAATTAGCATTTTTTAGAAGTAACAGTGATAAAGCTAAGCTGTTATTTAAAATTCATTCTAATGGAAGTAAATCAGTTTTCTTAGTCAGTCTTGGACTTCAGTGATTTCTTTTTCTGAGAGAGACATAAAAGATTACTTCCATAATTATCTTAATACTGAAACTCTGTTCATAATTAGATCTCACCACATGATATTAAAGTCTGCATCAGCGCTACCTGCCCTGAGTAGATTTCAGTGCTAATCAAGTGTTACAGTAATGCTCTATAACGGTATTCAATATGAGCAGGCAGAATGAAACTCTTTTTTGACACTCCTGTTACCAAGTGCATATGTAGTGCTTTTACCTGTAATGTGTTTAATTAAGTTAATTTAGAACTACAACAGACATTCCTGAGTTGCAGCATTTGGAAAGTGTGCTAGCAGGCAATCCAAAGGGACTAGGTGGGCACTCTACTCAAAAGCTGATTTGGAAAAGTAATCTGGGCACGGAGCCTAAACTTGCTCATTGATATTGGTCATCCAAAATGATGTTATGATATACAAGTTGATTCTGGATGGAGTGGAGGACTTGTCACTCTTCTGTGGCTAGCAGACTTTGGATGTAAGGGTTGACAGCAAAATGTCTTTCACAAGCAGATAATAAACTTAAAGGGGTCGCTACTCAGCCTTTGAGTTTGCAGGCAGAATTTTCAGTGTGCAATTTACTGTAAATACAAATGCTAGCATTTAGGGAACTAACTACGTGCTTTGTGGCACATGCAGGTAGTTAGATATCTAAATTTACACCTTCGGCAAGTAATTACACCTTCAGAATCAAAGACTATTTATAGATTTAGTCCAAAACATTCTTGACTTTTTTTAATCATGCTTAATATATATTTATACAGTATGCAACAGGAGTAATTCAAAACACTACAGCTTGTTGCTGTAATGATACAAAATGCTACAGTACTTACTATTGTATGTTAGGCCTTTATTGTGAAATGCGTGACTTATTTTTCTATAAATAATAATAGTGAACTGAATTTCCATTTTACCATACTGAGACTTCACTTTTACCTTTTATTTCCTTAATTGGTCTATTTTTTTAAACATCATTTCTATAACACAGCCTTAAGAGTTAGTTTTAAAACATTCCCTCGGGAAATTCCACCTTGATATTTTAAAATGGTAAGCAAAGGTAAGTTTATGTCTCATGCAAATGTAATTATAGATTCTCCAGGAACTTTTCCATGTAATGCATTTCTTTGGGAATATGCTGTCTGAAGCACACACTGAAGCCTTGTGAATGCTTATAGGAATATCAGTGTGGATTTTTTTATTTTAAGAGAATTTCTGTGGAAAAGGACGTTTTCTGAATGTATCACTGGTAACTTATTTTGACAGAGATTGTATTTGGTGTGTGCTTTATCTGAACATGAGGTGCCTCCTAAGTGTCTGTTTTAAATATAGGCCTTCTACTATGACACCTAGTGGGCAATCAAGATAGATATTTTGGAGTGTCGTTCACATTAGACAAGGATGATTGGCTTTTAGCAGATCTACAAATACAGCATGTGAGAAAAATATGTGAAGCAGCATAAATACTGCAGAGAGGTCCTTGTTGAGGGCAATCTGCATTACCTCCATGGCCTGCAATGCAAAACATTTGTGCCATTTAAAGGAACATAAGGTATTTGCCATCTTGTTCACTCCATTAGATATTACCACAGAACATTAGAATGTGCATCAGTGCAACTTGGATGGTTTTTATGACATCTGTAAATACAAGAGGAAATTTCTCTCCCTTTGTGTTGTTTTCCCCCTCCAATATAGCCCTAAAAGAATAATATCCAAAACCATGTTTAAAGTGATTTTACGTCCCCTGGTACTTGGTTTAAGAGACTTCAGGAATAAGAAATGAGATTCAAGTGTGAACTAGAGGGTACAGTTAGCAATAAATAAAAATACAATTGTATGTCAGGTAGTGGAGAACTATAGATGCAGAAGGTTTAAAGTCAAACACAGATGTGATTTACATTGCTTAAGCCAGATTTAATATATTTTGGTCATCTTTTCTTTTGCACCTAGTGGATAGAAGGTTTTTTAGGGGGCTTTCATCTTGAGTGAATTCCTTTTATAGAATTGTCCATTTATTCCCACCTATTTCTTCCCTTCTGCTGCCCCAACAAAAATCCTAACGTACTTATATAGACCCAACTGCATATCTGAAATTTAAGTAAAGTAGCTTCACTTTCTGCAGGATCCCCTACAGTCCACAGTACTCACTTGAATTTGACCGCGATATTGGAATTTTCTTCCAAAGTGAAATGGAAATCTTATTGTTGGGACAAAACTGGCCTGTTGCAGAACTTATTCTGAAGACTAGTCACTTCCAAGGATGCCACATTTCTCACTTTGAGTCTAATAATAATAGCATGATTATGTTTTTGACACATTCTCTCCAAAACAATTAAGAACACAGTTTAATTTAAATGTGGGAAGAATGACCATATGGAAGATAAATGTAATACGGCAACATTCAATCTTATAAGAAAATAGACTTTTCTGGATGTATTGAAGAAGTCATTGCAGCAATATATTGGCTTTGCGAAAATAAAACAACATTTGTTACTGATATAATGTTGCATTTCCATTTAATACATTTTCCCAGTATAACCTTTGTTTCTATATTTGAATTAAACTGCATTCCTTTGTGAACTGTACTTCTACAGCATTTTTATTGGGGGAACTGTGGTGAGGTCTCTCTCTTACATAAAATGTCTCTTTAATGTATTTTTTCCCATCTCCAAAAATACATTGTGGCTTAGGAAAACAAAATGGCCTGCTAAGTAGGCCAATTCAGCAAATCACACAAACATAGTAGTGGTCATGGCTTTAGTAATGTAGATTCATCAATGATTTGGAGGAAGGGGTAAACAGTGAGGTGGCAAAGTTTGCAGATGATACTAAACTGCTCAAAATAGTTAAGACCCAAGCAGACTATGAAGAACTTCAAAAAGATCTCACGAAACTAAATGATTGGGCAACAAAATGGCAAATGAAATTTAATGTGGATAAATGTAAAGTAATGCTCATTGGAAAAAATAACCCCAGCTATACATACAATATGATGGGGGCTAATTTAGCTACAACTAATCAGGAAAAAGATCTTGGAGTCATCGTGCTTAGTTCTCTGAAGATGTCCATGCAGTGTGCAGCGGCAGTCAAAAAAGCAAACCGGATGTTAGGAATCATTAAAAAAGGGATAGAGAATAAGACAGAGAATATCTTATTGCCTTTATACAAATCCATGGTGCACCCACATCTTGAATACTGTGTACAAATGTGGTCTCCTCATCTCAAAAAGGATATACTGGCATTAGAAAAGGTTCCGAGAAGGGCAACTAAAATGATTAGGGGGTTGGAACGGGTCCCATATGAGGAGAGAATAAGAGGCTAGGACTTTTTAGCTTGGAAAAGAGAAGACTAAGGGGGGATATGATAGAGGTATATAAAATTATGAGTGGTGTGGAGAAAGTGAATAAGGAAAAGTTATTTACTTGTTCCCATAATAAAAGAACTAAGGGCCACCCATTGAAATTAGTGGGCAGCAGGTTTAAAACAAATAAAAGGAAGTTCTTCTTCACACAGCGCACAGTCAACCTGTGGAACTCCTTGCCTGAGGAGGCTGTGAAGGCTAGGACTATAACAGGGTTTAAAAGAGAACTGGATAAATTCATGGAGGTTAAGTCCATTAATGGCTATTAGCCAGGCTGGGTAAGGAAGGGCGTCCCTAGCCTCTGTTTGTCAGAGGTGGGTGATGGATGGCAGGAGAGAGATCACTTGATCTTTACCTGTTAGGTTCACTCACTCCGGGGCACCTGGCATTGGCCACTGTTGGTAGACAGGATACTGGGCTAGATGGACCTTTGGTCTGACCCAGTATGGCCTTTCTTATGTTCTTTTGTTCTTATGTTCTTAGATATCTGTTCCCGCATGCACTGAATGTTGACTACCAAACCGTTGTATATGGTCCACCAAAGAGCCATCAAAGGTTAATTAGTTCTGGTCACTATAGGCATTGGCCAGATTCAAAATAGCAGCCTATAGCTGAAACTTTTCTAATCCCCTGAACTGTTGAGTCCCTAGGCAGGTCCATTTCTTTATCTGAAAGAAACGGAGTATGCTCTTCTGGGTTCTAAATGAAGTTGAATATAACCCATTTAATTCCACCCCACAACTTGTCCTTAAGTATTACTTGTTAACTCCTTTTATAGTGATTGAAAAATACATAAGTGCAGGTGTACAATAAGGAAAGCACCAGAATCCAATTTAGTCTTTAGTACTTTCCTTTGAATTTTTGCAGAGTTGTACAGTCATAAATATATCTTCATATTAGCCTTGCTTGGCTTTGTCTCTGGCCATCAAAGAATTTTAAAAATTGCAGGCCCATAAATAAAGTTGTTTATCCATGTTCTTAGTAGAACAACAAGTTTAAATATTACTCTTTAAACACTGAATCTTTCTTCCTCTTTGACTTTATTATTCCTTGAAGTTTGGATTAGTCAGTTTCTGAGTGAAAGTAGGAAGCTAAAGAAACTGGGGGGAAAAAACAAACAAACCACCGTGGCCCAGAATATCATTCATTTTCCCTCAGATTAAATTTTGTAGGTTAACTCTACCATTTGGTCCTTTCTGTGGCTCATTAATGAAACCTCTGGTAGAGGCTTCTAGAAAACTAGATCAGTCCTATGAACTGAGTATTTTAATTAATTGGAATATGCATTCTTCATTAGTTGTCTTGGGACCAGATGCAGTGTACGTTGTTATTGTCCCAGTGCGTGAGTGTTGGGGTAGAGATAAATCCGTAACAAAGCTCTGACAGCAGTCATTAGTCTTTAAGATGAACAGAGCGGTTTTATACATTGGCTACATAGTAATAAAACAAGAGTGCAGTATGTTGTAATAAATGTTTCTCCAGTAGGCTGGAAAGATGCTTCATAGTAGCAGAAGTCAGTTGGGTATTATTGTTCCTGTTTGTTGGGAGGCTGTGTTCCTTATTTATGGGACCTTACGTCATCACAAACGTGAATGAAATATTTATATTTCACCAAATATTTATAATTGCTGCATGCTCATTATTTGAAGGATGTGTCAATTAATAGAGTAATTGGTAAAATGTTAGTCTAGAATGTCTTTATCACTGTGCACCAAGGTACTGCAAACAGAAATAGTAGTGGGGTTTTTAATTAGGAGCATTGTTTGTCACTGTCATTAAAAAGGTCCTAAATGACCCTGTGTTGTGAATTTAAATCCCAGGGGAATATTTTAATTGGCGTACTAGACGCTGCAGGGTTCTCTCTGACTACCACTCACACCTTAGCAACTGCCAGATCTCTTGCCAATATGTACTGCAGTTACTGTAAACAGGTGTGAAATTTGAAGCAAATCAATAGTGTTTACCAAGTGAGAGCTCTGTTGTATGGATGGTCATAAATGTGAACTGGAGTTCCAGTAAGAAAAGTAGATGTCTCTCTAGTAAGAGGATGTGACACATTTAAAAATGAGGGAGAAGAACCTTACACCAAACCAGTCGTGTCTAGAGACTTGGTGGGTAATTTATTAACACATTTGGAAGCCAGGTATGACGTTTCTCAGTCCAATGGATTTGTGAAAAGAGTGCAAATTCTAATAATAATAATGATATCTTCCCCAGCAGACAGCCATATCTTCTAGCTGGCTTTAAAAATGCCAGTATAAATAAGCAATGGCAAGGAAAGTAGCCATTTTTTAGTTCAAACCTACTATGAACTTTTTCAGCCAGTGAAGATTCTTTTCAAAATGAGCTGAGAAGTCATTTACTGTACATAACTTTCATTGTTAATTTTAACTACTTATATCCTCAGTAATAAACACTATAAACAAACCTATTCTGCATACCCTAGGAAGCATGGGAACAAGAAAACCATGGAATTTGCAGAGATCCAGAGGTACTGTCTACAGACAAGAAACTTTTAAAAAAATGTCCTACTGTTGCTAACTTCTCTTCAGCTTTATAGATATTAGCAATGTAGGGGAGTTCTCTTGAAGAGCCTGCTGTCATGCTTAACACAATGTCATGTATCCTTGCTCAAAGCAGGTCTGATTGATATGACGCTATCAGATACTGCCAGCCTGTAGAGAAAACCACCCAGTGTCTCTCTTTTGAACCTGGGTATTTGAGTGGACTTTGTCTTATGTCTCTCTTCATTAAGGCAAATGCATAACTTAAATATATTACTAGATCAGGTGTGGGCAGACTTTTCGTCCCGAGGGCCACATCGAGATTAAAAATTGTATGGAGGGCCAGGAAGCCTGGCTTCGCCCCATCCGACCTCCTCAGAACCCTCAACCCATCCAATCTCCCCTGCTCCCTGTCCCATGACCGCCCCCTCCCACGACCCTGCCCCGCCCTTAACCACCCCCCCCAGGACCTCACCCCCCACCTAAGCCCCCCTGCTCCTTGTCCCCTGACCACCCCCTACCCAAGCCCAGCTGCTCCCTTTCCCCTGATTGCCCTGATCCCTATCTACGCCCCCACCCCTGACAGATCCCCGGGACTCCTTGCTCCTTATCCAAGGCCCCAGCCCAACCCTGACCCCCTTACCACACCACTCAGGCCCACCAGAGCGAGACACGCTGCCCCGCAGGAGCTCACAGCCCCATCCCCTTACCAAGCCACTCAGAGAGGCAGGAGCTCAGGCCCCGCCAGAGCCAGCCACGCTGCAGCGCTACCCAGTCGTAGTGGCGGGCCAGAGCGCTGCCCGCATGGTGCACTGAGGCTGCGGGGGATGGGGGACAGCAAGAGAGGGGCCAGAGCAGCATTCCCAGCCGGGAGCTCAGGGGCCGGTCAAGAAGGGCCTATGGGCTATAGTTTGCCCACCCCTATACTAGATGCATTTACCTCACTGGGACTATTCTCATACTCAGACTTAGGCATGGTTTTAAGTACTTCAATGCATCAAGGCTAAAGTCATTGGGGTGCCTCGAACACTAGAATTATTTTGAATTCAGTTGGTATATTTCAAATGCTGATTTGCCTCAGGCATTAAGAACTATAAGTCTTATAGAAGATTAATAAAAACAATTCTCAGTTCTTATGGCATTACTCTGTAGGTGAGATATGAACCCCTTAAATTTCAGTACTAAAGAGACAGAATATAAAAGATGTTTTTGTCATAATACTTGACATTTTTATTCTTCCTTAACTTTTCTTAAGCATTTCATAGTTCTTGTAGCTATGTGACATGCTGTAGGTAACAAAACCTGATGTGGTAGGACTTAAGAAACTTGACAGCTCTGTGAGAAAATGAGCATCTGCTTACTTGCTTATTCTAGAAGTGACAAAGAGTCCTGTGGCACCTTAAAGACTAACTGAAGTATTAGAGCATAAGCTTTCGTGGGCTAATACCCACTTTGTCAGATGCGTGCAGTGGAAGTATCCAGGGGCAGTGGCTATTAGCCCACGGAAGCTTATGCTCTAATACTTTAGTCAGTCTTTAAGGTGCCACAGGACTCTTTGTCACTTCTGCAATTCTAGACTAACACGGCTACCCCTCTGATTCTTGCTTATTCTAGTTATTTCATGACCATGACAGAAGACATGCCCTTCTCGTGTCAGAAATCTATGTTAATAGGCCTCCTTTGGTCATGCAGGATGGCTGATGACAGAAGTGACTTGAGTCTGTGTTTCAGAAGTGCATTTCGAGTCTGGTCAGGTGCTCCAGGAATAAAAGCAAAGATAGTTTGGGTGTTAGTATTTCAGAGGCTACTGTTGTGAAAACAGAAGCGTGGCATTATATACACGCTTTCATTGGTGTAAAATACTTGGGGGGAAATGGATGACGATCACATATTGAGTACATAATAATTTCCCTGCAATACCTCACTTCACAACACTGAAATACTCTTTTGGAAGAAAATTAAGCTGATATTAAGATGCATTAAATGTGTATATATATATAGTCATAGATTTTAAAGACGTGAGTGAACAGTTAGGATAACCTAGTCTCATATCTGCATTACACAAGCCATAGAATTTCAAACAGAAAGATAACTTCACAGTTGAATTCAACTATTCAAATGTGTTGACTTGATGCTATTTGTGGTACGTTAATCTATTCCCTTATATATTTCAATGTAATTAACTTTTCATTTACATTTTCTAAGCCATTAAATGTAGATCTGCAAATATTCAGGGACATAATATCCAGTGATAAATAATCCTGTCAGAAAAAAAACTGACATGGTGTGTGAGGAACGTAGTGTCTCTTATCCTAGGAAGTGAGTGGCAATATCATTGTCTGATGGTGTGGCTCCAGGAAGAGACTGCCCTGAAATTATTTGTGTCTAGATTAGAAAGCAAATCTAAATTTTGCCAAAATTCAGGGTAGCTCAGGTCAGGAGTTCCAAGTCTGACTTGACTCATGTTCTGCAGGACTAATAGTGCATAACATTTCTCTAGCATCTTAAATTTTCAAAGCCTTTAACAACCATATAGCAATTTAATCCTCAGAAGTGTGCAACATCCCTAGAAATAGGCCAAAGTCTGCCATCAAGATTGCCACGGTTGTGGTGCGGCATTTTGTTTTGTTTTGTTTATGGATGACCAACTCATGCCTCAGCACCTTTATTGTCTTCAGGTTCTGCTTTTGATAATACATGTCCTGAAAAGAGTTGTACAAGTATAAATGAAAGCAACACTTAGCCCTGCAGTTCACATATAGTAAACATAATTTTTGATGCACAAATATCTGTCGAACCAGGTCCCATTGCCATAGCTGCAAGGTTAGCAGAGACAAAAAACAATACTGTTTTTCCCCCTTCCTGCAAAAAGTAAGCAGGTATGACTCGTGCACAAGGAGTAGACTGGCTGAGGTAGGAGATGCCATTTTTATATAGCTTCAGAATAGAACCCCACTTTATTGTATTTGTCACATTGTATTTGAAAGTGTATTAATATATGTGCTCTCTAGGTATTTCCTGCACAAAGCAAACCATAATTTACAAAGCTAATAGGAAGGGGAACATTGCTAATGCAAGTGTGAAAAACAACAGTGGCCCAAATTAAGGTAATTCCTAGAGAAAGTATTTTTCTATCCTTCTCCAGTAAGAGATGTATACTGGGAACTCTTTCTCTCCAGGCTGAAATGAGACTTGTGGCTTATCTGCACCAACTAGTGGGTGTCATGCTGTGACTGTGGGGCTGCATAGTTCAGACCTCAGTTAGAACATGACAGTAAATGAAATTAACCTCTGCACCAGCAATAGTCCCTAACACTACATGGTGCCCTAATGCTTTCCTCAACTACCCATGCGATTTACTCATGTTCCTTGAAACGAGATATTGTGGGGTAAGAAGAGTCTGTATAAATACAAGACTGCTGCTAGCCAGAATATAGACACACACTAATGGAGGATTTGTGTGCACCTGCTTGTCTGAGGGAGGTTAAACCCTGTTTTTTCCTCAGATGTGTGTATAATGATATGCATATAATTACAAATAATATGTCTGTCTTCTCTATTTAGTCTGTAAGCTCTTCAGGACAGAGATAATCTCTTGTTATGTGTATGAATAGTGCCTAGTACAGTGGGGTCCTGGTCTTGGCTGGGGCTTTTCCTGTAATACAAATAACAGCTCCCCTGTACTGGTCACAATGTGTTTATATCCCCAAGTTACATCTGACTGGTATGTAGTAGGTGGTCATTTCTTTTATCCATGTCAGCCTCATCTAAAAAGTGAGAGGAGGGTGCTGTTTGGATGCTAATAGGTATGCAGATGGTGCCGGCTGGAGAGACCCTCCTGTAATAAAGGGATATGGGGACAACGGCAGATATTGTAGCCCTGCTCAAGGGGAGTAGGGTTCTCTTCTTTCGAAGTATGAACAGCCAGACTTTTCAAAGGGGGGGAAAGTTCCATGAAAAATTCACAAGCATTAATTTGTTAGATAATCTCACGTTACTGCCATGCTTGATGTCTTTTTAATGGAAGCAGTTAATAAAAAAGGGAAAAGCAGAGCTTTATTTGCACACATGAACAGACACAAAGCTGGATTCTCAACTGGCGCTGGAGTGATGAGAGCAATCCCTAAAGAATGTTTCCTCCAGACCAGGCCTTGAATATTTAATAATGGTGAATTACCAGAACCCTTCAACCATAATGAAGGAATAAGCAGGCAATTAGAGCAAACTCCAAATCCCTAGCCCTAAAAAAATTAAATAAATCCCAGCCTTTTAACTCACTACGTTCAAATTTCTTTCCCTTCTGGTTTTTGTTCTCCCATTTATTTGAAATCAATGCTGAGAAAGAGGCCTTTTGCCATCCCCTTTTTTTTAAAAAAAAAAAAAATGAAGAAGAGGGAATCGTGCTATCATCTTCTTTAGTAATATTCCCAGACACCACTACTTATCGAAGTGTTGTTGTGATTTGCATCGTTACTATAGCATTTTTAAGAGGGATTGTACAAAGCACTTTGGAAACCAAGCTAAATCAATCTGAATAAGCACAATTTTTAACACCACCAATGTGTCAACAAGGCACCTTGTGCCATAATTTAAAGCACTAGTGCTACAGGGCAAGAGACACCATTATCCATTGATATGCTTTAGAATCAGAGGGGTAGCCGTGTTTGTCTGGAATTGCAGAAGTGACAAAGAGTCCTGTGGCACCTTAAAGACTAACTAAAATTTTAGAGCATAAGCTTTCGTGGGTTAATACCCACTTCATCGGATGCTCTTTGATATGCTTTAGGTTTGTTAAGCAGAAGAGTCTTATAAATCTGGTAAAGATGCTAAAGAAAAGGTACTGATTACTACAGTTATAGCAACAAACTCTTGTAGACACTAGATACCCCACATTTTCTGAAATCCTTAGTAATGTGCCACACAGGTAAATGAGCCTCTGTACCTGAATCTACAAATAGGTTGTGTATTTGGTACATACTGGGCACCGCCATGTTTTTTGCACCATTTCAGGAAGTAATTGAACCTAAATGTGTCTGATTCAGAGCATGATGTTGCAGAGTCAGAATCAGTGGCGATATTTTGCTCCTCTTTACCTCTCATCCACTCTCTAGAAATATTAATTGCATCATTTTCACAAACCAAAAAATGTACCAACACAGCACATATTAATATATTTGTTAAAAATTCCACATTAAGTACAATTAATTATATTTGGGGGAGGGGGAGCAATACTAAATTGGGGCTCCCTTGAGCTGCTTGGTGCTCTAAACAGTTGTGTAGTATGCTAATACCTAGTGTTACCATTGGTCAGAACTTCATGGTTGGTTTTAGAACTTATACAGTATATATATATATATTGTATGTATGAGTGTATACATATAAATATATGTGTGAGATATGGAAAACAAACTCTCCTAGCATGTAGATGACACAGAAATTTGAATCAGAGCAAAGAATGAGAAACAGTGCAACCAGACTGAAGAGGATTTGGATTATTTAGGTAATTAGGTCAGCAGATGGCAAACGCAGTTCAATATAGAAATATGTAAAACAATTAGTCTGGGAAGAAGAAACCAATCACCTCAGCACACTAATCAAGAAAGAATTCATTGGTTATTGAGGAAAAGTCACTAAAACCATCAGGACTATGTGCAGAGCAATAGTGAACAATTCAAACATATTGCTAAGTTATACTAGCAAAGGGGATACAAAACAAAAAATAAGCAATTTGGTTACTGTGATGTTGTTTTATAGAAATATGCTTATGAGTGTAAATATGACACAACTGGAATATGTTTTATGCTAGATATTCCATGTAACATATCTTTGCAAAAGTTATGTTCCTTTGCATGTATTCATCCTATTCATATGCATGTATCATTTTTATATCTGAAGTTATGAGAGTTGGCTCTATGCTTGTATTTAAAATGTTTTCTGTAGAAAGCGCATAAGACAAATTTGATCAAGATAGTGTGATGGGGTTATTCAAGTAAATGAAAATACTTGGCAAACAATGGATCTTGATAGACACCAGTCCACATCTGAACATTCCTGTAGAGAACTAAGTCATGCATGGACAGGTGACTTGCCCATGTGCCTCCAAAACTCCGTCTTGTAGAAGGGATTCTACACAATGGGAGGAAGGGGTTTTAAACCCACAAGGAGAAACTATATAAAGCCTTGGGAGATCCTCCATTTTGTCTTCAGCTGGCTCAAGAGGTAGCCTGTCCACCCCCAAAGCATACCTGGAAAGAAACTGGAACAAAGGACAGTAACCAAAGGGTCTGCGTGATTGCTGGACCCATACTAGAAGGAAGCTAGTCTGTAAAAGAGAGTTATTGGAACATCTCTGCGGGTGAGATTTCATCTGTAAGCACTGCTACTGTATTAGGTTTAGACTTGCATGTTTTATTTTATTTTGTTTGGTAATTTATTTTGTTCTATCTGTTATTACTTGGAACCACTTAAATCCTACTTTTTGTATTTAATAAAATCACTTTTTACTTATTAATTAACCCAGATTATGTATTAATACCTGGAGGGGTAGTAAACAGCTGCATATCTATCAGTGTTATAGAGGGCGAACAGCGTATGAGTTTATCCTGTGTAAACTTTATACAGGGTAAAATGGATTTATTTGGAGTTTGGACCCCAGTGGGAGCTGGGCATCTGAGTGTTGGAGACAGAAACACTTCCTACACTGTTTTCAGTTAAGCCTGCAGTTTGTGGGACATAGTTAAAACCTGGGTCTGTGTTTGTAGCAGGCTAGCATGTCTGGCTCAAACCAGGCAGGGCACTGAAGTCCCAAGTTGCCAGGGAAAATGGGCTCAGAGGTTGTCTTTGCACATCAGTTGGCACTTCACAAAGGGGGTTTATGTGATCCAACCCATCACAGTTACTATTTAAGAGAGACTCCAGCCCATCATGCAATGTGTGTTTGTGGATATTATTTCCTTATGACATGTGGGCTTGGAAATAGGAATCAAAATCAAAGCTCCTATATATGTAATGCTTGAGACAACATTGTTCATGGAGAAGTGTCACACCATGAGATGTGGCTGACAAGACGGCATGGACTTTGGTCCCCATTTGGTATTCTGTAGGTATTATTATTATTCATAGGAAGGATGTTACCACCTAGGAGAAAGTGGACAATGCAAGATGGCAATACCAAAGCCACCAGATTTTAAGGCACAAGAAAATACTGTTGAGTCTATCCTCTGTGGCTGAAATGAGATGTTGAGATTACCTTGTTGAGATATTCAAAATCATAGCCATCAGTTAAGGCACTTTCATTTTTCACACTGACAAGGATAACAGTATGGGCCGCATTCTCTGCAAGTGTACATTGATTCATCTACAGGGAAGTCGGTGGAGCCATGCCAGTTTACTCAGTACAGAGTTAGGCACTATATATTCAAAGTACTGTACAAACATTCATTAATAAACCCACCTGCCTCACAGTTTGATGTTTTGTAAGGATTATTATCTCCATTTTACAGAGGAGGAAATTAAGACAGGGTAATGAAGTGACTTGTCCAAGGCCACATAGCAAGTCATTGCAGAACCAGCAGTAGAATTCAGGACCTCCTGAGACCCAGTCTTGCACACATTCCTCCAAACCACACTCCCTTCCAGCAGATAATTGTTACATGCAGGCCTGCCGACCGCAATTCCAGGCCCCAGAGCAGAACAATCAGTGGCCCCCCTTGAAAGGGATGGCCGAGGTTTATGACACTACTTTTTATCCTGTTGATAACACATTAGAACCCACCATGTGTAAGCTGTGACGTTGTTTGATCTAGTCAACTTTTTTCTAGTTACAGCACCAGTATTGAACAAATTGCGAGCCTACATATAAGATGTAGAATTTGTTATTTTCAATTATATATTTAATTTAAACACATAAATTATGGAATGAAATTAATTAGTATGTAAGACATTTAAAGAAGCACAGAACAAGAAGACACCTAAAGTATCAAGTAGGTTAATTAAACACCTAATTGTGATTCATGCGTAATCTAACGACAAGGAAAAAACTGATATACAAGAGGTAACTGAATATAACCAACAAAGTTAAAGTGTACAATACAGTACTTGCACTGCTGGTGCTGAGGGACATTAACACCCAAAGCAATGAGGCGACGGCAGGCCTGGCACGCCACACCTACCTGGAGATATTCGAGGAGGTGGCCAGGGGTAAAGGAAGAGGGAAAACCTGTGCCCCATTCCCTGGCAGAGCCGTGGAGGTGGCCTCTCATCCTGCACTCGTGAGAGTGGCTCATCAGCCAGTGCTAGCGGCAGCGAATTGGGGCCTATCCCCAGTGGCCTCTCGGCAAACTTAGGGCAGTTCGATCAGGTGGCTGAACTTGCTGGCTTGTTTTTGGCGAGGAACTGCAGTCCTGGGGGAGGACATCTGGTAGCGCAGAGGGAGCTTGTTCCTCTTTCAAGTCTCCCTGTCCTCAGCCTCACCGCCTGCAAACCAGCACGGCAGGCACAGCGGTTCCCAAGCAGCCAGAGACAACAAGCTCCATGGTTCCCAGGCTACTGTTGCTGATGCTATGCCAGACTGCCAGCCCAGCAGGGTATAGCAGCGCTCTGGCAAACTGCTACTGTCACAGTGTGGGCCGGTGCTCTGTACAGAGCCGCAGCAGCAGCTGGAAACCAGATTTCTTTTTTTATCTTAATTTTTATTTTAAAAATACTTATCTATCTCATCTCTCAGGCCCTTGTAAATCGCAGGGCCCCTGGGCAATTGACCATTTCCCCCTCCCACACACTCTTCTTGTCAGCATGGAATGTATTACTGAAAACCACCTTTGGACATTCCCATTCCCACGTGCTGTCATATTATCACTTTGTGTTTGAGAGACACTTCTGTACAGTGAAATTCTGAGATCTCACACAATATATTCCTGCTACCGAGATGATTTTTAATCATTATCTGCCATTGTTCCAAAACAATATTCCATCCTCAGAATGCTTGGGGTTTTTTTTCCCTTTAGGGCTGCCATCCTCCAGTGGCAGAAGATGTCTCACTAGAAAATAACTCATGTTGACTGCAGCCTCTGGACTAGGAAATTTGCTATGATTATAAATATTGTTTGCTGCATGGATGGACATTTTGATTTCTAATTCAATCTGAAAAACATCTACCGTAATTCACTAAATCTAGATTTCAACAGCCTTTATCCAAAGACTTTCAAATGAGGATGAACATGAACTCCATTTCTGATGTGTCTTTAACATCAGTGTTTCAGGTGAGTTGCATTTCCTGGCACAGAACCCAGCAAAGAAACATGGAAGGAGTGGGGTCCTGTAGGGATCTCTCTTGGGTCTGGTTTTATTCCATGTCTTCAAAAATGATTTAGATAATGGCAAAGACCAGTGGTGGGCAACCTGCATCCCACGGGCCACATGGGGCCCATCAGAGTAATCTGCTGGCAGGCTGCCAGACAGTTTATTTACATTTGCACGGCCTCCCACAGCTCCTAGTGGCTGCAGTTCGCTGTTTCCGGCCAGTGGGAGCTGCGGGAAATGGCAACCAGCACATCCCTCTGGCCTGTGCCACTTCCCGCAGCTCTCATTGGCTGGTAATGGTGAACCATGGTTACTGGGAGCTGCAGGCGGCCATGCAAATGTAAACAAACTGTCGGGCAGATTGCAGGTTGCCCACCACTGGCATAGAGAGCACACTTATAAAGTTTGTGGACAATACCGCATTGAGGGGGATGCAAGTGCTTTGGAGGACAGGATTAGAATTCAAATTATCTTGACAAATTGGAGAAATGGTCTGAAATAAATAGGTTGAAATGCAATAAGGACAAATGCAAAGTACTCCACTTAGGAAGGAGCAATCAGTTGCACACATACAAAATGGGAAATGACTGCCTAGGAAGGAGAACTGCAGAAAAGGTTCTGAGGATTGCACTGGATCACAAACTAAATATGACTCAATAATGTAAGACTGTTGCAAAAGATGGGAACATAATTCTGGGAGGTATTAGCAGGATTGTTATAAGCAAGACACAAGAAGTAATTCCACTCTACTCTGCGCTAATCCAGTTTTGGATGCCACATTTCAGGAAAGATGTGGACAAACTGGAGAAAGTCCAGAAAAGAGCAACAAAAATGATTAAGTTTTAGAGTAGCAGCTGTGTTAGTCTGTATCCAATTAAAAGTCTAGAAACAAGACTTTCAAGGAACGATTGTGGGAAAATGAGTTTGTTTAGTCTGGAGAAGAAAAGAGAAGACTCAGGAGTGGGAGGATATGTTACAGAAGATATTATATCTATGGAAGATGTTAATTCAAATTAGCTCTCACTTCTCTCTAAGCTTTTCCAGGAAAGCAATAAGTTTAGTTGTATTTTGGAGGTCCCAAAGCTTATACACCATTTTTTAGAATTAATCCATTTCCGTTAGGCCAGGGATTAGCAGCCTTTGGCACACAGCCCATCAGGGAAATCTGCTTGCTGGCCGGGATGGTTTGTTTACCCGCAGCATCTGAGAGTTATGCTGATTGCAGCTCCCACTGGCCACAGTTCACTGTTCCAGGCAAATGGGGACTGCGGGAAATGGTGTGGGCCAAGGGATGTTCTGGCCACTTCTTCCCTCAGCCCCCTTTGGCGTGGAACGGCAAACCATGGCCAGTGAGAGCTGCGATTGGCCAAATCTGCAGACACTACGGATAAACAAACCATCTCAGCCTGCCAGCAGGTTTCCCAGATGGGCCGCGTGCCAAACGTTGCCAATCCTTGAGTTAGGCCAATCCTTTAGTTAAGAGCTCAGATCCTTCACTTTGAGGTGCCAGAAATAAATCTGCCTTATGTTCTAGTGCCCTACATAAAAGAGAATCATTTTAAACTGGGTATTTTTTCTCTCCATCTTTTTGATCTGTGTCAAAAGTTTTTAACTATTCAAACTATAATTATTCATTTTATGCTTGAAATTTTATGTTTGTAATATTTAATTAGGCATCATCTGAAATTCCCCAAAAAACTATTAATACTTGACATGTTTTTATTATATGGTATTATGTAAAACTAGAGAAGTTGACATTGTTGCTTCTCCATGTGTACTGTGACAAAGTCCTGAGCCTGTATTGGTGGGTCCCATGCTTCTGGGTGGATTGAGTGGCCTCAGAAACTTGATAAGGCCCCAGTGTGCCCTCCCTTTCTCAGTGTAGCAACAAGAGTCACAGCCTTTTGGGTCACTTTCATCACTGACCCGTATGGGAGATGGGAAGGGGAAATAGCCCACAGTCTCTGTTGCTCTGCAGAGTTTAGTAGGCACAGTTAGGCCTCCTGCCTGGACTGAGTCCTGTTTCCCTTCTCCAGGGAATCTCTGTAGAGTATTGGGGGAGGGGCGCCCTCTACTTTGGGTTCCAGCCCAGGGACCCTAATGGTAGCAGCTGCTGGTGGCTTTCCTTTCCCTTTCCCTTCATTGCATTGATTCCCTGGGTTGCTTCTTCTGTGCTCCCCTTTTCCTAGCTTTACCCTTACCTCTTCCAGCTCCTTTCACCATGGCTCCTGGAGGGCACTGGAAGTAGAGCTTTTAAATAGTATAAGTGGAATCTTGACTGGTTCCAGCTGTCTCCATTAGCCTAACTGTCTTAACTGGTTAATTGGCATCAGATGTCTTAATTGGCCTGAAGTAGCCTTTGTTTGGCTATCCAGGGAACAAAAACCTACTCATTCTGAAGGCTGATATACCTGCCTTCCACCACTCTCTTATATTCTGCTGGTCTAAATCTATCACAGTACATAGATTTTAAGGAACAATCTGTTTCTCTTAATCTAGATTTTCATCCTTTCCTCTTAGATAAATAGAAAAATGTATTAAAGTCAATTGTTTGAAAGTCATTTTGTTTTAGCAGTGTAGCAATGAATTCAGTTCCTTTCCTTTGTAATCTGCCTCAGTTTTATATCACATTATCTTGGTTATTTCAACCTGATTTTTCAGTATTATTTTGCCAGAAATGATAATCCGTCTAAAACTGGTTTGTTCAGAGCTCTGAATCTCTTCTTTGATGATTATAATAGAAGAATAGACCAGGTAACTCAATCTTGTAACTAACGACTCTTCCCATGTAAGTGCTGTCAGTTCATTTGCACCCTGACAGAAGAGGATGACATCATAGTTTGCATGTTTTGCTCTTTCTACCATTCACTGTTAGATATGGAAATACTACCAGTATTTCTCCTTTATGCTTTCTCTTACATTCCTTTGCACCTTACTTCAAATTAGCAATGAGTAATAGCTGCAAGAACAGACAAAAATCCCAGTATTCAGACGTTGCTACTGTTGGCAACAGCTCTGGCAGCATATGCCCACTTTGTAAAACAAAGCCATTTGTAAATCCATAAACTGAGAAGGAAAACACATTTGCTTAACATATTAACATAAAAAAAATTCTACCATTAATTCAATTCCCTGTCGGATTGGGGCCCTGGTATTTAGACTGAAAAGATGTAAGAGACATGATAACTTGCATTCGAATGATTAATACTGCAGAACCATTTTTCTAATTTTAATTCATTTGGAAGAAGTTTAGTGCCATGGTCCGGTGGCTAGAGTACTAGAATGAAACTTAGGAACCCTTGTCTCCGTTACTAGCTCTACTAATGACCTACTGCAGGGATAGGCAACCTTTGGCCTGCGGCCCACCAGGATAAGCCCCCTGGCAGGCCAGGCCAGTTTGTTTACCTGCTGCATCCGCAGGTTCGGACGATCACAGCTCCCACTGGCCATGGTTCACCACTCCAGGTCAATGGGGGCTGTGGGAAGAAGAGCGGGCCAAGGGATGTGCTGGCCGCCACTTCCTGCAGCCCCTGTTGGCCTGGAGTGGCGAACCACAGCCAAGGGGAGTTGTGATCTGCTCATCTTGCAGACATGGAAGGTAAATAAACCAGACTGGCCTACCAGGGGGCTTCCCTGGCAGGCCACGGGCCAAAAGTTGCGGATCCCTGACCTAGTGTGTCACCTTGGACAAGTCACGTCAGCTCTCAGTGCTTCTTCTCCCGCTCTTTGTCTTTCTTGTCTATTTAGATTGTAAAATCTTTGCAGAAGATAGGGGCTCATTCTTTGTGTTTCTACAGCATGTACTCTAATGGGGCCCTCTAGATACTATCATAATACAAATAATAATTAGTAATCATATTTGTTTAATAATTCATCATTTTTAATAGTTCAAAATTTAAGTATAATTGTATTTTTTAACTGCTGATCTATGACACTGTGTTAGGCAAATCTAAACTTATAAGTAACATTTACTTGTTATAGGCAAAAGTAGATTATTCCTTGCAGCAATAATTAACCATGTAATTTTATTGGCTAGGGTGAAATCTTGGCCCTAGTAAAGTCCGTGGCGAAACTCCCATTGACTTCAATGTGGCTAGGCTTCCGCTGTTATGATCTAGTACCTGAATCTCTACATGGAGAATTGGTTGGTTTGGAAAACACGGATAGACAGTTTTTTCTGGCAATAGCAAATATGTGACACTCATCTACCCATGTATAGTACACTAAAGTATGACAATATTCTTTCGTTGTATACTCGGAAAGCTATAACTTCTTAAAAGTATTTCTTGTCATTTTATTAATGTAACAAAATATAGTCCTAATCTGCTTTTTAATACCCCAAATCACAATGATGTCATTTAGAGAGGGTGCATAGTATTGCATTCCTTCAACACTGCAGGTTGAAATTGTTTGTTTTGAAGGGTTTTTTTGTGTGTGATTTTTTGCATAAAATGAAGATTTAATTGAGTTCAAACATTTTCCCTTTTTAGATTTTGAAAAAAATTGAAATGAAGCTTTAATTTTGAATTTTCATTTTTCCACTACTCGTAAGTAAAAAAGTGAGAGTAAGCAGGGCTTCCCTAACTTTTTCAAATAGAAAATATAAACCCCAAAAAAATAAGTGACTAGTTTTTCTGTGAAAAATTTCAATGTCATCCAAACTCCTTTTTTCAATTAATGTTTATAAACTCTAATCACTTTCATTTCAGTCATGGTTGAAGCACTCCAGTTTCTACAGCAATGTTTATATAATACAATTTTACCATTAGTATGGCATTTTACAAATTTAAATAAGCAAAATTACTTTGATTGTCTAGCGGCAGAATACCCTCTATCTCTTCAAAAAAAAATGCTGTCCTATCACATCAGTCTGAGATCATCTAGCAAAATGTAACCCAAGCTGATCAACATAGTGCTGAATAGCAGAGCAATCATTTGAAAGTGATGGTGAGAAATAAAGCTTTAACCTGCAAAAAGTTCAGTGGGAAACACTTGACACTGTGTCAGCCCAAAATTAGAACAGTGCATTTTCTATAAATTGTTATATTTGTTCTATTCAATAACAGTTACAGTCTGTTCATCTAGATTTCTTCTGAATTCTGCATCACACACACAGAGTGAATCTCTGGGCACAAGATGTTCTGCTTTTTGTATGGATCAAAACTCCAGATTATGTGAAATGTGGTTTTGATTCTCCACTCACACCAGTGTATATCAGGAGTAAATACATAGAAGTCAGTAGAATTACATATGGTGTGAGTGAGTGAAGAATTGGCATCATGAGCTTTTGTCCCATATCTAAAAGGAAGAAGTAACGTCAAAGTTTACGTTATACAGTCTAAGTACACTAAACTTCAGAAAACCACACATTTAGACAATGGAGGTCCATAGTGTTGAATGTCCATGGCCATATTGTATGACTTTATTCCGGGTCTCTAGGAGCTCCACAGGGTTAGTACAGATCTGATAAAGCCAGGTTAATTGTGGACTGCTGCACGACCATTGCCAGTCCATGACTGGGCAGTGTCCCCTCCTGACTTCAAGTCCAATCTTCAGGGCTCAGTGGGTGGGGACTTTGTCTTCAAGGCGGGCAACAGGACCAGAAACGGCCAGACGGTGGTGGCCAGTGATGGCTTCAGTCTTCTCAAGGCCAGTTCTCAATGATACATCCCTGTTACTGATAAAGTCAAACCATCTTATGCCCAGTAGTTGCCATTGGCAATGCATATGAAGTGTCTCCTGATGTCTTGCTTAAGCAACATCCATGATTCAGGTCCATAGAAGAGGATCAAGAGTACAAAGATTTGGTAAATCCATCACTTTGAATATAGTTTCACCTTCTTTTGGCTGCAGACCTTGTGTGTGTACTGTATGGCTGATGCTGCTAAGCCAGTTCCCCTTAGGGTGTCCATCTGGCTGTGCCCATTTGATGACAATTTACTGCCTAGGCAGATGAAGTCATTCACTGCTTCCATAGCTGGACCAGAAGCACAGATGTCTTGTATCACAACTTTTATGCCAACACGCTGGATTTTTGTTTTTTGCCCAAGAAGCCCTTAACCCAAGGGCAACTGCCTTGTGCTGAAAGCTCTCTACTGTGTCTTTGGGGTTGTTTTCATCCTGACTGAAGAGGATGACATCATTTGCATAATCCAGGTCAGTAAAAGAAGTTTGAGCCAACGTTTATACCAGTATTTTCAGAGATATGGTCAAGGAGCCAATCCATCGTGTGGCAGAATAAGACTGGGACAGGACACATCCCTGCTTCACCTTGGATCTAGCGTGAAACCTGTCAGACCTATAGGTCCCCAAATGTACCCGCGCCTCTGAGTCATTATGTAGCACTTCAGTTAGCCTCAGGAGGATGCTGGGAACACTGATGCCTTGTAGGGCTTTCTGGAAGACAGCTCTATCGGCAGAATTGAAGGCTGCTTTTAGGTCTATGCATGCTGCTGTCAAAGGCTGGCTGAATTTACAATGTGTTTCAGATAAAAGATGGAGAACAAGTATAGTGTCCATGGTAGATCTCCTGGAAGTGAAACCTGATTGCTCTGGGCAATGACGTTTCGCCAGGAGAGGAAGAAGCTGAGTGAGTAGGACCTGTGTAAGGACTTTTCCAGGAACAGAGAGCAGAATTACTGGCCTGTAGCTACTGCACTCAGTTCATATGTGTTTCCCCTTATTGAGTGGGATAATGATCCCTCCCTTCCATTCGGCTGGTACCTTCCCAATAGTCTATGTTTGGACAAAGAGCTGATGCAGCACTACACATGTGAACTCTATGGCACCACTGAAAAGTTTGGATTCTATGCTGTCAAATCCAGCAGCACGCCTGCTTTGCAATTTCTTTATGGCACAGCAAACCTTTTTGAACATAGGTGCATCTACACATGTTTCAAGGTCAGGGATTGCATCTACTGCTAATGTGTTCAGATATGAACACTGAGTCACTTCAGGATAGTTAACTGCAGACTTATAATATTTTTTATACAGGCTAAGCAGGACTTCTTGGATTTAAGCATGTTTTACCATCTGCCTTGTTTACCAGTTTAGACCCCACACATGGTTCAGTTTGGGATCAGTTATTGAATAGCTCTGAATGCAGGACTTAACTTATTACATCTTATTCCCTTTTCTGCCTCCTTTGCCAAGTTCTCAAAATAAGCTTCATGATCCACTTTTGTTCTTGCTCAAATACCTTGTAAATATTAAAGTCAGCATTCATCATGATGCTGACTGGCCTCAGATTTCTTTTGCAAAATTTGCTATGTCTTCTTGGGGAGATAAAACATAACGAAGGATATGATGAAGCATGAGATGACATACAAGTATCTGAAAATAGTATACAATACAAGACATTCTAAACTCCAGCAGTAGCAAATGTTGCATGTGTTTAATAAAGCTACATGCTGCGATATTTACAGAGTAGCTGTGTTGGATGTGTTTGGCGCATAGGCTGAACCAAGAGGATCATAACTGGGTAATGAAATATTTTTGACAAAAAATTAGCAAAACAAGAACAGAATCACAGTTACGAGCGGGTCATTCAAAGCAATTAGCTCAATTTAAAATGCCCCAGATGCTATAATTATTTTTTGTTAATGCAAGTGCTCTCTCAGCAGTAGAACATGTTTCATTTCCTTTAACTTAGAAACAAGCGAAAATATAAACAAGCATGAAGTATGCTTGGGATTCTTATCTCGACTTACAGGGCTCGCTTTCTGATCATTCTGGAACTTGGTCTAGTCGGACACACCACCATAGGAAGTATCATCACGTAGTTTGTTTTGCTGTCCTCAGCCACTCTCCTTTCTTTACAGCAGGATTTAGAAGTACGAGTAAAGTATCTGGCCTTTCATGCTCTCTAAGATTTGCCCAGGTCGGTCTCTGTATTAAACCACAGTTCAATTCACTAATGAGAGTCATTGTCCATAGATGTAGAAATGCCAAAACTTCCACTTATTGAGGTGAATGGTAACTCTTCTTCAGGACCAAGTCCATCAGAATGGGCAAGTGCAATGCATATTTTGTTCTTCTAAAAGGACTGTATCTGTGTCTTAGTATGTGCACATATGTAAAACTGTACAATGACAAATTATATTTGTAGATTACTTCTCTATAAAGTGGTTGTTGGAAGCCAACATTCTGCCATGTCATAACAGATGTACCAGAAATTGTAGTAATTATGTATCGGGGTAGCTTTACAACAAAGAACCTTAAAGAGAGCACTGATATTATTTTTAAAAGTATGGGAACAGATTTGCAAGATGAACAATATTTGAGTTTTGGGTTTTTGGCTTTCTGTTGTTTTGTTAAGACATTTCCGTGATGTAGATATTAATGTGTAGTCTGATGATTTAAAAACTATAGAATGGAAAAATCTTTGCTCCTTACTTTCTATCATTCCCTTAGCACGTTTACTGAAGATGACTACATTACTTATTATTTGTTAGTGCCTATGAACCAGGACTCCATTGTATTTGGCGCTGTACAGACACAGCCCCCAAAGAACTTAAAATTGATTAGATCTTCAGCTGATGTCAGTTGGGGTAGTTCCATTGATTTAACTGGAAACTACATTGTACTCCAGTTGAGAAGTTGGCCCAATACTACCATGTGAATGTTCCATCTTTAAGTCTAAGCACCTGTTGGTTCTTTTTTCTAGCTATGTTAGGAACATTTTAATATAGATCTGTTAGACCTAGTGATAAAACATGCAGAACATTAATAATGTCCAAAAGCAAAGTGTCCATGTGGAAAAATTATTAAAGTTAATGTTCCTCTGCTGTCTGGCAAATAATTGTGCAAGCCACTAGTAAGGTATGTATCTTGTTTCCTTCTAGTGACTGGTCCATATGTAGAATAACAAATATTTACCACAACCTATGACACCATTAGCTCAAGTGGTGGAGGTTGTGCTGTTTTCCTTCCTTTTCCTCCCTTGCAGAGGGTAAACATGGTTCCACATGATGGAATTTGGAAGGGGAGGGGGTTGTGATTCAGTTTCCTTCAAGAAAGAATCATTAAGAAAATGTTTATAGAAAACTATATTAAAACACTAAGGTTGCAGAGTCAAGTGTTCAAAAGTTAGGAAATTCCAGGATTCATGTTGCTCCAGCAATGTTCATTCAGCCTCCTTTTGTGTATGCTTTAAGAGACTATAAATACATGATCACATAATCTTTCTTCTACAGAACTCCTTTCTCACTCAGTGCCCAAGGCAGAGGATGATTGAGGCATAGGGTTGCAAGGAAGGATGTTCTCTTGAATTTAAGGCCCTGGACTGGAACACAGGAGAGCCAAATTCTATTTTTTGGCTTTGTCACAGACTTCATATGTGATGTTGGATAAGGCTATATTAAGCCTACATTCAAAGAGGTCAAACTAAGGTCACATGAGCAACCTTAATTCTTGCATTCTTAACTTTTAAGTGCTTAACTTTGCAACTTTAACAGTGCTTAATGTATAACTATATATATTTACTAGTAGACTATGGTACACACTGGCTAACATTTTCAAAGCAAACAGATAAAGACACACAAGTCCGTAAAAAAATTGAGTTATGTTATCCTTTACTCAGTTTTGAAAATTTCTCCTAGTACCTTTATGTAATTCAGACAATAACATTAAGTGCAAAACTCCTTCAGCCATCTGCTTATTTCTCTCACTTAGACCATGATGCTTATGAACCAAATGTGGAAAAAATGTATTTCTGAGCCTTTTCACAATAGTAAGTGCTGCTCCTAGTAGGAGGTGTTTTCAGGACTGGGTCATACATCTGACAAAACTTCTATTCAAACTTAAAGTGCAAAAATTAATATTGTTTGAAAAAAAAATTTTTTAGTGTCTTGGTGTTTTGTAGTGCTCTTTGGACACCAGTATAAATTCTGGTGAATAAATTAATTTAAGGATTTTATTCAACAGCAGATGAGAATTAGAATAATGTAATTTATCATGGGTTGTTATGGGTACAGAGTATGCAGTCTTTCTTCAGGCAAAACACTTCCTGAAGGAAGTGAGATTTTTCCTGAGTTTACTTCCTGTGGTTAAATAGTGTGGATCTCATCCAACTACTATTTAAATCAGTTGTTTGCAGTGTTGTTGTAGCCATGGTGGTCCCTGGATATTAGAGAGACAAGGTGTGGGAGATAATATCTTTTACTGGACCAACTCAAAGTGACACCAGACCCTGCCAGAACAAGAGATGTTAAACCTGCAGGGATATCTCCAATGCTACGATAGTCAGTACTCCTCCCAAACACAATGTTCAAGATCCATGAGTCCAACATATGCCTATCACAACATGTAGTGTACCTCACCCAGTGTACTAAATGCCCCAAATAACAACTATGTGGGCGAAACCAGACAATCACTATGCTCTCGAATGAAATCACAAAGAAAAATGATGAAAGATAAAAACACCATTTCACCTGTGGGTAAACACTTTTCAGAAAATGATCATTTCACATCTGACCTCGCAGTTCTCATTTTCAAAAGAAAAACTAGACTAGGAACTTAAATTTGTAACTTTGCAAGATATTAAAAATTATGCTCTTAATAAGATCCTGAATTTATGGCTTATTACAATAACCTGTAACCCCTAGCCACCCTTTTTGTCCTGTGACTGCAGAGGTATTAACAGGCCACCTCACCTTGAATGGTTTCTTATGATGTGTGTTAACTATGTACGCTAAACAATCTGTTCCACCTTGTATTTAGCAGTGACGCTTTAAGTACATTTCTCAGACCTGAAGAAGAGCTCTACGTATCTCAAAAGCTTGTCCAATAAAAGATATTACCTCCCCAACCCTATGTGTCTATTGAAATCACTGGCAGTCTTTTCATTGACCTCAGTGCAGTTGGACCTTTTGTAACTCAACTATCTCTCCCCATGTCCCCTACTTCCATACAAGCTTCTATTTATGTGAACATTATAATGATAGAACATTACAAATATTATATAAAACAAAGTACACACACGTTACCTTGGTTGCAGTCTTGTCATAGAATTACAGAATATCAGGGCTGGAAGGGACCTCAGGAGGTCATCTAGTCCAACCCCCTGCTTAAAGCAGGACTAACCCCAACTAAATCATCCCAGCCAGGGCTTTGTTAAGCCTGACGTTAAAAACCTCTGAGGAAGGAGATTCCACCACTTCCCTAGGTAACCCATTCCAGTGTTTCGCCACCCTCCTAGTGAAAAGGTTTTTCCTAATATCCAACCTAAACCTCCCCCACTGCAACTTGAGACCATTACTCCTTCTTCTGTCATCTGGCACCAATGAGAACAGTCAAGATCCATCCTCTTTGGAACCCCTTCTCAGGTAGTTGAAAGCAGCTATCAAATCTCCCCTCAGTCTTCTCTTCTGCAAACTAAACAATCCCAGTTCCCTCAGCCTCTCCTCATAGGTCATGTGCTCCAGGCCCCTAATCATTTTTGTTGCCCTCTGCTGTATTCTTTCCAGTTTTTCCACATCTTTCTTGTAGTGTGGGCCCCAAAACTGGACACAGTACTCCAGATGAGGCTATTGTCTTGAGCTTTTTCTTAGTTGAGGACATTTCTTTTAAAGAGTTCTTAAAGAAATAATTGAAATGTATGTCACTTTCAAAGTAGAGTTTGTCCTGCTTGAATGCCAACATCAATTTTTTTTCTTGAAATAAATGATTTTCCTTCCTAATAATCAGAATTCACATGGTGAACTGTAATTTGGTAATCAGTACATTTTTATTTAAATTCATTAGTTGGAGGAGGCAATTATGCCCTCTGTGGCCTATTTTGTTCTTAATACTGTACAGCTTGTATTTTAAGATGAAAATTTAAACATTGGTTATCTGTGTACTGTATATTCCATCTCCTGTTTAGATCTTTAAGAAAAAAAAAAACCCTTTGACAGCAATGATAGATCACCATATATTCAAACTTAATCTGACATTTCTCCACTAACAAACTAGTGAGGAATTTTTTTTTACTTAGTAATGGCTCATGAATATTCATGACGTTGCCCCTCTGAGGCTGGAAGGGAAAAGACACCCCAAAGTATTTATGATACATGGAAGAAAAAAAGTCAGTACCCTATAGGCAGCAGTAGTTTAATGAGTTGAATCTAACATGGTCCAATTAAGCAGTATATAGCATTTGCCAAGATTTGGGAAATCCATCAGTTTCACAGGAAATTAAGGTTGAATTTTTGCCATTACTTGGCCACATGGCAAGGATCCCAAATGACTCAGAGCCCTGAAGACCTAATTGAGAGCTGTGAGTACATACAGGGATTTCTCTCCTCTGTTGCATTTTATGCACATAATAACCACTTTGATTATACAAGGTCTCTGTGGTGTTGCCTAGTGGAGTGCAGCTTTCTTTCAGATTGAATGTCATCCAGTGGAACTATGATTGCAGTAGTGTTTGCCACCACAATTTGATCATACAAAATATATTTTGCATTCTTCAGTTCCTTTGCTTTTGCATATAGCACAAAAAGTGTGGATGGCACTTTACAGAGTGAGTAAGCCATGGGGGACCTTACAATCTAAAGGCCCAATCTTTCTAGGTATGTGAGTGTGGCTAGTCATATGCCTTGCCGAGACCGAGTTAAAATGTAGCTGACTAATTAGTACTAGAGAGACTTTGGGTGAAATCCCAAACTACTGAAAAAGTGGAGTTTTGACACTGACTTCAGGGATGTCAGGATCTCATCCTGGATGTCCAGCCCTGCAGCCATAGAAGCCAGTGGCAGCATAAATGTGCCCTAATAAATAAACTTGTTTCCTTGACCAAAAATATATTTAATCAAATTAGCTATCCCAAATAAAAAATGAAGAACCATTTATTATGTGTAAATTATCCTTTGGTAACAGAAAACAACGAGGGTGTGTAGGGTGCATTACCAAAACCTACATAGCTGCCAATGTCCCCATTATTATATGGCTTTCATTTTCATTTTTCTTCCCAATTCCAGATTTTTTTCATTTTCTATTTGATGGTATTGCTCTGAAGTGACAGTGTACATATCAAGAAGGTGCAGGTTTTGCATTTTTTTGTGACTATCCAGTGATAAATTGGAACCAATCATACAAAATTGTTTCTGTTTTGTGTATCTGCTATCCTTTCTTATCTGGAGTTGCTAGATATTTTGTAAACTGCTCTGAAATGAGTCCTTCCTTTTTTAAAAAAACAAAAAAACAAAAAAACAAAGAACCTTAGAACTAGATTTATGTCTTTTAGCCAAGTGAAATGACTGTGTTTTTCAGTGTTATGAATTTGGAAGACTTTCCTTTTTTGTTTTCCTTCTGAAATGTTAAATTCTATTGTAATTTACACTGAAACAGAGTGCACGTTCTGTGAGACTTAATCCCTGCATGTGCTCCTCCAGCACAGGAGGCAGGTAAATCCATGAGTTTCCACTTTTAGAGTGTCCTCTTCCTTCTTTATTTGGGTCAAACATAATTTTCCCACCTCCTGCCCAATGCCTGAGGAAAAAGTGGGCGGTTTGCCCCCACAAAACAAGTGGATCTCCAATGATCTGCAAGGCCTTGTGTCTCTACATAAGCTTCAAGGACTCCTTGGGCTGTCGGACTGCTAATAATGATGCCTTCGGGTAATGTAGATGTGTTTAGCTCTTTTGAGCCAGATTCTCACTCTGCAAATGAGCTGCTTTTGAGACCCACAAAAACTATTTTGTGCAATCTTTTCAGGCCAGTAGCAGCATTTAAACCATACTATTCCTGGAGCTACCATTAATGATGCTGTTTCAGAAAACAAGAAGTCTAGGGCTAGAATAAATTTGAAAGTACAGGTGCTGTAATGTAAGCAGGGATGGAAGAATTGGAGCTCCATTTGAAACATTGTGCTTGTGTGTTTGACAAACTGAAAAAGGTAAAATCATTAGGAGAATGTTTTCCCCTAAATGGGCTGGATTATTTGACATGGCGGAGAGAGGCAAGAAAAAATAAACTATGGAAAAATAGCTTAATTGGATGGAGTCACGAGATGATTTTGGGGTTTTGGGGTATTGACATTTTCACCTCTAGGTCATCAGTTCAACTTCAGTTGAGGATGCTATTTACAGAAAGTCACTTTTAGCTGTCTTCATTGCCCTATGTGAAATGAGTTGGGTATCCTGTGTCCTTTTCCAGCTGGGCACAAGTGTAGTAAAAATAAGAACGTTCACTCATTTCTAGGATAAAACTTGAACCAAATCTTCTTTAAGGTTCAGAAATGTTGTTCACTTCTGATTTCCAGCAGGGTCTAGAAGGGCTGAAATAACAGGAAAAATGTTGTTCTCCCAGTAATTCCAGATGAGACTGAAAGCAAAAGAGTTGGAAATCTCATGTGAAAGATTTTAAGCCCAGTTTTTCAGACTCAGGTGTTTTGGGTAGTTTAAATAAATGTTTGGATGCTTATTCAGATTTTATCTGCTCACTCACCATCTGTTGTTGTTTATGACTTTTTACAGAGACTAGGACAGAAGTGAGGAGAATTTTTCCTTACAATAAAGAATTTATAATCTGTGTTATACAAACATAAAGCCTGGGGTACCTCACATGTAGTTGTATTTAGAACAATTTAAATTGATCTGTCTAAGGTACTTTCTATGTCTTCCATCACTTTGATATCTGTGCCTCACAATCTTTAATGTATTTATCCTCACATCATCCCTGTGAGGTAGGGCAGAGCTATAATCCCCACTTTAGATTGAGGAATAGAGGTACAGAGAGACTAAAGCCAGGTCTACACTGTGGGGAGGGGGTCAACCTAAGATATTCAACTTCAGCTATGTGAATAACGTAGCTGAAGTTGACATATCTTAGGTCAACTTATCTTGGCATCCTCACGGAAGCAAGTCGACTGTTGTTGCTCCCCCGTTGATTCTGCTTCCACCTCTTTTGGCAGTGGAGTTCCAGAATCAATAGGGAGAGTTCTCAGGGATCGATTTATCATGTCTAGATGAGATGCAATAAATCGATCCCCAATAGATGGATCACTACCTGCTAATCCAGCGGGTAGTGTAGACTTGACCTAACTGCCTTGCAGAAGGTCATACAGGATATCTATGATGAAGCATGAATTAAAGCTTGGTCGCCCATAGTCCAGGTTAACACTCTAACCACTGCACTATCCATTCCTCCTATGGAAGAATGTCAATGGTATTTGCCTTTCCTATAAGGAGCTACTCAGTGTAAGTGAGGGCCACAGATTGGGCCCAAGTGAAGTAGATAGAAAAGGAGGGGCTAATAACAAATATTGAGTCATTCTAACAAGCCAGTCTTATAATCTCTAGTACTTGCCATAGATGGAGGTTGGAAAATAGTGAGGAGTCTCTAGCACATGGTGGTGGGAATCAGCAGAGCGAATAAAGGCAAAGGAAATGGATATTGAAAAGGAATCAAAAAGAGGAGAGTGAAAGTTCCTGCTGAACCGAATGAGGGACACTGTTCCAGGCTTAGAGAGCAGTGTGAAAATGCACTGTGGGCATAGGAAGCAATACAAGAAATGTTTCTCCTGAAGTAGTGAGCATTTTTCAACCTGAGATCCCAGTGAGCCAAGGCCAACATCCTGGGGCTCCATTGTCCCTGTCCCAGAAGCAGATGTAGGGTTTCTTTGGTATAGTTACCCCAGGAGCCAGAGTACATTTTCTTAGGGGATTGGGGAGTGCCAACTCAGTACAGTCTGCTCCTGCCACACCCACAGTCACCCTGTTGAGTTGATGTTGACATCTTCCCTCCACCCTGCGCAGTGGTTTCTGATGTTCCCCCTGTAGAAATGCCAGGAGTAGTTCACTCTTCTCAGATCTAGTTTTCTAGGCTGCCTGCAGACTCAGACATCATTGCACTGGTTCCATTTGAGTCACGTTTTCAAGTTTTTCTTCACAATCATGAAATCTAGAAATCATTATTAAAGTGTATTTTATAGAAGCTGAGATTCTGATGTAATCACACAATGGCAGGATCTGGAGCTGGAGGCACAGGCCAATAGTGTCTATGCCTTCATCGAGCCCTGAGGGAAAGTTGGTGGTCAGTTGTGTTCGGCAGGAGGTCAGACTGGATGATCATAATGGTCCTTTCTGGCCCTAAAAATCTATGCTTTGATGGTGGCAGAGGAATTGAGGAAGCGGGAACGAAGACAAGATTTGGGCCTTGTCTACACTACAGAGCTTTGTGGGCAAAGGCAGCTTTTGGTGGCAAAACAGTGGAGGTGTACACATTGCAATGCCCCTTTTGGCAACAAAGTAAAACCATCTCTTTGAGAAGCATAGGGCTTTTTGTGGCAAAGTTAAAACAAGAAAGCATCAGTGGAGATGCTGCTGTTTGTTATATCGCCAGAATTGGCCTCCCCCAGTATCCCACAATGCCTGCCATGACTACTCTGGTCACTGTTTTGAACTTGGCTGCCCTGCAGGCATGTGCCCATTCCCTTTCAAAACTCTGTGGAATTCTGACAGCTCAGCCTGCTGCTCTGCTGCAGGAACAAAGAGCAAAGCATTAACGGGGAATGTTCCTGCTCTTTCCTGTACTAGGAACAGTGTGTGTGTGTGTGTGTGTGTGTGTGTGTGTGTGAGAGAGAGAGAGAGAGAGAGAGAGAGAGACTGCTGTGCTGTGCAGAGCCAGGGACAGAGGTAGGGATTGATGTTGGGGGTGTCCCTCTCCCGCTGCTTCAGGATTGGTTGCTTTCGGCAGCTGGACAGCCTGCCGACACACTCACTCTCCCCCAAAACACACTCTGTCTCTCTCACGTGTACCCTACACTCTCACACACACTTTCCCAACACAACCTGTCTCTGTCTCTCTCTCCCCTCCACACACTTCCTGTCACATGCTCTCCCCTCCCCCACACACTTCAGTTGAAAAAGCAGCTGACAATCTAGTAGGATGCCCATGGAATGATGGGAATTGAAAAACTTGCCTCATGTGACGCTGTACCCACCCCATGAGGCATTGCAAACCCTTCCCTAAGCACCATGCGGTCAGTTGCACAGTGGGATAGTTAACCACTGTGCACTGCAGTGTCAATGCAAAAGTTGCTAGTGTGGATGCACTCTGCTGACACAAGAGCTAGTGTGGACATGCAACAGCGCTTTAAAGTGGCATAACTTTTGGTGACAAAACTCTACAGTATAAGCATAGCCTTGGAAATGAAGAGGTGATCAATAACTTTTCTGAGGGCAATTTCAGTGGAGTGAGGCATATGGAGGCTCCCTTCATAGTCAGATCCACCACTGACCTGATTTGCTGTTTGACAATCAACAATCACTTAGCTCTTCTGTGTGTCAGTTTCTGTACCTGTGTCAGCTTGCTTTTTTCACGAGCATTACATTGATGTAAGAATGTAAGAAAAATATTTTCTGCTAAACAAAACTTCGAAGTTACAATGTGCACTGTTGAGGTATGCTGCATAATGTAGCTAATTGGTGACTGTAGAAGCAACATATATATCATCCTGGATAATTCCAAATAATGTGTCTTGTGCTCTCTGGAAAATAATGCAATATGAAAGAATTGAGAGTGAGCAAATTTAATTTTGTCACAAGCTACCAAACTTTTCTTCCTAAAATCTTTATTGCGTACTTTGTCATTTATATAGTCATCTTTGCCATTCATATCATTTGAAGTTATTATACGAAAATGCTATGCACAGTAATAATGGGCTGCAATATAAGATAAGTCACTGCCATTATATGGTTCTGACTAGAACTCACAAATGTGGATTATTTTTTCAATCCTATTGAAATTGTCTACAAATGAGCAAATTAAAATATTTATATGAATTGCTTAGATCTGGTCTTTTTTACAATTTGCCTCCTATTCTTACACTGAAACAACAGATTGATCTGACACAGAAAGCCAGATATATATTTTTCATAATTATATCACCATTACATCAGCCTGCTTTAATTAAATCATCACAATTAGACAGGCTTGTTATTGTATGTCATTAGTCTCCTTAATACCATTTTACCTATTATCACCTGGTTTTCAAGCATACATCTGTCAAAGGGAAGCTACTTTTCCACCTCACTTCATTGCTCACTGACTTACACCTAAAAGCCTTTAGGCAGTTATATTAACAATTATGAATAGCCTTGGTGAAAGAGACAGAAATAATAAATATATAAATATAACAAATGGACTACACAGGTGCATTAGACTGAACAGAAACATAAGGAGAAACAGATTCTGGGGAGCCAGTAAGGTTTTTCCTGTGGGGTTTGTGTTGCCATTTGGTCTAATTCTTTCTGAAATGTCCCCATAGTATGCTATTTCAGTGTACATTCCCTCACTTGATTTTGCTTCCTAAAGATAAGAAACACAGTGTTGATGTTAAATTAATCAGCTCGATTGATAGACTAAATATAATTCCAGTTTTCCTTGATTTCACAGCTTTGAAGAATTCTTCTTTTCATTATTTGGTTTCATAATATTGTAATTTTGGGGAGGGAGGGAGAGTTCCCAGTCGCTTGTTCAGAAATTCATTAATAATCTGAGCGTGATGTCAAAAGCTATCCCATCCTCCCTCCGTTCACCCTAAACATTGATTCTCTCAGTGTGTGCATGGCTTTGTGGACTTATTTGTAGAGTAAAAACTGGACAGAGTTATTATTTAATCTGACCCTGCAGGACTGGTGTTTTATTCCTGCTGTTAAAGTTCATGGCAAAAATAAAATGTCAATTACACACAGTGTACTAATGTTTTAGTCCTCTACCTATTTCAAAGAGAGAAATAAAATATCAATTCAGCAACCATTAAATGGATTACTGGTAACAACTTCTCCTTATGAAAATCTGTGGACCCCATTTTCAAAACTGCAGGGAGTTCTCTCTCTTCTTGATGCCATCTGTGGATATATACATGTGGCAGGGGTTTTTTGATGGAAAAATGACACCTGTCTGTAAATTTAAATGCTAATTAACGTCACTCACATTACCTTGCACATAATAAATAAGTGAGGTTTTGGGGATAGGCTCCACTAAGTCATTCGGAAATGAGAAGCATATTGACTTAAAATATATATATAAAAATTATTTTTCATTTTGTATATTAACTTTTCAAATGTCGCATATTCTGACAGATTTAAATACCATCCCCAAAGAGAAAGCAGTGAACCATTGCTGAAATATTAGTTTCAGTGCAGCTAATGTTGCCCAAATTATTCAATCCCTTCTTATCAGCTCTTTGATAACTCCTAAATCTCCCTAGATAATGCATTTAGAATGTCACCATAAATCAATTCTCAGCATTAAAAAGTACTTTGTTGACAACTCCATAACTTTTAAAGGGAATTTCCAGTGAACACTCTACTCTCTTCCCCATACACAATTCTCATTGATATCAATAGCAGCAGGGTGATAGGACCCAAGGTACCTGAATTACTGAAACCATCCTGACTTGTATGGTAAATGGCTTGTGGTTTTGACCATCTGGACATGAAACTCCTTTTTTTTTTTAATATAGATCTGCATATGGAAGAAAGGTTTCACCTGTACCCTTTAATTGTATCATATTATCCTGACCTACAGCCCAGCCTGTCCATGACTGCTAACTCTGTTCAGAGATCAAGAGTAGCAGGTTACCCCAATAATAATAGGAATATCTTAAAAAAAATAAGTAGCCATTAATCTATTCAAAACTAGATTTTTTTTTGTTCAAAAGAAAACTCCAATGTCCAATGAGGCTGTCATCTGATTACTAAACACTTTTATTAATATGATCAGTGAATAAAATAATCAAAAATATAACTACTAGCTTAGACCAAACCACAAAAAACAGTAAAAGTCCCTAAATTCAGCAGAGCGAAAGGCTTGGACTCCAGATTTAATTCACAAAGAGATTAATAATGATGAAATGAGAAACTAATTTAACAGGCCTAGTTGGGAAAGATTGCCACATCCCAGTATGAAAAAGAGTCTATCTTTGTGTTTGTGTACAGGTTGTTAGGCTGAATATTAAGATCTAAGGGAAAAGATTTTTGTGTTCCCGAGTAGAGAAAACATCTAGGAATGACCAGATGAGCGTGGATCAGGTCAGCTGATATTCTGATAAATGTTAAGGAATTAAATAAATCTCTTTAATTATGCATGAGGGATAATAGAAGGAATATAGTATTGCTTGAACACTGAAAACAAAATTTTAAAGCTGAAGGGTTTATTTGGTGGTATACTTTACAATCAGAAAACGTACTCAATTTAAAAGTTATTTAAATTCACTTGGGAAACTATGTTAAATGAGGATTACAGTTACAAAAATGAAACACTCTGAAGCCAGGGAACACCAAAGCTAAGGTTGACTGTATAACTTTAACTCTGAAACTTTTTCTGTGTGCATTACTCTACAAAATTTAAATACATCGAACACTAATGTGGTAGTGTAAAGGATCATAGTGTAAATGGGCTGTTACAGGATGAACTATTCTTTCAGAGGGTTGGGGCTCAGCTGCAGCTATGTCATACTTACACCTCCCTCCAGGCGAAGGAAACAAGTAAAGTCTATGACAAAGGGTCAGGTAACTAGGAGTGAGGTGTAGAGGGAGATAAAAAGGCTGCTTGTGGTTCAGTGAGAGGAGAAGAGACAAGTTGAAAAGACTTCAGAGGCCAGAGGAAGACAAAAATCAGGAGAGATCTGCAGGAAGGGGCATCTTGGGGATAGAGCAGAACCTGGTCAGTTGGAGAAGCTTGCCAGAAGTGAAACACAGTCCCAGGAAGGATGGTAGTGGTCTCCCATGCCAAGGGAGAAGCTGTTTGAGCCCAGGATTGAAGGCAAGGAACAGACTGGGAGTGACTCCAGAAGAGGAATGGAGCAAGGAGGAATTCTGAAGTGGAGTTTGTGACATTATTGACATGAACTGTGACCGTATAGATCACTGTTGCAACCAAGATCCTATAGTTGCACCAAATCTTGTACAAAGGAGGTCAAGTAAGGTGTCTAAGGTTATAATTTGTTGATTATGATTATGCTATCTGTATGTGTGTATCATTTTTGTATTTGAAGTTATGAATATTGGTTTATGTACTTGTATCTCAATGTATTTGCTTCTAAGTAGCATCAGTGAAGCGACTGGCTCTTACTCAGAATAGTCCTATCAAGAAACACTTAACTGACGATGGACTTTGGGAGACACCAATCCACATCTGAGCTTTCCTGGGAATGTTCAAACTAGCATGTAAACAATGGCATTGGCCTACAAAAAGCTGAATCAGTCATGGACATGTGACTTGTCCAGGTTGCTACAAACTCCATCTTGTTGCTGTAACTTTGCACAGAAAAATAAAAGGGTTTCCACCCACAAGAGAGAGAATATAAGAGGCCCTGGAAGACCCTCCATTTTGTTTTCAGCTGGCTTAAAGGATGGCCTCTCCACTCCAAAGAGATGTCTGAAAAAAACTGGGACAAAGCACTGTAACTATGGGGGTTCGAGTGATTGCTGGGCCCAGCCTATAAACCACAATGTTGGTCTGAAAATGACTGGCCACAAACTAGGAAGGAATCTAGTCTGTGAAAGAAGCTTATTGGGACATCTCTGAGGGTGAGAGATACCTGTATTCACCTTAGGCTTGCGTGTTTTGTTTTATTTTGATTGGTAACTTACTTTGTTCTGTCAGTTATTACTTGGAACCACTTATATCCTACTTTTTATACTTAATAAAATCACTTTTGCTTATTTATTTGCCCAGAATAAGTCATTAATACCTGGGGGAGCAAACAGTTGTGTATATCTCTCTATCAGTGTTCTAGAGGGTGGACAATTTATGATTTTGCCCTGTATAAGCTTTATACAGAGTAAAATGGATTCATTTGAGGTTTAGGCTCCCAGAAAGACTGAATACTGGGTGCTGGGAAAGTCCCAGTTAACTGAGAAGCCCCTGGGCTAAGTGAATCTTTGTTTCTGTGCACTCTATGGGGGGGGGTGGCCCAACCTCTTGGTCTGTACTGTAGCTGACTGGAGTATCTAACTCAGCAAGACGGAAGTGGAGGGAAACCTTCTCTGGCCAGGGGGTTTGCTCTCAGTGGCATCCCAGCACATCTAGTGGCAGTCTTGAGGGAATTTCTGTGACCAAACCCGCCACAGAGCTGAATAGAGGAACTCCAGGAAGAAGGATCGCAGCAACCCTGCTTTAAAACAGTGGAGGAGAGCAGCCAGTAAAGGAAGAGGCTCTGGGAAGGAGCATCGGGGTAACTTGTGACTACAGGGGCAGAAACCTCATTGTTTAGCAACTGCAGTGTGCTGAAGGTGGGGGGAAACTGAGGCAGGATGCTTGCAGTGCCATGCTGTGCCACAAAGGGGCACACTCTGGGACAGGACTCTGCCATACAAGCCAATTATCATATATTATTATTTCTCTAGGATGTATGCTTCATTTGGGGCCCAATTTCACTCCTATTGAAATCAATAGGAGTCTTACCCTTGACTTCAAGAGGAGTTGGATCAAGACCTCAATTTCCAGGTTTGACAATGTGTAGTATGAAATGTGCAGTGTTTTGAAGAGCTCATTCTATAACTAGACATTATAGCCCACATGGTACTTAATTGTTTGGAGGTCTCTGCAATGAATAGGCATGCAGAGTATCTTTAGGGCAGTGTGGCAGCCTTATCTTAGAATTTTTGAATATAGTTATGGTTTAAGTACTACTCTTAATAGTGTGTTCAAGCCCTTCATATTTTTTAGAAAGAGAAAATGCAATAAAAAGAGAACTGGATGACAATGATTCTGGTGGTTCTTTAGCTCAGTTATGTGCATTACGCCTTTCCTACTGAAATCTAAACGTAATGAACAAATCAGACCTGGCTTAATGGGAGTTGTGCCATTTATGCAGACCTGACTCAATGGATGTAGTGCCCATTTATGCCTGAGCTGAATTTGGTAAAATACTGCTTCTCATTTTACTGCTACTTTAGATCCAGCATTCACTCCTCCATAGAGCTTGTCAAGTGATTTGTTGTGAATAAATCATCCTACAAATTTAGACCACTTTTCTGTTTTGCAAGCCATTTTCAAGCCTATCATGATTTCTGTAAATGTATTTTCTTTGTTTTAAATTATTTGCTGCTTCAGGTCTGTGGGGTTACAGTCTCTTCTGTTGGGAAGGAGAAAACAATTTAAAAATTCATTAAAAATATAACCAAGGATGCATCAACATATGCACACTTGCACAAATATTTAAAACTTCTGTATCTGAAGACGGAATCTCTGAAAGCCCGGTGTTTTCATTTTTCGGATGAATATAAAGGTGGTATTTTGTCTACTTTCTCTAGGGCCTGATCTAAAGTCCATTAAAGTCAGTGGAAAGACTTCCATTAATTTCAATAGGCTTTGGATTAGATCTCTAATGGGGAATACTTATAAATACACACTATGTTTAAAATTTTTAAAAATGCCTTTAAATCTTTATTGTGAAACAACTCTAAATATTTAAGGTTTAGTTTTCCACAGAACTCCTAGAATTGCTTATAAATGCTGTAAGGTAGAAAACAGATGTAGTACTACTCACTAAATAGGAATGTACTCACTTCAGGAACAAGAGTCCATATATTTTACTTCAATAGTGTACTTAAAACTTCCAATAGCGAATCTCTCTGACTTGCTCTCAAATGTACAATATGTAATGTACTGTTCATGTGTAACAGCATATTTGGAGCACATTTGCATCAAAACTGCCCAATATTGCTGCTTTCTATGTGTCTCAATATTTTAGGGAGCTCAGTTTTACAGTGAATAACACCAGATGCCTTCGAGGAGCAATGGGCAATATCCTGGGTTCTCTGTTTGGTGTCCCCTTCTGGCTCCCTGCTTTTGACCCTGTGACCCTCACTCCCATCTCTGTTTTTGTTTTTTTTTCATTTGTTGTCCCCTGAACTTACTTGAGCCCTGAGTTCAGTAGCTCCTCCCCTTCGGTGCGGGGAAAGGGCTTGTGCCCACCCACTCCCTCAGATACTCAATAGTGTCCACCTCCATCAGAGCCTGCAGTCATTCAGCCTCAGACATGCTGCAGCAGGCTATCCCTGGGCAGGGCCTAGGTCAGATGACCCCCAGGCACAGGTATTTCACTCTCACTGTCAGAGCCACAAGTTAGTCTGTGCAACAGTATTGCTCAGCTAGGAACCCTCCCATAGCCCCATTGTGTTAGACTCCCTCGGCTTCCAGCCTGCCCTCGATCCTGTCCCTGCCCCAGCCTTGTTCCAACCTCCGTCAGCCTTGTCTGTGTGCTATTCTGCCCCTGTTCCTGACCTTCTCCAGCCCTCAACCTCAAACCATTGGACTGCCTCCAACCTGGTTTCAGCCTGCTTCTGGACTCTGAACCTGATCTGGCTTGTCTATGAACTCTGATCCTGGTTCTGACCCATGGATCAGAGTTCTGTCCCTGGACCCCTGTGTCAGCTCTGCCCTTGGTCCAGTCCCAACTCTACATCCAGCTTCAGCCCTTGGTACCTGTTCCTGACCACTGCATCTGATCACTTAGAACCCAGAGCCTGACAGACCTGATTAAAAAGATGTAACTTAGCAACCACAATTTTACTGAAATCACTAAGCCCCATTAGTGCCTCAAAGCCAACTTTCATAAAGCATAACGTTCTCAAAAGCACGAGTTACCTTTCCATGAGACTTAGGCTCCTGAGGGTCTAAGTCACTTTTAAAAAAGGAATTTTAGACTGTGAAGCAAGTGCTTTAACATCATGATATAGGATTAGATTTCATGATGAAACTGGTATAGGATGAAATGTTGTTCTTTTGGTGACCTCTTTTCCCATGATAATGATATCAGGCCATGAAGTTCGAGAATGAATTCAACGACTCTTACAGGGCCCTTTATAAGGGCTTGATTTAAGGTATCACATCCAAAGACCAACACTTTCTGTACAATATGGAGTTTAAAAGGGTGGGCAGATATGAAAGCTTGCTCTCCGCACATCTTGCAGAGTGGGGCAAATTCCAAACTCAGTGACACTCGTGCAACCAGATTGACATTATGCTGTTTGATCTCTTACAAGCTCAACTCTTTCCACAAGGTTTTTACATTTTAAATACACAGACACGCTGTCATTTTACAAAGCTGAGTGCTTTCCTTTGGGGCTGGATTGTGCCTGGCCCTTTTGTGGTTGTGGCAGGCAGACAAGGACAAGTAGCCCAGCACTTTCAGATAAATGCAGGAGCCGTTACAATACTTGAATTCAGGACACACATGACCTAAAAGAGGGAGAGATGGAAATAGCACCATGGCCCTGCCCACTTCCAGATTCTTCCTTAGTGGTGTGCACCTCTGCTTCATTCCCTACTGAGAGATGTGGCCAGTGGGCACTGTTTTGCCATTTCTTTCTTATTTCTTTTTAAAGGAGGCTATGGGAATCAGGAACAAGGGACTGGGTCACCTAACTCCCTTAGGCTTCTTTGAAAACTCCAGCCCATGCTTATAAATAAACCAATGATAAATTATTATCTATACTCCTCTGTTGCTCACCAATCCCGTAACTAAGCCTTGTAAATCTCTCACAGAGATTGTAAGCTCTTTGGAACGGGAACAGATTTTTTTTTCATGTTTTTATATAGCTCCTAGTATAATGGGGTCCTGGTCCATGAATAGGGCTTGTAGGTGCTGTGACAATTCAAATAATACTTATTTTTGCCATTCTCTTTAAAATAGAAGCTTTGGCCACTTGAAGACAAAGTCTGAAGACCCGCCCCCACCCAAGAGCCCCTCACCATTGTGGGAAGTACAATAGAACAGACAAGCCCATGAACGCAATGGTTGACTTTAAAAAGCTCACAGACACTTAGGGTCATGACCCTGCAAGGTGCCACTATAATAATCACAAGCCAATCAAAATCTAAACATGAACCAGATTTTTTTTAGAAGAGTCCCATCACTAGGTAACTGGAAACTAACTGAATACATAAAAGCTAGGAAGACGATAAATTCTGCGTTATTAGCTCTCCAGAAAAGCTGCTGCTGTTGCTGTTTTTCCTGATTAGGAGTTGCAAACCTTACAGGGTAATTGCCCCATCCCGCTCTAAGGATGCCATTCCTTTTAAATCTTTAAACTTCATTATAATGGCAGTGGATTGTTGTGATGCTAATCAAAGGCTTTGTTAGCAGAAAGAGGCTGGAGGCTCCTAGATGATCTACAGAACTGCTGATCACTCTGCAGAAGGAAGGTTTGGGGCTACTACATATTGCTTTTATAGCTTCCACTCCTTTCCTGCTCTCACCCTTATCTGAGATATTGTACTAAAGAAGCTAATTTGCTCCCTATTATGGCCAAGCAGAAGATACAAATCTTTTGTAGTATTTAAACATAAACATAACCAACAATCCAAAAAAACTGCTGCAGAAAAACACTTGAGGGAAAGGGGTGAGAACAGAATAAGGCATAAGCAAAGCTTATTGTACTATTTATTAAAATGAACAGAAATAAATTATTTTTTTCTGGTTTGTTGCAAACATGAAGTCATTTGCCATTTATTTGCTAGGGGTGGTGAAAAATATGCTGGCATTGCAGTAGTCAGCTTGTCAATGTGACCTTTTTTAATGTCACATGTCACAGAATTTCATGTCACACTAAGACAACGTGACAGGACCAAACAGTGCTTTTCTAATGTTTCCCCTTCACGTTCTCAAAAGTGTTTGCATCCTAAAGAGGAAAGATACAGTATATCCAGCATTTGGTGATTCAGTGAACTCTGAAAAGAGAAAGGTCACTGCAAGACATACTTCTCTTACCCTCCCCCCAACTCTTCTCCCTTCCCTCTGTTGTTTGTATGTATGTCTGTATTTATATTTACAAATACACTATAAAATTCAAATGAACTAGCAAAGCAGTCATGATGCTTTATGCTCGGTGACAAGAACAAACTTGAAATGTCAGGGCTAGTTTAGCATGTCACTCAAATTCTTTATGTAATGCTATCTCTTTACATCTAATATAATGAGAACTAAATGCAAATGCCTAGGTCCAATTCTAGTAGCAACCTGTGGTGGTTATGCATCTGCAAAGTGACAAGGGCCATGCAGATTACAGCACCATTTTCATCATTTCCTTTTAAAACCAAAACAAACTTAAACACTACATTAAGGTTGACTTTGATGATAAAACAGAAATCAATCTACATTTTGTGTACTTTATGTGAAATTTTTGGCAACAGAATAGAGACCCTAGATCGGTCATTAGTGTTGTGGAAATCCTTCTTTCTTACATTAAAGATACCAATACTATGGCAATTTCATGAAAGAGATGAAGACCTTGTTTAAGGCACTTTAATTTTTCATATAATAGACGGTACTAAAACCTATCTCTACTCATCTTTCTTTTTCTTAGCCCTGGTCTACACTAGGGGTGTGTGTGTTGGGGAGCAACCTAAGATACACAACTTCAGCTATGAAAATAGCGTAGCTGAAGTCGACGTATTTTGGTTGACTTACTGAGGCGTCTTCACAGCGCTGAGTCGATTCTGCCACTCCCCTGTCGACTCCGCCTGTGCCTCTTGTGGCAGTGGAGTATCAGAGTCGATGGGAGAGTGCTTGGGGATTGATTAATCATGTCTAGACTAGACGTGATAAATTGGATCCCGATAGATCGATCACTACTCGCCAGTCTGGCGGGTAGTGGAGACCTGCCCTTAGTATAGTTGGTAAATACTAGCTTTTTTAATGGTGATTGCTATAACATATAGCACCAGCTGCTGTGGGCCCATGATACATATATAAATGCTTATTACAACTGATCTTGTGTTGTATTAATATATAAGCTGATACAACTGTGTTAAATACAACACATGTAGTGTATTTTCTAAGTTTAATTTAAACTATTAAATGGTATCTCCAATAGGGTGGGCCAGCCCATGTTGCATACATGACTGAATTACCTTTTTCACTATTGGGTTTGGGTGCTTTTTTCCAGATGGTGAAGACTCTAATGGAAAGGTGGGAGGTGGTGTTTTTTTTATTTTATTGTGGTTGGTTTCTTGAAGGTGGTGACAACTGAGACTTTCACCATACTGGGCTTCCCAAGCATGGGCTTTGATAAAAGACTCGTCATCTTTGTTGGGGGAGGGGGGGTAAATGAGGTTAATGATATCTTGGTGTCAGAAGGAATCATACTGGAGAAGTAAAGGAAGGAGCCCAAGAGAGCAGAAAAATCCTGAATGATTGGTTGTCATCTACTTTGTCACTGTGATTCGAGACAGCCTCAGTGTCTGCATAATTGACTGATTAACAGAAAGCCAATTAGCCAGTAAATGGGAAAATAATTTGCTTTTCCTCTCAATCTAGTTGAATCTTTTAAAAAATATTTCTATACATTATATAAAAGTCATTGGGAACACACACTGCTCATATAGGGCATAATCCAAAACCCACTGTAGTCGGCGAACAGGCTCCCCTTGAGTTCAGTACGCTTTGAATCAGGGCGTTGCCATTGTCACTAGTGCAGAAAATTGGTTCACATCATTTGTTTACTTGAATGGGTACCATAATGGGTGAATGAGTGCTAACTCTGAAGGAAACTAACTAGTGCTATGGTAATAAAAGGGTGCAAAATTGCTGAATTTAGTACAATTCAATACATTGACAGATTTTCCATCTACAGTGTTGATTTTTATTAGAATTCCTTGTAGCATTAGGCAAATCAGTTTTGTGTAAAATAAGTGAAAATCTGAACTTTCTCCCAAAACATTGTTTAATTTTTGAGTGTTTTGGTTTGCTTTATTCCTTTCCCAATTTTGCATTACTGGGTTTTAGCCTGAGCTAGAAGTGAAAAGGTCAAAATACTTCACTTGCCAAGGACCACTTCTAGGTATCAAATTTTGACATTCTCTCCTTACTAATTCTTTGACAAGCATCTTCATCCCGCTGGTTCTATTCTCCATGCCTACCCTCCTCTGCACCTTTTAGGATGTTTACACATTGTTGCTGACACTGCCAGGGCCGGCTCCAGGCACCAGCGCTCCAAACGCATGATTGGGGCGGCAAGCCGCGGGGAGCAGCCTGACGTTTGCTGTCAGAGCGGCAGTCAGGCTGTCTTATGCGGCATGCCTGAGGGAGGTCTGTGGCTGCTACGGATTCAGCGGCATTTCGGTGGCAGGGATCCGTGGACATCCCACAGAAACACCGCCAAATCCGCGGTGCACCCGCAGAACCAGATCTTCCACGCTTGAGGCGTCAAAAATCTTAGAGCCACCCCTAGATGCTGCAGAAGACCAGAAGAGATTAGTTCAGAACCTCACAAGTACTGAATAGCTGGTTTTTGTAGAGCTACATCTCCACATGTTTATCCTTATTTTTTTGTGTAATTATGGCACATAGCCAGCAGACTGTGGTTTAGGAGCTAAACCATACATGTGTCACAAATGAGTACCAAATTTTAAAGGGCATTGGTTTAATGGACTGTGATGGACTTTGGAGCCAGAGTTTGGTAGTCTTATAATTTGCAGATGATAGTGTATGTGACTAGTTTTATCACACTTCGGCATTTAGCCCTTATTTCGTTTAGATTGTGCTGGATATAGATTTAAAACCATGTACTTTGTTTGTTTGATTTCCCCCCTCTAATATCATTTCAGTAAAGATTTAGTTTTATTCTCAAATTGCTGCTTCACGGAAAATCTGTCATGTCTGTAAAAATTGGAATCAAAGTGCTGTTATTCTGCAAGTGTATGGTTCAGCATGAGGTAGGATCGGGGTCAGACTGTGCTTTTTGCATTCGATTTCAAGGGTAGGTGTTCTGCTATCCTGAAGATACACCTAACTTAGTGTGTCCAGCTGGTGCTTGAGTCAGAGATGTGGTGTGAAGGGGCTTGTACTGATAGTCAGGAACACCTTGCTGAGCTGAGCAGTTTATTCACGGTGGTGGTAGTGGTGGAAACAGCCAGGCTAATAGTGCTTGATAATTTCAGGGTCCGCACATATGATTCCTCTGGATCAGTGCAGGATTTCATGACTTCCATGATGACAAATGGACTATCCCAGGTGACTTCTGGGTCTTCTCATAGAGCTGGCCAGACTGTGGAATCAGTATTCAGGACAATATTAGAATAAAATTATTGTATTCATTTTTAATGTGTGTACGGTAGCTCCCGCAATTTGTTAGATGTTCTTCATATGTTCAGAAAAGGAGAGCCCCTGCTCTGAGGAGCTTACAGTCTGAGTTCATGTTGATTTTATTAGATCTGTTAAGTAGACTGTTTTTTATTGTATGTTTATACAATGTACAGCCCAGTGGGGTCTCGATCCTGTTTGGGACTCCTGGGCATTGCTGTAATACAAACAATAATCAATACTATTAATAGTCAGCCAGCTGTCTTTCAGACCAAGGCCTAAGGTTTTTTTGTTGGGACAATCCTAGTGAAGTGAATGGAGTTGTTCTTGAGAGTTTTTGTTTCTTCCTATCTTGGAGGTCCCAAAGGGTGATTTCGGGGAATTGCTCCTTGTGCCTTGAGAGCTCTGTACTGAACGATGTTCTGCAGGTGTATACTTTGTCTCCCTTCATGTTAAACACATATCTGAGGCCATCCGTAAAGTGGTGAGGAAATACAGATGGCGGTGTATTCAGCATGCTGATGACACTCAGCTCTATGTATCCATAACAGTGATCTGGCTGGTGTAGTGGAATGAAAAACCCAATGTTTCCATTAAATCTGAATGTGGACATAGGCAAGCTCGCTCAGTTTTAATTTAGACAGGATCACAGAGGTGACAATGGTTTGGGGGAAGAGACTGGAAGCTTTGTTGAAGGTGATATCTACATAATTGGGTGAAGGAATATGGCTACAGTTTGTGAGTCAGCTTCACAATGTTGGAGTGACAATGTAGCTTAAAAGGTGGGGTGTTTTTGCATGCCTAGTGAGAAGGATGGGACCTCCACGTCAGGCCTTGCACACCGTCATCCATGTCTGTCACCTCAAGACTTGATTATTGTAATATACTAAAGATGGGGCTGTTCATCAGTACTACTCAGAAGCTCAATCTACTGCAGAATGTAGCTGCCTGCCTGCTGAGTGGATTGTCACACAGGAAGCATATATTATCAGTACTACTGTGCTTTTCACTGACTGCCAGTCCATTTCTGGGGCGGGGCGCTGAATTGTGCTGGCTTCAATCTATAAAGTACTAAATTGTTTGGTTTCTGGTGATTTGAGGCACTACCTCACACTGGGTGTGGTATTACCTCATTTGTGATCTGCTGAAATCTGCAAGCTAGAGCCCTGTGGATATAAACAAGAGGAAGTTGCTTGGCAGGCTATTCCCTTGGGTGGTTCCTCAGCTCTTCTTGTTGTTCTGCTAAAGCCCTGATATATTAACCTTTCAGAAAGACTGCTTCATCTTTCTTTTCTCCCAGGCAGAGGTTGTGGGTTTTCAGGAGAAAGGGCTGGGGAATGAAGGAGGATTTAGGTTGTGTCCTATGGTATGGCTGGGTAGATTGCCTTTATTCTATTAAAGCAAGTCTATTAATAGGACAATCTGTGTATTTGTAAATCTTGTGAGGTCCCTAGAGACTTGAACACCAATCAAAATGAATATAGAAAAATAAAGAATATAGGGCATCTGGGGGTTAGCAGGTCTGTGAAATTAGCCTTTAGTCAATAATGGCTCTTTCTTGGGTTAGTGTAATTTACTGTAGGAACATATTTTGTTAGCCAGTTACTATATTGTTGTTGATAAGATGGTACTTAATTACTGTCTGACCAAAAAAAAATGTTTTAATCACAAATGTAAAAACACTAGAAACATGTCCTAGCCTTTACACTGCATCGTAAGCAATGTTCAATGGAATATATGTGGAAACACTTACATATATCATCATTTAATGTGTATAATTCCATAAATTAATGTAATGCATCTAAGATGGGGGGTTTTTTAGTTTAATAAAAAGAACTCCCAAAGAATAATAGTGTAGAAATGAGTGATGGGGATATCAAAGTAGCAAATTGATCTCTGTAATGTGATAACACCCAGAATTTCCTCTGGGGTTGAGGCTTTTTTTGTCTTCTGTAAAAAAAAAAAAAAAAGATTATATATATATATATATATGTTCAGGAATTGAGAGTGGCTATTAGCCACTCTGCACCCAAGAACAGGCTACTGGGAAAACACTTGCAGTAGTCTATTCTTGGTATATTGGCTCTCTGTTCTCTTGGTAATGGCTTTAGGAAACTCAGGTATAGGCTCTAACATTGATCTGGAGATGAATAAGCTTCTGTAGCTTCTTCTTCTCTTTCTCCTCTCATGTTCTTCCTTTCTTTTTCCTCTTTTTAAATACATTTGATTTTCATCTTTCTAGTATTTTTGTGTTTTCTCCTTTTTTGTTCCCTTTCAATAGAAATTACTATTTCTCAGTTATGTCTTGCATATGTTATTGGATGTGATTATTATTGTTCTTTGTTATTTGTATTGTCCTAGGGCATACAAACCCTAGTGACAAACATCAGTGTGCTGGACACTGTACAAATAAATAAAAATAAATAAAATCTACTTAAAACCTGTTTACTTTCTCTAACAGACACACTATTACTGCCATTACTGACTCAATTTTAGTCTATTGTTTTTCATTCCACTAGAAACATATTTACTTAATTTTAACATACACGATTAAGGTTTTTTTCTCTTTTATTAAGAACAGGAATTTATTTTTTTTAATTATTTTGGCATGTATGTTTACTAATCACAATCAGGTAGGTGATTCACTAACATCTGACTCCATCGTTGCTATTAGTATCATACTTGGAACTGTATGAATTTTAAGTTATTTTACAGATATAACTAAAAATACAATTTAAAAATAAGTGACCTTTATTGGCACAGTATCTAAAGTTATGTGTTTATTTTTTTTAAACTGGCACTGCTAAGGTGAGTACAAGCTAAATTTACGTTCTAGAAGATACTATTATTTGATTGTACCATTTTAAATAAGGAAAGAGCACAATTTGGTAATCAAAATAATAATGATATTTACTCTAACCAGGATAGGAGAGGCATTTTAGAACTCACTACTCAAAGAATTAAATTTAATCATAAAAGAGAAATAAAATTAGAAAATGTATAGACCAGTCAAAATACTAAAATAACAGCACTGCAATCCTTAACAAACTTTGAAAGAATAAAATTACAGAGAATATATGTGCATTTTGACAGAAAGTACCAAGATATAATAACAACAACAATAACAATGCAACTGTGTGTTAAGGGGAGTGTATGTTGGGAAACTGATAAGACTGTTAAGGGGTGTGTGTGTATGTGTGAAAGAGAGAGACAGCGTGTTTGTGTGACAGAGTGTGTGTGTGGGGGGAGTGTGTGTGAGAGAGAAGTGTGTGTGTGTGTGTGAGAGAGAGAGAGAGAGAGAGCACAAGCGCCAGTGTGTGTGTGTGTGTGAGAGAGAGAGAGAGAGAGAGAGCACAAGCGCCAGTGTGTGTGTGTGTGTGAGAGAGAAACAGCATGTGAAAGGGGGCGGGGGGAGAGGAGAAGAAAGAGAGAGAGACTGTGTGTGTGAAAAAGTGTGTCCTGGGGAAGTGTGATAGACAATGGGCAGAAGCCACCTTGGAGCAATGTGGCCTGGGGCAGTTCCAAGGCAGAGAGCAGGAGCAGCGATGGCTGCAAAGAGCAACGGAGGGAGGAAGGGCACTCCTTAGCACAGTGCCCTGGGTTGTGGTCCAGCCCAGCCCTCCCTAAGGCCAGCCCTGCTTGTGCAGCATACTACCAAATACTTCTCTCTGTCTCTCTCAGAGTTTTCCATCAGCTACGAAGATGGGCCTGTGCTGCAAATTTTGGGTGTGGATTTGACCTTCTCCAAGGGGATTTTGATCCAGGGATTTGGTGCTGAGCCATCTAGCCTGTTCTAATTAAATTATTGAAGACACCCAAAATAATGTTAGAACTCATATATATATTTCCATCAGTAATACAGTCCTGAATTTTCTAAGTGTTTTACAGGAGAGGGTAGAGTTTTTAAAGTTCGGAAACCAAATAAAATATGTTCATTTACTTCTCTCACTCTTTCTACTAAAAAGATTAAACTGCTGTGTTATATTGTGTGTGTTATTGCCTCTTTCTTCTCAAGCTCTTAGACGTATAACATTCCATGAGAGGCAGCATGGTGCCATTATAATCACAGAACAATTTTTTTCCTGCTGGGAGGAGACACATCGTTTCCCATCAGTGAAAGAAAATGGATCCTTTTAACATTGCAAGTAAAGTAAAACAAAATACCTTTTAAGTTGCTATCTATTTTTAATTACTGTAGACCTCTGGAAAGTAAGCCTGGGAAAATGCCACATTTTGAAGGAAAATATCTTTCTTGAGTCTTTGTTCTATTAGAAACAAAGGGATTTTTTTCTCTGTCTGCAAAAAGATTATATTTTTTTGTTGTTGTTTTAAGAGATAGAGTTTTAGTGATTCAGGCATCACCAATACACCTGTGGCTGTTTCAGATAACAGAGTGGCGTGGTACTTGAATGTTTGTGGGTCAGGTGTGTTTAATATCCAAAGTAATTACCTAAGGAGCTGCCTGGGATTACACTAAGTATTGCCTCATTAGCATTCAATGCCATTGCTGGAGCATGAAGGAGAGGAAAAAATCACTCAGAAACATGTGAAGACAAGATAAAAGGCACATGCTGAGAAGAAAAGACAGTTGTTTCCTAATTGAACTGGGGAGGAAGATGAAATGGCCTGTAGCATGTTTCCTGTGATCTATACTTCCCTCACATGGAAGTATGATGCTGCATCCTGATACATTGTGAGCACTGTGATTATAGGTAAGAGCAGACACTGATGTTTTATGCCACATGCAAATAATTAAATAGCACCACCATCCTTTAGAATATTTGCTATGTGGTGCTATGTGGGCACTAGTGTTTGATAAAATATACATGTTGTGAACTTTCTCTCTCTCTCTCTCTCTCTCTCTCTCTCAAAAGCTCATTTCCTCAACTAATCTGATTTGTTTTTCATGTGGCATTGTGACACATGTGGCCCATTGGTGCTTCTAGAATCATAGAATATCAGGGTTAGAAGGGAACTCAGGAGGTCATCTAGTGCAACCCCCTGCTCAAAGCAGGACCAGTCTGCAACTAAATCATCCCAGCCAGGGCTTTGTCAAGCCTGATCTTAAAAACTTCTAAGGAAGGAGATTTCACCACCTCCCTAGGTAACCCATTCTAGTACTTCACCACCTTCCTAGTGAAAAAGTTTTTCCTAATATCCAATCTAAACCTCCTCCACTGCAACTTGAGACCATTACTCCTCCTTCTGTCATCTGCTACCACTGAGAACAGTCTAGATCCATCCTCTTTGGAACCCCCTTTCAGGTAGTTGAAAGCAACTATCAAATCTCCCCTCAGTCTTCTCTTCTGCAGACTAAACAATGCCAGTTCCCTCAGCCTCTCCTCGTCAGTCATGTGCTCCAGCGCCTTAATCATTTTACTCTATCAGCAACTCTTGTCAGGCCTGACATACTCACCACACCTAACACACTGTTATCATGATACGCACCCAAAAGTTGACACATAATATATAATTTGAAAAATAATAACTTGCTGACCATTAATATTCTTGCATGATGTATATACATACTAGTAACAGAACAATAGATGGTCAAGAGATATGGATATGTGCTAGAGTTACGTTCTTAAAATGTGTTTGGCAAGCAATGCATAAGCACAGTTTGCAGCAGACAAAGGAATGTGTACTTGTCTGTCTAGCCTGGTCATCAGGCAGAGACAGTTAAGGTCTATTTACATATAAGGCAAACAAAGCTATCAAGCATGGGAGAAGACAGCATGGTGTCTGCACCCCGTAGGAGAGAGAAACTTTATCTGGGCTATAAAAACAAGGGGTCTGAACCTCAAATGATGAATAATGGAATCAACTCGTATACAATGTTACTGTATTACAAAAGTGTACTAAGGTCTTTTATGAAAGCTAATGGCACATTGGCGATTAATATCATTGTGAATGTATGCATTAACACTATATGAGGGAATATGGATACTTAATGATGATATGCTTTAAAGTTTGTGACCAAACACAGGGAGAAACAGGTTTTCCCCCAGACAGGAAGGAAAGAAGCTATTTTTCTGACTTCAACAAAATTAAGCAAGGTGTGACCAAAAACCAAGAAAGCTCCATATACATATGAATCAGTTGGGAGATAGGAAGTCCACAGGAAAGGAAGAACAGAGTGAACTTGTCCTGAGTCTGGGGCTAAACAGTAAGGTTGGGAAGATATAAGGAAAGAGAAGACTTCATCTTGGTGTCCGTTGTGGTACGTACACAAGGGGCCAGAACTCTTGCAAGCTGAGAAAGATGAGGTTGAAATCTCTGGGAATAGAAGATTGGTAAGATAACTACCTTGAACAAAGGTAAATTAGATCTTAGGCATTGGGAAATATATTTTTAACTTTGAAGACTTGTGGCACCTTGGAGACTAACCAGTTTATTTCAGCATAAGCTTTCATGGGCTATAGCCCACTTCATCGGATGCATCGGCTATAGCCCACGAAAGCGTATGCTGAAATAAACTAGTTAGTCTCTAAGGTGCCACAAGTCTTCATCGAGTTATTTAGGGATACAGACTAACACTAGTTATAATAATAACTATATTATAGAATATATAATAATAATTATTCTATTATATATAGAATAATAATAACTGCTGCTAATCTTAAACATTTTTAATTTTGTTTGTTTTAACCCATTCCACTTTGTATCACTTAATGTAGGACTTGTTTAATAAACTTGCTTTACTTTTTACAATAAACCAACTCAGTGCTGTGCTTGAAGGGAAAAGTCTATTTGCCCCATGCAGTTAATAAGCTGTGATGTGCTTTTGTCTCTTTAAGGAGCAAACAAACATTATTATTTCTCTGGGTGTTCCAGGTGAGGGCTGGACACATCAGGGCAGATGATTTTGGGGACATTTGGGAATGGGAGTGTGTTGGAGTCAGGGTATCTCAGGTAAATTGAAGATAGAGATTAGAGGTGGGCTGTTGTGCTGTAGGCAGGCTGCTGGAGTCAGAGTGCTAAACCAGGGCTGCACAGCACACAGACATTCAGGATAGTACATGCTTATCAGCTGGCTGTTAAGAGTCTGTGCTGTGAGCTTCAGCAACAGAGCAGTTAAGGCACCCATGGTGACAGGGCAGGTGATGACACAACCCATCTCTGGCCTGGATTGCACCCCAGGATGTGGCAGATACATACTGCAGTCTGTAGATATTTTAGCTGTGTGGGGTTTTATTTTATCACCTCCTCCTGTTCACTGTGTAGGTAAACCCATCAAAGACAACAGAGAGATATTTAGGCCATGGTGTGACATTTATAAGCAGATGATATTTAGCTCTATTTTCATTACACTAAACTCAGAAGTCTAGTTTCCAAATGCCTGTCTGTGACAGGGATGTGAATGAAAGTGAACTCTTTATAATTCCTCTATAAGCCAGAATGTTATCATCTCCAGGCTAGAGTACTATGAAGTTCTCTATGTAGAGGTAACAACAATGAAGACTATCTTCCACAGGTGCAAAATGTAGTGGCTAGCCTCCTGAGTGAGATAGGCTCCTATTAGTACATACCATCTCTCTAATAAAATGTATAGTTTGGTTTTCTTTTTGTATCCAGGTGTTACTTAATGCGTTAGCTAAAATTTTTAAATCTTTGAATGATTTGGGATGCAGTTACCTGAGATACCCTTTAGAGCTGGGTGCACTACTTGCAATGATGACTTTTCAATGAATTGAGTGTTTTATATTCTGTTTGTGAACTACCTCTGACCCCATGTGGCTTTTCCTGAATTTGTTTTATCATTCATAATTATTTATGGCACCACTAGGCAGAACAAATTACAGCCTATGGCTGACTTGTGAAGTGAGCACTATTATTTGTTGCATGGTTGGTCATCTAAGTCACATGGGTGTTGTTTCTATTCCTTGATTGAATAACTGAAACTATTTAAAACAGGAGAGTAAACAATGATGAATACCAAATACCAAATGACCTTGTTCACAGATGTGAAGATTGGTATTAATATGAAATAAAAGCAGTTCTGCGCACAAAAAATAAACAGAAACCAGTTTTCCAAATATTATGGGAAAATGAGCAAAAAGGAATACTAACATTACCAAATCAAATTGAGAGTTGTGGGTAAAATCCTATCAGGAGAGCACAGTGAGCTTAGTTCTCTCTGACTTGCTTTGCATCAGTGATAGAAAGTATCAAATTAACTTAATCGTATCCAGAGGCTGTGCATTTCTAGGAAAGATGGGTTTAAATTCCAGGCAGAGAAGATAGAGGATTTTCTGTACTTTTACACCATCATGCAACATTGTAATTCTGACAATTTAAAGTGGTATGCCAGTGTCGCTGCTCTTGCTGTAAGATGTTACAGCTGCAATACATACAAATACTAATTACAGTGCTCTGAGGTAAAAACAAGTACCGTAAGGTTGGCAAAAATTTGTGGGATGACATGTGTGTTTTTATAATTTTTGTATTTTTTAAAGATAATTGTGTTCATAACTACAATTCAGAACTGGAAATATATGATGTAAACTTGCAACCATTTGCACCATAGAAACAAAGAAAAAAATAAACAAAGTAAGATTGTACTAAGTGCTAGGACAATGCATATCTCAATGATCATGTATCATTTTCTTGTTTTTGTTAGCATTGCAATGCATTCTGAGTCTGCATGTTTTTTGTAGGACTTCAAGGAAGTTTTGTGGAATTTCTTTATAATTAAATGAATGATCACAGACCAATGTACAGTATCTACAGTCAGGCTTACAATTATTTGTGCTCTTTAGACTTTCTTTAATATCTCTTTATCATTAAAATTAATTTCATATTTGGTATCTAGACTCTGTGGTTCCAAATGGGGGGAATAAACTGATTACATTTAAGGAATGATATCAACTTTAAATTTGCCCTCAAATCTAAATTCTGTAAAACAGTTCTGATAAAAAGTTATTCTTAATCAGTCAGGGCACAAAGGCATGCCATATGGTCTATGTTTTAAATAAAAAATCTGTAAGAACACCTTTCTAGATGCCCCAAAAGCCATAATTGAACCGAACCGAACTTGTGCCAGTTAAAAAACAACTGGGTTTGGAGGGGAATTGAAGGCAGCTATAAAAATACTAATATATGATAAATGAAAGAAATGGGAAGTTGATAGGAATTGTAGAAAATTGATAAGGGAAGCCAAGGGACACAAAGAGAACTTTGTGGCCAGCAGAGTTACGGACAATTAGAAGTAGTTTTAAAAAATATATTAGGAATAGAAAGAATCCTAACAATGGTATTGCTCTGTTACTAGATGGAAGTGGTAGAGTTATCAATAATATTGTAGAAAGGCCAAAAGTGTTCAATAAATATTTTCTGTTCTTTATGTGCAGGGGGGAGAAATGATGCAGTCTCATCAGATGGTGATAATACTCTTTCCATTCTACTAGTATTTCTGGATTGTGTTAAACAGAAACTACTAAAGTTAGATATTTTAAAATCAGCAGGTCCATAGGATTTGCACCCAAGAGTTTTAAAAGAGCTGGCTGAGGAGTGTGCTGGACTGTTAATATTTATTTTCAATAAGTCTTGAAGCACTGGGGAAGATGCAGCTAATGTGCCAATCTTTGAAAAGAGTAAATGGGATGAACCAAATAATTGTAAGCCTGTCAACCTGAGATCAATCTCGTGTGAAATAAAAGAGTGGCTGATACAGGACTTTATTAATGAAGTACTAAAGGAGGGTAATTAATGAAAATAAACATGAGTTTATGGAAAATAGATCCTGTCAAACTAATTTGATTTTTTTTATGAGATCACAAGTTCAGTCGATAAAGGTAACAGTGTCGATGAAATATACTTAGACTTTTGTAAGGTGTGTGACTTGGAATCACATGATATTTTTATTAAAAAATTGGAACAATACAAATTTAACATGGCACTCATTAACTGCATTAAAAACTGGTTAACTGGTAGGTCTCAAAATGTAACTGTAAATAGGTAATTTTCTGTTCCCAGTGGGGTCCCATAGGGATCGTGATCCTGCATTATTTAAGATCTTTATTAATGACCTGGAAAACAACAGAAAATAATCACTGATAAAGTTTGCAGATGACCCAAAAATTGGGGGAGGTGTAAATAATGAAGAAGACAGGTCATTGATTCAGACTGATCAAGGTTGTTTGATAAACTGGGTGCAAGCAAGCAAACAATGTGTGTTTTAGTAATGTAAATGTATACATCTGGGAACAAAGAATGGAGGCTATATTTACAGGGTGGGAGACTGTATCCTGGGAAGCAGTAACTCTGAACAGATCTGGTGCATAATGGGCTTCTAGTATGACTCTTTGGCTAAAAGAGTTTATGCAATCCTGGGATGCATAAACAGGGAAATCTTCCATAGGAGTAGATAAGTTATTTAAACTCAGTATTTAGCACTGATATGACTGCTGCTGGAATACTGTGTTCAGTTCTGGTGCCCACAACTCAAGAAGGATGTTGATAATTCAGAGAGGGTTCAGAGAAGAGCTATGAGAATGATTAAAGGATTAGAAAGCCTGCCGTATAGCAGGAGGCTCAAAAAGGACAATCTATTTCTCTTGACAAAGAGAAGGTTAATGGTAACTTGATTACAGTCTATAAGTACCTATATGGGAACAAATATTTAATAATGGGGTCTTCAGTCTAGCAAAGCAAGGTATAACCTAGTCCAATGGCTGGAAGTCAAAGCTAGACAAATTCAGACTGGAAATAAGGCATACATTTTTAACAGGGAGTGTAATTAACATCGGAACATTGTGTCAAGGCTGATGATGGATTCTCCATCACTGATCACATTTTGAAACCAAGATTGGACGTTTTTCTAAAAGCTCTGCTCTAGGAATTTTTGGGGGGAAGTTCCATGGCCTGTGTTACAAAGGAGGTCAGACTAGATGGTTACAATGGTCTTTTCTGGCCTTAAAATCTATGAAAACAGGATTTAGTGCAGTGATTTTTTTAAAAAATATTTTTTTTTGAGAACCGTGTGGTTTAGTTACAAATCCACAGTTTTCCAAGGTAGTTAGGCAACTAGTTTCACTTTTCAAGCAAATTATGCTTTAATCAAGGAAACTTTTCCATTCTTTGGTTTGTGCCTACAACTTACCTTTTTCCTGTGCTTAGCTCCTGAATTTCACTGAAGACATAGTATATGACTTATGAGGAGAGGCTGAGGGAACTGGCATTGTTCAGTCCACAGAAGAGAAGTATAAGCGGGGAATTTGATGGTTGCTTTCAAGTACATGAAAGGGGGTTCCAAAGAGGATGGCTCTAGACTGTTCTTAGTGGTACCAGATGACAGAACAAGGAGCAATGGTCTCAAGTTTCAGAGGGGGAGGTTTAGGTTGGATATTAGGAAAAACTTTTTCACTAAGAGGGTGGTGAAGCACTGGAGTAGGTTACCTAGGGAGGTGGTGGAATCTTCTTCCTTAGAGGTTTTTAAGCTCAGGTTTGACAAAGCCCTGGCTGGGATAATTTAGTTGGGGATTGGTCCTGCTTTAAGCAGGGGATTGGACTAGATAACTTCCTAAATTCCCTTCCAACCCTGATATTCTATGTGCAGTAATGCTCACAATACAGAAATCTATTTTTTAAAATCTCAAATGTTTCTCTGCCTGATGGACCTACACAATTGCAGCACTACCTGTGTGTGTATGTTTTAACCAGTCAAGGACCAGGCTTTATTAAGAAACAAGAGGAGTGGAAAGTGCTGTTTGCTGCAAGATACTTGTTGCCCAGTGATAGAGCCAGACCTATAAACTGAGGCTTAACTCCGACACCTTTTATCTTCAAGGTACCAGGAATTGTATTTTATTCCTGGGCAGTTGTTCACTCTTTATTTTTTAGAAATAGGATCTGGATATTTAAGTGACATAATTGTACCACTAGATTCCTGTAGGAACAGATAGATATTGGGGCAGTTGGCAAGTGCAATTAAATCAAGGTTAGACCTTTACTTTAGGGCCAATATAAAAGTGCACCTCTTCTTTGAGCATAACTGACTTAGAGGTGAAGTGCAAGTGAAATATGAAAATACAGATATGGAACTGCTTTGCAAACTACAGTTCTCTCAATGGGAGTTGTATGGATCACATTCTCCTAGGATCAGGCCTTAACACTGCAAAGGGGGAGTAAGGGAGAGGGACAATTTCATTCTCTCATTGCAGTGATTATGGTAAATCGTATCCTGTTGTTCTGTTGCTTTACTACAAAATGCTCATTGTTGTTCAGACTAATTTCCTTTTTCGCTATTCCTTTTGGGCAAGCCAGTCTTCTTCCCACATCGAATGAATAGCGTAAAGTGTTCAAGCTATTGTCTAAATATTATGGCAGTAATAAAGTAAGTTAGACTAAAGAAGTTATAGTTTTAAGTTCTCAGAATTGTTAAGAGATCAAACTTCTCTGAGTGAGCACATCACAGTAGCTTGTATAACCTGAGCATGCCATGTTTCTCCCATTTACTGTGCCAGATATTTTTGAGTGGCTAGGCTAAAATGTATTTAAACCCAGAAATTTGGGAAAGATTCATTGCTCATGTTGTCACTCCAGAAACCTGTACTGCTACCAATATAGTAGGTGAGCTACTATATTAATTTGTTTTACTGTAGTGCCTAGATTTCCCCAAACCAGATCAAGGCCCCATTATGCAAATCACTGCATAAATATCTTCTAAGAGAGTCCAAAATCTGAAGAGTTTACAACGTGACAGACATGACAGATAAACCAAGGTGAAGTGAATTACCCAAGGTCAGACAGCTGGTCAGTGGCAACGAGGAGAATAAAACTCAAGTCTCATGATTCCCAGTCTAGTTCCCTTGCCAGTAGATCACACAGTGGGAAAGGAAAACATAAAAATCCAAAACTTATTGATGAGTATTTTGGTTTTAAAACAGTTTTTATTGTTTTACTTGCTTTTGATTTTAGATGCTTTTGATTTTTCTAAGAGCCAGGCTTTCTAAATTGACTTGCTTTTTAGTGCAGTGAAGCTAGAGAAGGACCTGAGGAATAGAGGGGCAGATTCCCTTCTCTCTGAGGAAAACTTAGTACAGGATACAGGAGGGTGGGTGAGGGGAGAGAGAGATTTGGAATGCCAACTTTGGTCTCCAAATAGTTTAAAGGATTGCTGCTTGACTGGCTTAGGGTCCATAATGGTCACTACACTAGTGCAGGAACTGCCACGCACCTTATTTCAGGAAGGAGTGGGACCATGGACATTAGGCTTGGCTGCAGCACGAAAGCAGTAGACTTATCTGTTGAACACTTGCTCATGCCCCTTTTATGCCACCTGAGTGGTGCAAAGGGGCATAATCCATTTTGTTAATCTAGGCCTGGGTCTGGACCCTGATTCAAACCTTCTCCCAGATTTCAGGGCATAAGGATCCACAGTTTCGATTTGGGCCCATCTATAAATGAAACATGTCAAAGAATACATATGAAAGAAAGCTGAAAGGGAGTGTTAAGCTATTAACAGATGTTAAAGGACAATGGGTCACATGGAGTCAAATTTGCTGATTATATGGTACTGTTGGGGGTCAAATACAAACTAATAAAAATCAGAGCAAATTCAGAAAAGAATGCATAACTTGGGTACCTGTCTCATCCATGCTGTTTTCTATAATAGCAAATATCACCCTGGTGGTTGTTTAGCAACAGGACGGCGTAGTTATAATTCATCTCACGCAGTAACTGCTTCTGCTGGAATGACTGAAAGCCCTTGACTCAGACATTTGCTTCCTTAATCAACAGCGAAAAATTATGGAGGTTGTACATAGAGGGCCAAATCCAGAGAGGTGCTGAAGACCTTCAGTGAGTTTAAGTCAGTGTGTGTTGCAGGTATTCTGCATCTCTGAGGATTTGGGCCTTTGTAAAATATAAAGAGGGGTGGGAGGGAGTTGTGAATTTCAGTAGTCGTAAGAGACCAATAGAAAAAAAATAGCCTTAGGCTGCTGCTTGGATGAGCCCATTCTACTACACTACCAACCAGAAGCACTCCACTTTAGAAAATTACTTTTACTGAACTCCATGAACCCTGCTGAAACCACTTAATTGTATTCACACCTTTCCCACATCTAGTATAAAGCAGTTCTATCTATCTATAGCCCCCTTTCAGGTAAAAACTTTAGACTACTTTCTTCATGGCATTATTTATTATGGCACCTTTATTTATGCACGCATATGCTTTCAAGATTAAACAAAAAAATACTGCCTGGTTTGGACAACTTTCTGGCAAATGATTACACGAATTTGCATGAGTGGGTATTATTGTGACGAAATAGAGTATGATGGTAAAGCAGACAATGCCCCCATTTTAGATAAGAAAAGAATCAAAATTAATTGGGCAAAGGATTATTTACCACTGAATAAAATGTAGAGAAATAGCATGCCAGTAAGTGCAAATTAAATTACTATGTTAACCAGTTAGAAATACCTGATAAAATGGATCAACTGTATCATCAAAGTGTTCCTAAATAATTTTGCCACCTGGAGGAGCCTCCTGAGTGATTTTTTGATACTGATTTCTGTTGGGACTTCACTAATATCTCTCGCCTTAAAACATCAATTGTTAAGAGTACACCATTTGAACCCTGTGGATATGCTGTCTTTCAGTAATATAGATTGCTTTTCAGCCTGCTTGTCTTTCCCCTTTAATTTTAAGATTCATTGTAATTCAAGCTTTTGTACAGTGCTCTACATGAAGAACAACGTGGCAGTTTTCAAGTTGTTCACTGTGCGAAGCATACTGTCACTGCAATAGAAGCAGAGATTTTGATTAGACTGGATACATGGTATATGCTTTTACAGCAAAGCTGGATAGTAAATGATTTTCTGTCCTAGGAAAATTTTTCCGGATTTTGAAAAATTTTCCTGACCTTATTTGGGACAAATAGTTGTAGTCTCAGAATTTTTTATGAATTTACAATCTGAAAAAAAAGTTGGTTCAGGTCAGTCAAAACATTTATTTTTGATTTTGACCTTTTTATTTTTTTTGAATGAAAATGGATTTTTTTTGTTTTCAAAATGTCTAAAAGGGAAATTTTGACAATTTTGAAATGTTTTCCCCAAACTTTTTCAAATGAGAAGTTCATGAAAACCAACCTTTTCCCTCACACACACTGTTTAGGTTTTGATGAATTGGCCCTTTCTCTTACTCGCTTGTCCCTACTTTTAATTTCCAGGACATCTGCTGTATTGTGAGCCACTAGAATAGAAAGCCTTTCACTTGAAGGCACTAGCTTTTGATAAAACTGTCTATTTTTAAAAGATAAAATTATTATTTAAATGTTTTTTCATAATCTTTTACTTATTTTTTAGAACATCATATCTCTTTTAGAAATTTCAGCTTGTTATGACATTACATCCCTCCTAGCATAAAAGATGAACTGGTGTAATCCCTCTTGTATTGAATCAGAGGGGTGAACTTACACCAGTCAGTTCTTGTTAATCATAAAGTCACTAAAGCATGCTACTTCTAAAAAATAAAACATAACTTTGAAAATACCTTTGAATAGTTTTGTACGGAAAGCCCAGCTAGTAGTAACCCATCAAAGAATAAATTGTACTGTTTACAGTTTCATTGCTACAACAAATAAAAGGCAGAAACAAGTAAGGGTAGATGTGACCAGTGTCACACACTGCATGTGGTGCACAGGCATTTTGAAGGCCTGTCATGCATTCTCTCACCACCAGTAAAATGTCTCTTACTGACAGACCAACCCCTAATGGAAGGTGCATTGAACTATAAACCAAGATCTCAGCTCTTCTACTGACTGTTCTTAATATTCCTATGGACTACACAACTTTTACTAGCCAAGACCTCTTATCTTAATTATCTGAGGGGGATACAACTATTATTCACCCGTTTTACAAATAAGGTAACTGATCAGTTGAAGCAGGCCACTCTTGGCAGAACTGGGACTAGAACCCAAGTCCCTAATAAGGCAGCTCGCAGCCACATTACCTTTTAGGTAAGAACTGTCAGATTATGTGTTGTGTAAACTACACTAACAGAGAGTGTAGGTCTTTTTCTCCCTCTAGTGGCTAGATCACATAAGGCCTGATCCAAAGACTACTGAAATCACTGGGATTAATTCCAGTGGACTCTGGATCTGAGCCGTATACAGTTTATGAATCCACCACTGTCTTCATGCTAGCATACATTATCACATAATTCAAGTGACAAAAACTTGCAGTGTTAGATCCAGTCCTCCAAAGGTGAGTATCTGCAGATTTTCCAAGCAAGTTTCATTCAACATAAGTATGCTCTATCTAACCACTATGCTGATCTTCAGACTAGAACCCAGGATTCTTGATATCCAAAATTATAGTTCTGGTTCACAAATTGAGCAACCACTGATAAAGTGCATGTTGGGTCTCTAAGCAGCTTCTCACACAGAATAACAGCATCCTCCCCCGCATCCGCCTCCTCCTTGTCCTCCCGTTACTCTTGTAGCTGAAGCAGTAAAAGTCTGTGTTCCTGATGGCTGCAAGTTCTAACTGGGGTGATAACCCATATTAGGGAACATATATATATGTTAGTGTGAAAATTCTGGGATAATTGTTTCAGTTATTCTGTATTAGAAGACATTGTATTTAAAGCTGAATATGTATGTTGTGTTATTATTTGGTTTATTATTTATTTATTTATTTGGTTAATGTTTGCTATAAGTTGTGGTTTATACCAGTGCAGTTTAACTCCTTTTTTGAAATTGAAGTAAACTGCACTAAGGCACATCTCAGCTTATAGTGACTCTGCCTGACTACACTAGAGGTGTGTAATGAAGCATAGACACCCAGTCACTGACCACCCATACTTAGCTAGGGCAAATGCCCAGTGTAGACTAGGCCTAAGGTTTGTATACAGCTCTGACAAACAGGGCAAAAGTAGTTGCTGTTTTGTTGTTTTTAATAAAAACAAATACCATTTTTTGAGAGCACTGTTTTACTGCTGCTGTCCTCAGAGCTAGTCAGCAAATGTTAATTTTGTTTGTCTTCTCATTTTTTTGAAATAGTCATGTAAGCCCAGAAGGATACTGTGTTCAGATGGAATTCTTCCAGCAGCTCTTCCCTCCCTTGAAAACTCAAAGATTAAAACTAGTTAGGAAATTAAGAATCAGAATGGGAAATAAGATCCAAAGTAAAGGAATGGATGCAAACAAATATAGCTCTATTTGCATTGCACCATCATTTTGTGTCCTTCCCACCACCTTGCATTACTACTACAAATATAGTAGGTGAGTTACTATATTAGCCATGCGTGGCATGTGAACCTCTGGCTGGGAGAGGTTAGCCCACAGCCCCACCGCTCCACCTGAGGCCCCACCCTTTCCATGTGCCCCAGAACTCAGAGACCCCCCGTACTGTGGCCACTGGCCCCTGCCCCACACTGGCTAGTGCCCACAGCCCCAGTCTTGGAGCGCCAGGATGGAGAGCACACAGTGATGCTGCTGCCGGGGCCCTGGCCCCAGCCCCAAAGCACTGGGAGGGAGAACATGCAGTAGCACTGCTGCAGCTTCCCCAGCCCCTGAAGCCCAGCAGCATCACTGAAGTGGGACCGTGGGGGAGGTGTGCAGGCAGGGCCATGCCTGGCTGTTTGGGGAGACACAGCCTCCCATACCTGCTGCCCATGATATTAGCATTTATTTGTTTTATAGTAGTGCCTAGAAGTCCCAAGCCAGATCAAGACCCCATTGTGCGAGACACTATATACGCACTTTCTAAGTATACCCTGAAGTGTTTACAATCTGACAGACATGATAGATAAATGGAGGTGAAGTTATTTGCCCAAGCTCACATAGCAGGTCAGTGGCAGAGATGACAATAGAGCACAGGTCTCCTGTTTCCCTCATTGGTTCCCTAATCACTAAACCTACATTATGGGAAAGGAAAAGATAAAAACCTGATACTTCTGTCAGTATTCAAACATCTTCGGAATTTCTAATACTATATTAGAGCTCATCTCGACAGAAAAGGAAGGGGTTTTGTTTATTTAGTGAATATTAGGAACAAAAATAATCCTAACAATGTTAGTCCATTATTAGATGAAAATGATAAAATTATCAGTAATAGTGCAGAAAATACAGAAGTGTTGCATATATAGTGCTGTTCTGTATCTGGGGAAAAACAGATGATTTACTCATATAATATGATAACACTCTTTCTATATTGCTGGTATCTTGGAAAGATGTTAAACAACAGCAACTAAAGTTAGACATTTTTCAATCTGAGGTCCAGACGACTTGCATCCAAAAGTTTTAAAGCAGCTGGCTGAAGCGCTTGCTGAACTGTTAATGTTGATTTTTCAGTAAGTATTGGTACACTGGGGAAGTACCAGAAAACTGGGAGAAAGCTAATATGTTCCAATATTAAACAAGGGTAAACAGGATGACCTGAGCAATTATAGGCCTGTCAGTCTGACATTGATCTCAAGTACGATAATGGAGCAGCTGATACAGGACTTGGTTAATAAAGAATTAAAGTAAAATAATATAATTAATGCCAATCAACATGGGTTAATGGAAAATAGATCCTGAAAAAAAACTTACTTGATATTTTTTATGAAACTTTTGTCAAGCAAATATAATAATAGTGTTGATGTAATACACTTAGACTTCTGTAAGGCATTTAATTTGGTACTGCATGACATTTTGATTAAAAAGCTAGAATGATATAAAATTAATTAAAGATATATTACCCACCTTGTCATTCTAATATTCTGGACCAACACAGCTAGAACAACATTTAAAAAAAAATTATCATCGCATATATTAAATGGATAAAAACATGACTCATCATAGAAGAGGTGTGTTTCTAGTGTAATCCTACAGGGATCAGTTCTTGGCTTTATGCTATTGAACATATTTATTAATGCCCTGAAAGAAAACAAAATCATCACTGATGAAGTTTGCCAATAAAATAAAAAAGTAGGGGAGTGATAAATAAGGAAGAGGACATTTCGCTAACACAGAGCTATCTGGATTGCTTGGGCTCAAGCCAACAATATACATTTTAGTATGACAGGTGCCAACTTTTCAAAGTGCCGGGGGGTGCTTGATCTCTGGTCTACCCCAGACTCAATTAAGTTACATTAATTTACATTAAAAAGATGTAAATTTTTAATAGTGAGACTAATGAACCAGTGGAACAACTTAGCAAGTGTCATGATAAATTCTTTATCACTGATAATTTTTAAATCAAGATTGGATGTTTTTCTAAAAGATCTGCCCTAGGAATTATTTGGAAAAGTTTTGCAGTTTGTTTTATACAGGAGGTCAGACTAGATGATCAAAATGGGCCTTGGAATCTATGAAAACTGTGAGTAACCTAAACCATATCTGTTGCTCCTATTTTAGCAGCCTATAAGCAACAGAATATGGTATTAAGTTATCCTCCACTACTTACAAATCTAATGCATCTTGTGCTGCTTAATTTGCTCCACTGATGATTTTGCTAATGAATGTTTTTCAAACAATCACTGTGTTGTCACAGTTTCAATAACTTAGTGATGCACAAAAACCCCTTCCTCCCAGCTCCTCTTAGCTCTGCGGCCACCTACACCAGCAGATACACAGCTACGCCTGGGATCCATACCCGACAGTCATGGGACCTCCCACTCTCATGGCCCTGCTGCTGCTGGAGGCGTCTTCAGACTCTGAGGGATTTTTGACAGAAGAACTGTCATTTTACCCAGTGTTCCAGCACAGCTCAGACCCCTGAGCACATCCACCACACCAAACAGGCTACCCCTGGTTCTGCCATGGTGGCATCCTTATTCTTGGGGCCCACAATACCCTGCCCCACAGCTGCAGTGTCCCGCATGAGACCTGTATCATGGACAGTACCCACCTTCACAGATCTTGTACACTTCCATCCAGGCCCCTCCACCAGAAACATCCAGCTCAGACCCAGAAGTAGACCCAGAGTGTGAGCCAGTGCCACTGGTACTACCCAGTCCTGATGGTGGCATCCTCATCTCCGGATGAAGCACGGATTGCCCCAACCATTTCACCTCCTGATGATTACTGACAGTACAAGGAACTGCTGCAGTGGTTGGCCCTTGATTTCGGTATCCCCTTGGAGAACCGACCCCATTAGCTGGTAGACATCCTTCAGCCTCAAGGACCAGCATGCATCACTCTGCTCATTAACAAGGCCATCCTCCATCCCACATGAGAGGTCTGGCACACTCCAGTGTCCTCCTCCCTGACACCTAAGAGGATGGAACGTTGCTACTTTGTTCCGTCCAGAAGGTCTGGTTTCCGTTTTTCCCCACCCTGCCTTGGCTTCACTGGTGGTGAATGACAGCAGTCCTCCACTCCTCTGGATAAAGCAGCAAAGGACCTGTACCTGGTTGGAAGCAATCTTTACTTTTCTGTGGCCCTGAAGTTCTGCTTTTCGAACTATCAGGCTCTGCTGACTATGTACGATTTCAGTAATGATGCCAAGTTGGCAAAGTTCTTGGAGGATATTCTGCAAGACAAACCGCACGGGTTCCAGACCCTGGTGAAGGCAGGTCGCTTGACAGCCAAGGTCTGCCTCCAGGCAGTGGTGGATGCGGCAGACACATCCTCCTCCTCCCTGGCCACCAGCATTGTTATGCGCCAAGAGGCCTGGATGCAATCCTCAGGCTTACCCAGGGAGATCCAGTTAACCATCGAGGACCTTCCCTTTGATGAGGACAAACAGTTCTCTGCTAAGATTGCTGAGTCCCTCCACTCCCTGAAGGGCTCTGGAGTGACCCTCCAGTCTCTGGTGATTTACAGCGACAGACCCCCACCACTAGCAACATAAGCTGCCATTCCGCATATGGCCCTACTCACATACCAACCCACCTACACCCAGTACCAGGAGTCTGCCTGATGGTGCCCCAGATCCCAGCATCCACGGCCTCCATCACCTCCTTTGTCATGTCCCAGGTTTGGTCAATGTCTCCCTCACCTGGTGTACTGATCCCACCAAGGTTCTGCGCAGCACTCTGTTCACCACTCCTGTGCTATGGCCAACCTCACCGTGGACAACTCCCTGGCTGGAGAGAGTGCACACCTAGATGGCCATGCCATACAAGGGAATGAGCTTTCTGTGAGATGTGCGTTCACATCAACATCTTGGAACTGTGCATCGTCCGCTTAGCTTGCTGCACATTCCTGCCTCTTCTCCTCAGTCAAGGCGTCCAGATACTCCAGATACCAATGGCATACATAAATGGACAGGGAGGCACCAGGCCCTGGTTGCTCTGCATGGAAGCCATCCACCTCTGAAACTGGTGTCTTCATCACAACACCATGTTCCATCCGACATACCTTCCAGAGACACAGAACTCCCTGGCAGACACACTCAGCCAGACTTGGTACCGCAGCCATGAGTAGGAGTGCCACAACTCCACTCTCCACTCCATCTGCAGGGCCTGGGGCTCCCCTCATTGGGAATTCTTTGTCACTCTCAAGAACCACAAGTTCTCCCTCTAGTGCTCCCAAAGGCCCAGGGGTCGAGATTCCAAGAGTGACACCCTTCCCCTAGTGCAGTGGTCTCTGATATGCTTTTTCCCCTGTTTTGCTCTTCTCCCAAGTTCTGCTCAAGATCCACCATGACCAGACCATGGTCCTCCTGATAGTCCCATGCTAGCCCCAGCTGTTTTGGTTTCCCAATCTACTCAGACTGTCCACCCGCCCACCAATCACTCTTCTCGCCCATTCAGGAACATGGCAGAGTTTGACACCCCAACTCAGGACCACTTTAGCTGGCATCCTGGTTTTTGGAAGAGGCTCACACATATACAGTGCCTGCTTGACACCCATCTGCTGTATACTTATGCACAGCAAATGTGACTCTCCACGTGTGCTACGTTGTAAAATGGAAGCGCTTCACTTCCAGGGTGCAATGCCATTACTTTCCCCTATAGGACATCTCTGTGCCCTTCATCCTAGACTACCTCTTGGAATTTAAGGACTCTCACTTAGCTCTACCTGTGTGCACCTCGTGGCCCTCAGCACCTTCTTCCTCCTAGTGGACAGATATTTGGTGTTTACTCACCCTACCACTACTTGGTTTCAGAATGGATTAAAGAATGGCTTCTCACCAGTCCTTACTCATAGCCTCGTCCCCGCTCTCTTGGGACCATAATCTTGTGCTCTCTGCCCTCACTAGACCTCCACATGCTCCCTCTCACACCTGTCCCTGAAGGTCCTCTTCCTTGTCACCATCACTGCCACTCAGTGAGTCAGTGAATTGGCAGCCATGATGGCTGAACACCCCTCCCCCCATATATGGTCTTCCATAAGGACAAAGTCTCCCTGAACCTTCACTGTAAGTTTCTCCCCAAAGTTGTCTCTAAGTTCCACCTCAAGCAGTTGCTCCATCTCCTGGTCTTCCATCCTAAGCCACACACTTCTCCCACAGACAGGACACTGCACTTGCTGGAGGTGCGACGCATACTGGTATTCTACTTGGACAAGACTTGTGCCTTCCATGCCTCCCCACACCTCTTCATGGCCATTGCAGAACTGTCAAGGGGGCAGGCCCTCTCCTCACAGCACATATCCAAGTGGATCTCTCCATGCATTGTGGAATGCTATGTGCAGTCCAACACCATGCTTCCCAGCAGAATTACAGCCCACTCCATGAGGGCACATGGAACCACCTCTGCATCACTGGTGGACATTCCTGGCACTATATCTGCCATGCAGTGATCTGGCACTCCATCCTTATCTTCATGGCAGCCTACGCCACTGGCCAGTGGGCAGCCGCAGGTGCGACTATGGGACATGCCATCCTGCAGCAGGTGACGCCTCTTACATCCTTTCACCAACCTCCAAGCTGATCACTGCTTCATACTCACCTGCATTTGGAGTATATATATATATATAGGGACCATCACTTGAAGAAGAGGAGGTTACTTACCTGTATCTGGATTTTCTTCGAGATGTGTGGTCCCTATTTGTATTCCAATACTCTCCCACCATCTCCTCTACTGCAGACAGCCTATTCAGTGGTAGGTGGGAAACTGAGGGCACGTTGCCCCACATGGCCTCTTCTAACCTTGCCTGGAGCATGAGGCAACATAAGATGTACATGTGGATCAATGGACATTGCTGCTGAAAACGTCCAGCACATAGAGCGTCAGTGATGTAGAAAGGGGTAGAAATTTGGCTGGGTCCCAACTTTCAGTTGGATGGGCAATGACAGACAGTGCTAGCTCAGCTTCTTCCCCAAAGCAATGCCCTCTTCCTAGCCTTGGTGCCCCCAGACACGGGGCTTCACCTGCCGAGCTGGGCATGCACATGGGAAGGCCCAGAAACTGGCAAGGCAGAGCTGCCAGACCGTAGCTTTCTGAAGGGCAGGTGCAAAGCTCCTCCTCAGATTTGGGTTGGCCTGGATGCTCAGTGGGTAGGCCGTGACCCACCAGGCCCACTCATGGCTATTCCTCTATGGTGCACATACGCCCCCATGTTTGGAATACAAATATGGACCACACGTCTTGAAGTACCTCCAGTTACAGGTAAGTAACCTCCTGTTTTCTGTTGACCTGAAACAAAACTTTTTTAAAAATTTTGGAAATGCTAGCAAGCTGAAAAATCTGTTATGATCCCAGATGCAGTTATCAGCACTCCAGGGTTGCTCAGTGCATTAAATCCACTAGCACTTGGAGTTAGGGAGAGGAGTGTGCTTACTGTGTAACACCAATTCTCACACGGTTCCGTGTTACTATTCACATATAGCAGTGTGTCAGTTGATACTGTTGTGCTAACAGTGTGTGCATGTTATAGTAGCAAAAACCTATTGAGGAAAACTGAGGCTACTTCAGGCAGTGATACTATTGATTCTCTAGATTATGTTTGTCCTTCTGGGTTAGTACTGAACCAGTCCTCCAAAATAATCTTTGATGGCACTGTTTTCTTGGAGGATTCAAATGTGAAATTGCAGAACTACTAACTGTTAATTGTAACTTATCATTTAAATCAGCTTCTGTACCAAACGACTGGAGGATAGCTAATGTGATGCCAATTTTTAAAAAGGGCTCCAGAGGTGGTCCCAACAATTACAGGTTGGTAAGCCTGACTTCAGTACCGGGCAAACTGATTGAAAGATAGTAAAGAATAGAATTGTCAGACACATAGATGAACATAATTTGTTAGGGAAGAGTCAACATGGTTTTGTTAAGGGAAATCATGCCTCCCCAGTCCACTAGAATTCTTTGAGGGAGTCAGCAATCATGTGGACAAGGGGGATCCAGTGGACATAATGTACTTAGATTTTCAGAAAGCCTTTGACAAGGTCCCTCACCAAAGGCTCTTAAGCAAAGTAAGCTGTCATGGGATAAGAGGGAAGGTCCTTTCATGGACTGGTAACTGGTGAAAAGATAGGAAACAAAGGGTAGGAATAAATGGTCAGTTTTCAGAATAGATAGAGGTAAATAGTGGTGTCCCTTAGTGGAACCAGCACTATTCAAATTATTTATAAATGATCTGGAAAAAGGGATAAACAGCGAGGAGGCAAAATTTGCAGATTGCAGTCTCGTTTGGACGAAACTAAGAGCTACAAAGGGATCTCACAACACTGGAAGACTGGGCAACAAAATGGCCAATAAAATTTCATGTTAATAAATGAAAAGTAATGCACATTGGAAAACATAATCCCAACTATAGATATAAAATAATGGGGTCTAAATTAGCTGTTACCACTTAAGAAAGAAACCTTGGAGTCATTTTAGATAGTTCTCTGAAAACATTCACTCAGTGTGTATTGGCAGTCAAAAAAACAAACAGAATGTTAGGAATCACTAAGAAAGGGATAGATAATATACCAGAAAATATGATATTGCCTATGTATAAATCCATGGTATGCCCACATCTTGAATACTGTATGCAGATGTGGTAACCACATCTCAAAAAAGATACAGTGGAATTGGAAAGGGTTCAGAAAAGGGTAACAAAAAATATTAGAGATATGGAATGACTTCCATGTAAGGTGAGATTAATAAGACTGGGACTTTTCAGCTTTGAAAAGAGATAACTAAGGGAGGTATGACAAAGCTCCAAGTTTGTACTCGTGGGTCCTGCGCTTCCTGGCAGATTTAGGGGCCTCAGAAACTCATCTAGGCCCCAGAGTGACCTCCCTTTCTCAGTATAATTGGCAAGAGTCACCACCTAATGAGTTACTTTCATCACAGGCCAGTATGGAAGGTGGAAAAAGCGGGGGATGGGGGGGAGCCCGGGCCCGCCCTCTACTCCGGGCTCCAGCCCAGGGACCCTAATAGTATCAGCTAAGATGGCTGACCTTTTAGCCACAAAAACACAATACAATTCCCTGGGCTACTTCCCCACAGTAGTCCCTGCTTCTTCAAACTCCACTTCACCCTTACCTCAGGGCCTCCTTCCTTCTGGATGATATGTTGTCCACCACTCAGTCTCACCAACAGCACAACCTCCTTCCACAGCTCCTGACACCCACAGCCCACCTGACTAACTGGGAGGTTTTTATCTGTTTTCAGCCAGTCCCTGATTGGCTTCAGGTGTCCCAATTAGGCTAGCTGTTTCTACTCCTTTCTAGAAGGTTCTTAATTGGCCCCAGATGTCTTGATTGGTCTGGAGTAGCCTTTGTTTGGCTATCCAGGGAACAAGGACCTGCACATCCTGAGACTAATATACCTGCCTTCCAGCACTCTCCTATATCCTTCTGGTCTGACTCCGTCACAGAGGATATGATAGAGATCTATAAAATCATGACTGGTGTAGAGAAAATAAATAAGGAAATGTTATTACTCCTTCACAGAACACAAGAACTAGGAGTCACCAAATGAAATTAATAGGCAGTACGTTTAAAACAAACAAAAATAAATATTTCTTCACAAAAATGCATAGTCAACCTGTGGAACTCCTTGCCAGAGGATGTTGTGAAGACCAGAAAAGACCAGGGTTCAAAAAAGAACAAGATAAAGTTCATGGAGGATAGGTCCATCAGTGGCTATTAGCCAGGATGGGCAGGGATGGTGTCCCTAGCCTCTGTTTGCCAGAAGCTGGGAATGGGCGACAGAGAATAGATCAGTTGACGAATGTCTGTTCTGTTCATTCCCTCTGGGGCACCTGGAATTGGCCACTATGGGAAGACAGATGGACCCTTGGTCTGGCCCAGTATGGTCATTCTTATGAGTACTTCTTGTCAGAAGGACATCAAGTAGAGGTGTTACCTGATATCCTGATAAGTTTTTTAGGAGAGGGGGTGTATATATATTTTCCACTTATTTCCCCATCAATTCCAGTTGGATAAGATTTCTTCATGTACTGCAGATTTTCATTCCAGAGGTGGCAGCATTTCACGATGAATGGTTTTTGTGCATTGTATAAGTTTGTAAAGCACTATAGGATCCTGTCAGGTTGCTCAGTAGTATGTAACTGTATGCGATTATTACTTATCATTATTTCAATTCAGGTCAAATATTTTTTGTCCAACCTTAATATAATAGGTTCTACCATTTGTTTATATCCTTCCATAGCGAGTTATTAGCTATTTCAAATTGTTACTCTTCCTACGTACTCTTTTTACCTTATACTAATGGGATGTGAATTTTTGAGATATATTTAGGGTTGTCAACCTTCCAGGATTGGCCTGTAGTCTCCCGGAATCGGCATCGATCTCCCGTTGACTAATGAAAGCAATCCATGAGAGTTTAATAGGACATTTTAAGAAAATGACATTATGTCATGTTGGGGAAAAAAATCTCCCAGAATAGCCTCAGTCAGAGTTGGTAACCCTAGATATATTGGGGGATGGGAAGGAACTTTTTATATTCTTCATTTCTCTGTGCCCAATTAGTCTCCTATTGCCTTGGCAGTTTAACTACTGTTCTTTAAAGATAATATCTGAAATCAAAGTAAATAGTGATGAGTGCCCCTTGACAGCTTTAATATTACTATTATATTATGGTACATTATGTTTTTAATTAAATAAAATATGGCAGATTGCTGGATTACATTGTTACAATTTCAGGAAGCAGTAAACAGGTTACTCACTCATTTGGAATTGCTGCAGGTAATTTAATAGCCAAGATGATTCCACCCACTGATGGTAATTTGGATTGTGCTTGGATAAATTAATTGATTGTGAATATCTGATTAAGAGATTTTGGGGGGAGGGGGTATTTCACAGTTAGTATTTTCTTCAATTAAGTACAATTGATCTTTGCTTTTTACATCACATTACATTATATATTACCAGACAGTATGATAACAACATGTAATTTAGTTATATATGTCCAGTTGCAGATCAGTCAGTGAGAGCTGCACTTGCATTTCAGAACAGAATTTTTCTAATTGGTTGTCTAGAAGAGAAGCAGGTCTTCACAAAAGCACAGTTTTTAACCATAGTTAAGCAGGCCAATGCAAAGCCTTCCCTATTCCTATGTCTCTCATTAGGGCTGCATGGGAGAGGCTGCCAACAGAGCAGGAACAGAGGGTTATCTTTGGACTAACCTGAGTACTGAGGAATGGTCTCTGTGCCAATCAGCTCTGATGAAGATTGACGGCAAAAGGAGAGTCACAGGATTCATATTTGTGCTGTTTGTGGTTCTCACCCACCACCAATAACATGGAGGGGCTGCAGCCAATCCACAAACTGAAGAAGCGACTGCAGGTGTCCATGCAGCAGCTTCATGCACTGATCCTAGTTTAGGTTGTAGATTTCACCTCTCTAACTTGGTGCAGTTTAATCTGCACCCTCCACCAATAATTGGTGACCTTTCCATGAGTGACATGATTTCCCCTATTTAAAGGGGTGAGTAGTACCAATGTGAATTGGGTTGTACTGGGAGTTACATGATTTAATGTAAGACTTGGTATACTCACAGCATTTGTCCCAGTGTATGTATTTTGGTAAGGGGTGTAATATTTGTACCAATATGGTCACACCAGTACTCTCATGCTGATGCAGTTATGACAGTAGAAAAAAAACCTACCAGTATAACTTCCTCTACACTAGGCGGTTGCACCACTTTAACTGTATTGGTATAGTTAAAGCAGTACAACTTGTATGTTTAGACAAGCCCATAGATTTTCTATGCTTTATATAATGGGAATAAGAGGGTGAGATGGCCAAACATCTTTACATAAGATGATATGGGAAGGAATCACCAGACCTATGTCATTACTTGTGGGGATATATTGGACGAAGTGCACTCATAGCTTTTTAGTGACTATGACTAGGATTTTGAAAGAGCCTAAGAGAGTACCAATTCTCACTTTCAGTGGAAGTTGGGGGCATGACTCCCGGTTAAAAATTCCACCCCATGTGTATACATAAATGGTGAAAACTATGGTATTTCATAAATTCTGAATTCACTAAATTTTCTCCTGTTCTGGGCTTTTTATAATGCTGCTTAGTTTGGGTTTTGGCTAATACCCACTTTGTCAGTTCACACCTGCTTTAGAGGCATCTGTAACATGACAGTGGACAACATGCTGACTTGGAGATTTGCCCTTTTTAAGGGAATGGCATCAGACCAACTGAGCCAAAAGTTATTGCAGAGGCTCCTAAAGATTATCAAATCTTTAAAGCCTAAGGCTTTAGTACTGCCAAATTTCAGAGCTCCACATTGTGACTCTGATGGTATTAGATGACGCTAAATGACCCAAGTTAGAAAAGAGCGTAATTAAGTTACCTTGGCAATATCTTCTGTACCTTCTAGACATCTATGGCTTGTTATAGTTTAAACCCACACAAAGAGAGGTAGAACTGCAGTGTTACCATGGCAACAGCAGGGGCCTGTCAACACCTCTCTCACTAATAGTGACAAATGGTACTTATTACATCAGCACTAATTTCATCCGATCCCTTTCAGATGAAGATACTTAGTCCTTGCTGATCAAATTGTGTTGCTGTAATTACTGAGAACAGACCTTATTAGATGACAGCACTCCTTACTCATTGCCTCATCTCATGTTGAGGCTCATCACTTTTCTAGTTTTACTACTTTTGATGGTGTTTTTGCAAATTATTATGCAGTGTGCTCCCCATTCAAAAGCAATGACTTTTTTATTTAATTCAGGGAGGTGCAGAGAGCAATATAAATTATTTATATTAAATAATTTTCTGTGTGGTTTTAAAACCAAAAAGCTAGCAAAAGCTAATTCTCAATAAGGCGTGAAGCAAAACAACCAAGTTCACATAAAACTGTACAGTTTCTTTTAAAGAAAAACTAGAAGTTTAATCTGCACACTCTTGGGAAATACAGTATGTTTGTTAAGCTTGCATTATTTTAACAAGAAGCACATATTGCAACAATATTTTTGTTACATTACTAAATGTTTTACAAATACAAGTACCTCATAATACAGAGGCAAGGTGGCCCAATGAGTAGGGCACTGGACTGTGCCTCAGGAGAACCTGGCCTCTGTTCTCCACCACCAGTCAGCTGTGTAACCTTGGACTCTGCCCTGTATACCCATTCCACTCCCACCCTGTTACTTGTCTACTTAGATAGTAAGCTCTTTGGGGCAGGGACTGTCTGCCATTGTGTGTTTGTAAAGTGCCTAGCATGATGGGGCCCTGATCTCGTTTGGACACCACTGTCATATGGTGTAATGGGAAAGCAAATGGTTCTTACGAATATCTCTTTTCAGCTAAGATTTCTTAGAGTGACACAAACTACATGCTAGGCCTTACAAATACGTAGGCATGTGTTAATGTGCTTTCTCATATACTTAAGTGTTTGCAGGATCTGTATTTAAAACAATGAAATCTGAAAAATGTAATTCACTTTGGTGGAAAAAATGCATATTAACTACCAAACCCCAAATATGTCACACAGAATATACTTTATTCTTCAATGGCAACATTGCACCTGCTGTGTTGCAATAAGAAATATTGTACCATAATGACCTTTCCATTGAATTCTCTAATAACTTGTTCTATTCCAGTTTCTTTGGATGAGTTTTTAGTCCGTAAATTCAAATGTGTTTTACTAAGTAAGGACTGCAGGTAAGGCCCTGTGGTTTTAGAAGAAACAAATTGCGGTTGAAAAGGAGGAGTACTGCTTTTTTAACCAGATCTAAACAAATCTAATAAGGTGGGAAACAAGATCACATTTTGCAGATGGAGCGCTTTTAAAATAAGAATGCCGTTTGTGAATTTGAAAAAAATGTAAATGACAGAAATACTTGTTTTAAAATTGGCCATTGGGCATGCACAGTACTCTTGTTATTTCTCATAATGTTATTATCTTGACATCAGAATGGAAATGACTTCAGAATTATTATTATATTGTCATCTGATTAAATGACAAAACCATGCTAGAGTGTTGTTTTTCCCAAGACCACGTGCCAGTGCTTATCTATAGACAAAGATGACATTTAGTTTCAGAATTAAATGAAACAATATCAAATCAATTCATATTATCATAATCACATAGAGACCCATAAGCAAAACTACAGTGTCATAGAATTCACTATAGGCCTGATCCAAATCCCATTTAAGCCAATGAAAAGATTCCCATTGTCTAGCATAAGCCTTGGATCAGGACCCAATTAAAAAAGAAGAAAAAAAAAGAGAGACGTCAGACATTTTCAAATGTTTTTGTAACAAAGGCAGCTGTAGTTTTTATTAGAGTAATACTATAGACTTTTTATACAACTCGCTGCATGCATTTTTTAAGCATAAAACTTTTGTATACATGCAATTATCTTAAAATAGTACACGCCATTGACAGACTCCATGCCTACTATGCAATTTTTTTCATTTAACTACTGGGACATAATAGTGACATTCAAGGCAACGACATTTGGTCATTCCTCTGCGAAAAAAATATAGCCACAAATCATTCCCATTTGATTAGGTCAAATGGGAATAATCAAGTCGTATTCATAACTCATTGAAAATAGAGTATTCTGAAATTGCTACCTGATACAGAACAAATGCCTCATTAATCAGAAGCGCATCAACCTAAGAACACTAGTTATGTCAGATAGAATTATGAATGACACTACAGGGAACACAACATTCTGTACTACATGCAAGAATGCATCTACCTATTAGGAATGGCACCTCCTTATAGTACTTGTTCTACTGATCAGGGTACTGTAGAAACATGCAGGTATATAAAAATAGACCTGGGTGAAGAAGAAAGACAGCTTGACATACTGAAACACAGCCTATTAAATAAATCCTTTTTAGTATACTTCACAGGAGAGAGAGCAGCATAATCATAAATGTATGAATCCTGAAGTCCTTGCTGAGGGAAAACTCAGATTGGAGAAAGTAGGAGTTTTGCCTGATGAATAGGGACTTCAGGATTAGATAGAATATGAATAATAAGCCTAATAATAACGTCACACAGCAAGTCAGTATCAAAATAAGATGTGGAATCCAACTCTCTTGACTGCCAGGCCTAAGCCAGACCTGAAGAAGAGCTCTGTGTAGCTCAAAAGTTTCTCTTTCACCAACAGAAGCTGATCCATTAAAAGATATTACCTCACCCATTTTGTCTGTCTAAAAGCCCAAGCATAATTCACAAGACAACAGTGGTTGTCTATTGGCAAGTCATTTTTATATACGATACAAAATGTGCATGCACTTAGGTGTATTTAATTTAAAACATTTGTAACCCAGTCAAATCAAAATGACTTTTCACTGGCCCACCAAATGTACAGTCATAACTAAGGAACTACATCTCTGCCACTTTTCAAATTTTGACAAACGTTTTTTCTTTAAAAAAATAAGGCTGCAAACTATTGTTTTTAGAAAGGCAAAGTGTACTTTTTTCATGCTTTTATTTCTGAATATGGCCAAATTATATTTTGTCACAAACATTCAGACCAAATTGACTGATCAGCTGAAAACAGAATATGATCAATGTGTGATTATGTCCATTTAGAATAGAAATGCTTGTGTAACCTTATTATAGACATCACTGTGTTTTCCATCTACTCTCTCTCGATATATGTACATAAACACACACTTGTTACCTGCACAAATTTCTCTGTCCCTTCCACACTATAGGGATACACCTTTACCCAGTTCCTAGGGCTCAAGGTGCAACCCTGTTAATTTATACAGCCACCCTTACCCAATTCCTAGGGCTCAGGGCACATCTTCCTGCAGGTTGGCAGGATCTTTAGCCACTGAAAGACCCTCACACAGTAATATTCTTATCCTCTATTTATTGACAATTCCCAAACAAACAGAATACACATGCTAAGCACACAGCGTCATGCTCACCAATCCTGGGACAGGCGGGCAGGCTTCCCCTGATCGCCAGGCAAGGTCAGTCTCTTGATCTTAGCTGCTGAACCTCACAGTCCTGCAGAAAAGTCCTGGCAGCTCTTATCTTAGGCTGGGTCTTGGAGGTGAGTTCTTTTCCTCAGGGGTTCCTTATCTCCTTTGGTCTTCTGCCAGACATTTTCCTCCTTCCTTCTGCTTCTGTTACTTCCATTCTTCTTTCTCTCTTGATCTTCTTGTTGGACCCCAATTTTATAGTGAAATTTGAGTCCTGCTTAGTTATACCTTAACCAATTATCTTAGTATAATTTTACTAACCAATCATAACAAAATTACCTAACCAATCATACCCCACCACCTTAATTGATTTACACCTAGCAAAATTAATTATACAGCAGACAGAAACAATTACAAACTAGACAGAGATCACAGTATCAAACGATAGGAAAGTGTAATGACAATGATCATACAATGAGGATTCCACAACATTCTCTACTGATAAGCAGTTTCTTGCCAGATAGAATGGTGTTACTTAAGTTTTCTTTACCCATCTTGAGATCTGTTTGTTTATCTGGTGACAGTGGAGAGCTATTAGGGGGAAGTCCCCTCCTCACAGCCTGGTGTGAATCTTTTAAAATACATTTTAGATGGAATGTATGTGACTCCAGGCCTACAGCTAATGGCTGCTGATGCTTCAGTCTGGCTGCAGAAGGTGGCTTTGGTTCAGGCCTTCCAGCATGGCTACAGAAAAGCCATATAGTTACACACTTTCTATCTCTCATTTTTACAAGGAGCCACTTAGGGTATGTCTACCCTGCAAATAAAAGATGTTAACGCAGGTTAGCTAACCCACATTAGCTAACTCATGTTAAAACAGCAGTGAAAACATGGCAACTTGGCTTTAACTTGGGTTAGCAGCTCTACTTCAACCTCAGGTTCCCTTAGGGTACGTCTACATTGCAATGGGGAATGTGTCTCCCAGACCAGATAGACAGGCTCATGCTAGTGGGGCTCAAGCTAGTGCACTAAGCAGACCAATGTGGATGTTGTGGATTCGAGTGTGTCTCTGGCTAACCACCCAAGTTCAGACCCCGGGGGTTGTATCGGCTGGAGAGCCTGAGCTGCTGCCCAAGCCCAATGTCCATACTTACAGCACGCTGTGCATCTGTCTATCTCAGCTGGGAGCTCATTCCCACATATTTTCTTGTAGGCTTTAATCTGAGCTGCTAACCTTAGTTAAAAGCCAAGTTACCATGTTTCCACTGTTGTTTTAACCTGACTTAGCTAACGAGGGTTAGCTATCCAAAGTTAAGAACACACCTCTCTTTGCAGTGTAGACATAACCCTTAGCCTGTTGCTGAAATATAGCTATTTATGGGTTTTGTAGCTTTTGAAAAGTACTCTGTGATACCTTGCAGAATACAGTTTCTTATATGCAAGCAACGTCTATTGTATTAACATTTCACAGAGCTGTCAGTACTTTACAGATACACCCACGAGTTTCACTGCAGGAGCAAATATTAGCAGACTTGTTAGGAAATGGCAACAAAGACTTTACCTTGCAGTAGTTCTAAAGTTTAATACTGAAGTATCTGGTTTTAAAACCACAGGAAGGTAATTCCAACTGATATGTGCTGAGACTGCAAATCCTTACTCCCACATGACCTTTTCTATGATGTAACTATTAAGTTGTTTTGGCCATTTGATCTTAAAGTACAGTATAAACTACAGCTTGAGTCTTCAGTAAGTGTAATGAATTATTTCATGTATTTTCTGTTCTCATCAGGGAGACTGAAGATTGAGTGGAGCAGTACTAATGATTTTATCTCCTTAAGGGCACAATGTGTTTTATCACTTGTTGTAAATAAATACATAAATAAAAGTCACCTTAGGTAAATAAAATATTTAAAAACTTTAAATTCCCTAAAAGTTAAATTTCTAGTCAATTTTTTTAAAATTTTCTGCTTGGCTACATTATTAGTAAGTGTGATCTATTCTGTCCAAGAACCTACATATATATTCAGATAACTAGCCCCTCCCACTGTCTCCACTATCACAGCTTCACTTCTATTTTTAGTGCACCACCAGGATCAGAACTAATGTAGGTGCAACTACTTGAGCTGGAAACTACACCTCCCACCTTTTGGTGTAGACATACCCAATGATTCAGAATGCTCAGAACAATATGATATTTTTTTTTTGAGGATACAGATAAGAATCCAGAGCGACTCTATACTGTTTTGAATCAGCCTGTTAGGAGAGATTGTCTGGAACTCAGTTAACCATCCCCCCTGATAACCTATGGGGTGGCACAAAAATAAGTGAAACTGAGTGGCAATTATGAAAGATACAATATCTCTAGCAATGCCGTGGGTATTTATAAAGTATATATCACAACATCTAAGTCATGAATAAAACATAAGAATCCCTAACAATTGGTGTTTTTTCTTTGTGTTCCCTTGGAATTTATCAGAATGATTTGATTGATCTGTATTCAGTCCAGGGCATTCTTTTAATGGCCACTGTTTTTGGGGCAAGATTTTATTGCAAAATGTGCATAATGTAAAGTGTGCAGCATAATTCCATTAATCAACAATGGAAACAGACAACATGCAACTAAAAATGAAGGATTACATAAAGCAAACATTTTAAATGCACTTGTGTTTTCAGCCTATATTGACAAGATCACCGATGGGTACGACTTTGCATTTTTTATGTTTACATCAACACTGGGATTGAGTTTTTAAAAGTGGTATTTTACGCCACAAACATGATCCACAACATTATACTGTTGGGGAAATAAAACAGTTAATAACATGGCACTTTTGAAAATAGAGAATAAATTAAATAATTGATTAAACTTTTGTTAAAGGTCCTCAGCCTCTATAAGATAATGCTAAGTGGCCATCAAAGGATTCTGCTGGTGAGCAGAATCTCCTGGTAGCATAGAATCAGTATAGCCTACTCTATGCCACCTCTCCCCCTACATAACTCCTGATATAAGGGAGTGTGTCTGGGAGGAGCTGTGATTGGAGCATACTCTATTGCTCTTAGGGGGTGGCTGTGCCCGGGAACTTCTGGTTTTCGCCAGCCGTGCGCCATTGGAAAGAAGAGACCACTGAGGTGAGCAAGTGAGGCTGATGTCTGGGTCACTAATAGACTGGGAGGCTTTGACTATGTGTGCAGTAGACATCACTGATGTGTTAGAATGTGGAATGTGCCTGCAGACCCAAAAGCCTTCTTCCATATTAGAAGGCGGGTTCTGGAGCTCAGAGGGCAGAACAAGCAATGTAGGATGCAGCTTCTAGCAGGCTCTCGTTGCTGTCAAGTAATGTTTAAATAGAAATAATTTAGTTTTTAATTACTAGCTCCCTGAACCTGAATGAGAGTGACAGCAAAAGCTAGACTTCACTCTTCCCTGCTGATAACATCCACTGCACAAACACCAGTCAAAAGATTGATTCATGCTAAGTTCAACTAACCAACCCTTACATTTGAGCAAGGCCTTTTTCTGTTTTATCTAGCAGAACCCCAACACTTCTGAAACTCTTGCTTTTCAGCTGTCAGGTTTGCCAGTGGCATTCACGTGTGCAGGGAAGAAGAGCCTGATTGGACAAATTAGATCTTTCATTCTCAGTAGACCTAGAAGATGATAATGGAAAAAGCCATTGTTCAAACTGGATCCTAAAATCAGAGTCATTAGAGCAGAATGACTGATTCTTTGGGTTTGAATTTAACTGCTGGTGGTGCTTGTGATGCTTTTGCCATCTACATTTATAGTGTCGTCAAAACCTGAGGAAAGCAATTACATCAAATATCTAGACGTCCTCTAGCTCTCATTGCAGGTTGCAGGATTTCTGTGCTCACTGTTTGGGATTTCTGGATTGGAGTAGAGGAAGGTGGAGTGAGGGCTTGTTCTCTGACCTGTTAGGAGTGAGTGCTTCCTCAAGAAGACAGATACCAAGGACTTTTTGTCTGACACTAACCATGGCAGATTCTGCTCTAATGAGCAAAGTGGTGGAAAAGGAGGAGCTTTAAATTAAAAAGACAGAATGGTGGCATAAAAAAGCTACCTGTTGGTTAATAGTTTTATCTGAAGTTGAATCTTTCTGCTATTTAGATGACTGAGTTATTAAAAATCAAATGAAAGAAATATTAAAAATATATAATTTAGAAATATGAAGAGAGCTTAAGTCACTTAAGTGTGTGGAGTGGGGATTTTTTTTTTAACTGTACAAGTGATCAGGCTGCAAAACTCAGGTATAGATCTAGATTTCAAAGTCCCCAAAGTGCAGATGCAGAGTTGGTTTGAACCCATCTCTACATATTAATTTCAAATCTAGTAAAAAAAAATTTGCAGTTGGTGAGAAGCTTTTTTCAAAAAATCTTTAGAAAGAAAACAACAATGTAAGGAATAATTTCAAGTGAAGAATCAGTTCTAGGACTGTGTGATCTTGCTAACATACTGTGAAGAGAAAAAGCAGTGAAATTTGATAAATAAATTATTTGTTATGAATTATTTCCTAGGAATGGTGCATCTTTTAGTTACCGCCCCCCCCCCTCTTTCCTGCATTTATAATAAGTTCTGCTGCTTGTTGCTATAGGACATCTTCACTGTGTGCAGTTTCATTCTGATTCCTTAATCAAATGAAAAAGATCTCTGATCCTGGGATGCTGTGTTCCAGTTATAAAACTCTAAAATAAATATGAGACTGTTACAATTTCAAATAGATTAAAAGCTGCTCATTTGCTCAACTATATGATAGAGAGAGATTATAACAAGGCTCTGTCCTAAATTGATAAGAGAAGATCTGTCAAATATCTGTAGTCCACTTACTTTCCTGTGTGTGTAGTCAAGAGGGGATTAAATATAGCCATGGCCATACATGTTTTATTTTTATTCATAAGTGAGTCTCAATCACATAGCTGAGATAGTAGGGACAACATCTGCAAACCTGAGTGTCTGAAGTGAGGCACCTACATCCATGGGGTCTGATTCTCAGGAGTGCTAAGCATTCAAAGCTCCCATTGACTTTGGTGGTATTGTGAGTGCTCACACTACTGAAAATCAGGCCACAGATTCAGATGCCTAAACATAGATTAGGTACCTAACAGGAGGCACCCAAGTTTGATCATTTTGGCCGAGGGCACATGCACAGCAGAGTCTTTGGACAGACTGTGCTATGCTGTAACGTGGTGAAGAAATCTGAAATCTAATAGGATGTCAAATAGTCCTTCACCTGTATAAACTGGGTGATTAAACAAAACAGTAGCCTTGAGGAGTGAAGTACACTCTGATTGGTCAGTCTATGTCGCTTGTACTGCCAGTCATAGTTTTGACTGGGAAAAACGTGGGTTGAATGGGGAGCACAGACACTGTATTTCTGACCAGCTGAGAGAGATGAGTCTACACAACTAAAGCCAGCCTCTCCCTCAGAGAGAGTAAAAAGGCTTGTGAGACTCTCCTAAGCACATCGGGGGGAGTCAGACAAATAAGACAAAAAAACAGCACCTGATTTAAACCATGTGACCATTCCTAACTACCTCAGCTCAGAATTTATCTTGAAATTCCCATTGGAATCCAGATAGTTAGAGGGAAGTAAGAGAGGAAAAGCAGCACTCCACTTCTAATTTTGTCTTGTGCAGAAAACTTCACAAAAAAGAATGTATTATCCAAAATGCAATGTGAATCGTTTAAAATAGGGGTGGAGGGAGATGCAACAGTAGTGGAAATACCTTCCATACCTATAGGAAGGTAGATAGCATAATTTGCATAATCAAACTTTTCTGAACTGTTACTAACATTTCACTGAGAATTGATTATGTCTGAAATATGTAGTTGTTTGAGAGCAAGAGGGTGTATGTGTGGATGTTCTTAAAATCATATTTATATGAGGGAATATTTCAACATTACAAATACCATCTTATCTTGGAGATTTAACACTGTAAATGCTATTTCGGAGTTAATGAGTCGACATGTAACTTGGAGGCAGTAGTTTCGTAGATTTACATACACTTGGGACCAAAGACACAGCTTTTCGATCAGACTAATGGCTTGGAAGTGGCTTCAGAAAAAGTGCTGGTAATCATGTTTGACGGTCTGAATTGATGGCTGATGGCTTGTAAAGGGCAATGCACTGGAGTGATTTCAGGGAGCTTTTAATAATGCTTGGCAAATGATCAGGCTGCACAGTCATTCACTTTGTAGGTGCCAATAGCCTTTTTTTCAGAGAGGCAACAGAGCATAAAACAAAGGAAGCGCAAAAATGCAGACATTAAGGGAATCTGAGTTTCCAGATGAACAGAATATATGTCAGGTTTAGGGAATAAATCTTATATAAACAAATCATATCTATAATGATTCCTTGAAATTGAAATATTATATATGGCTTTCATTATATATTATTATTATTTGTTTCCCGTAGCACCCACAAAGTGCTAGACCTCGTACAAACATAAAGGGAGGATTCTTTCTCCCTCTTCGAACAGGGACATGAAGCAGCATACTCCCTTCACTTTTTCTCTCTGTCTTTTTTTAAAAAAAAAAAAGAAAAAAGAAAAAGACAAGCCAGCAAACGCTCAGCAATGGCTCAGAAATGAATTTTGGTTCAGTTCCATCTTCTCCCTTTTCATCCTTTGTTGTTTTGTGAGTAAAATTCCTTTTGAACAGCTGGCAATATGATGCTGCTTCTCCAGAAGACCTACCAATTTTATGCGCAAAATATTACAAAGCAAAACAAAAAAACAACACCCCCAAAACAGGCCTTCGCCATCACGTAGTTGTAACTGTCATCAAAGTCTATAAAATTAAAAGTATTTATAATACAGTTTTTGAATTGCTGCTTTTTTATATAGCTTTTATTGGAATATTTCTATTACACCTGTTTGTGGGATACCTTCTGGATTGCTCATTTGGTTTAGTGGCTAACCTGAAAGTACTTATGCTTTACTCAAAAAATCCTTAAAATTGTGCATCATCCTGGGCAAGGGAGAGTAGAAACCATCAATTGCATGATTTTTTTCCCCATGTTGCTTCCTCTCATGGGGCCAGATGCTCAGCTGGTATAAATTGCAGGAGTTCCACCTGTGGTACCCAGCACTGTCTAACTACAGCATCTAGAAAGGAATGTTCTTACTGTCAAACCCCAACTTGAGAAAATAAAATCTGACAGTTATAGTACTGGAGGTTCCACTGACAGATACATTTTCCACCTTATTGAAAAGTGGAGTATATTGCTTGGAAAATATTGATAAGCTAAGCCATAGAATGTAGAAGCTGGAATATTTTGTCCAACAATTAAATATGTCAATGTGCACAGTGAGATGTTTGTTTTCAGTATTTGTAATTCTAGTTTTCTGGAAATAATAGTAACTATGTATTTCTCATAGGAAATATATTAAATGTTATGCTCTGTAATCTGCACTGGCTACCAGTCAGTTTTTGGATGACGTTTAAGGTATTGGTTTTAACCTATACAACCCTGCATGGTTTGGATTTAAGAGCACACTTTTCACCACAATTGATTCTGTGACCCACTGGTCAGTGTGTCATGTGTTCCCTTTCTGTGCTAGAGCCACAGAGAATGAGAATCTGTTCCAGCTCCTAGATACAGAGTTTAATTCTGGCTCTTAAACTGAAACTGTGGAGACTCATGCTTTTAGCTCTAACCATCTTCAGCATGTCACTTTTGATGATGGGCATCACAATAGCACAGAGTGTGCAATCTGTTGACATGCTCCAGCACAACTCCCTTGTGTAGTTGCCGTGATTCTTGCCATTGGAGAGGTCTGGCAAGTTGTCCTTAACTCTGAAACTTGCTACCACCCCTTTGGTCTATCAGACATCAGATTTAGCAAGCTTCCGGTTATGCTGCAAGAATTGATTGTTTTTGTCAGGCTTGTCCTGGGAGAGCTGAGGGGAGTAGATTAGGGCCCTGAGTTAGGAAAATTTTGTTTCAAGGTTGGATGTCTGTTTACAAAGGCCTTTTAATATCTTTTGGACTGGTTGTGAATTTGATTAAACTTTCTGTATCCATGTAGCAAGTTTGCGATAAACACAATATACAAATAAAAAAAAAATGTCAGCAGGCGATAGGAACTGACTGCTACTGTTAAACTTGCAAAAATTTTTCATTATAACCCCTCATTTTCCATTTTCAGACACTCATCAGTTTTCCATGCTCTGTGTGAAATCCTGGCCCCATTGATGTCAATGGGAATTTTTGCTATTGACTTCAGTGGAGCCAGTATTTCACCCCGGCCTCTGCCCGTAGGTAACTTCCTCTCATATCCCCTCACACATGCTTCTGCTTCCCCCTGTTTTTAAAGGTTCAGCAAAAAAATATTTCACCATTTCCAAGTTAGGCAAGAATGAGGGGAGAAAAACTTGTCCCCTTGAAATTCACTGCTTCTCTTAACAGAGCTACAGCAGAAACAGCTGAGGTTTGCAAGCAGTGACTTGGCCTGGAAATACAGGAGCCCTCACTAAGCACCAGTGCTTTTGTTTGCTTTAAAAACAATTTTATTTTAACTTACCTACATTATTAGTACTCAAAAATTGTGTACAAGTCAGTCAGTCTTTGGTGTTTTGAAGTGAAGTGGAAAAAAATGAAGTGCACAGGATTTTGGCACTTTCACTTCCCATCCCAAGTAGGGCTGCTAATATTCATAACAAAATGCAAGACTATGGCCCAAAGCATATTTTCTTAGTGTTTTTATTTTTATATGCACATTTTTAGAAAAATTTGAAATGTATCCCTCACGGTTAAAAATTTACACCTTATTTCCAGTTTGAATTTATCTAGTTTCACCTTCCAGACACTGGACTTCGGGAGTGGTGGAACAGCAGTGGGGGGGTGATGGCTCCAATGGAAATATTGGGGGTTGGGGGCAGGCCTGCTGATGGGAAGGGAGGGCAAAGGGGGCAATTGTCTAGGGGCCTGGGTGATTTAAAATGGCCCAGGGCATAGGTGCGAGTTTCTAATCTGCTGGGGGGGTGCTCTCTCTTGGCTCCTCCCAGGCTCCGCCCTCACACCACCCCTTCCTCCAAGGTCCTACCCCACCCTGCTTCTTCTTACCCTGCTTTGCCCCGCCTCTTCCTGCCCTGCCCAACCCCCTCCCTTGAGCATGCTCTTACCCCCTCCAGATACCACAAAACAGCTGATGCATGGCAGGTGGTAGGCACTGGGAGGGAAGGGGGAGCACTGATTGGCAGGGCCTGCCTGCAGGCAGGAGGCGCTGGCGGGGAGTGGGCAGGAAGCGCTGGTGGGGAGTGGGAGAAGGGAGGCTGCCAGTAGGTGATCAGCACTCACCATTTTTTTGCATGGGTGCTCCAGCCCCAAAGCACCCACGGAGTCAGTGCCTATGGGCAGTCTGGAGCCCCAGGCCTTATAAATTGCCTGGGTGGGCTGCAGGGCTCCTAGTCACACATGAGGTGATACCAGAAGCAGCGAAGGCAGCTCAGTGAGCATGTGGAAGCCCCATTGACTCTTCTGCACTGGGGCCCGGAATTGCTGTCAGTGGGCCTGGGTGGGGGAAATCTTCTGCGATATCTCGTAGAGGTAAGAGTGGGACCTGGCTATGTTCTGCCTGCAGGGGGCTGGGCAGAGACAATAGTGAGAGTAAGGAGGAGTGGCCACTGCTGCACACAAGATCAGGCAGGCTTGTGGAGATCAGGTAGGTCTCCCAGCCCAGTCCATCCTAGATACAGCCACCATGGGGCCTGGCAGAGACACCAAGCCCAGGGGAAGGATAGGGCCACATGCACCAGCCACAGCGGTTGAGGACACAACTGGTACCTGGGGAGGGATGGGGGCATCAGTACACAGGCGTCAACCATTGAAGAGATAGGATAGCACTGGGCACCAGCTTCAGAGGAGCTGCCATTCGAACAACAGTAGGAACTACTAGGATGAGCCTTCTCAGCCCTCCACCTCCCATCCCTCCAACCAGCCACATTTACACAGATCTCCCCGCATTGGATCTTGTGATGCCTTTGTCTTCTCCAAATGTACGTGTGTGGCAGGCTTCACTCAGAGGCCAACAGACCTAGTGGACAAGCTGTGGCTCAACAGTCCCTAAAGCCCTGTGATATCCTTACTGGGCAGTCTGAGAGCCTGGCAACTGCTGCAATCCACCATTCCTCAGTGTCTCTTGAGTTCTTCTGGCAGTAGTGAGACCCAGCCCCTCCCATTCCATGGGGTCCGGGCCCAGGACCAAGAGAAAGGGAAAAGGAGTGTCTCAGTCTCCTCCTCCTAATACACCAGACCAGCCTCGAGTGCATTGCTTCCTACCTTCCTGCTCTCTCTTCAGTTTGGGACAAGATCACAGCACTCTGCCCTCCAGCCCCTGTCCCAGCAAAAAGTTCCCAATCAGTCTCAGCAGTTCAACTGCCAAATGGGTACTCCCCAGCACCTTTACTGATGTCCAGTTTTTCTCCTTTGTCAGAGAGCAAGGGACAGGCAAGGTCAGATCCTTGACCTACCAGTTGGGTCTTACCTGCAGTCCAGACCCTTCTCCCATGAATCATTCTGTCCAAGAAGCTGCAAACTGGCTTCACATTTTCACACAGATTCTCTTTCACCACCTCTCCCCTCCCTTCCCCCTGGCCCTGCTTGGCTGTCAGAGTCCCCTTTAAAGCAGATCCTCTATTTGGAGTATAATCCACAGCTGCTGAGGGGCAGGGCCTTCTTGGCCCTGTATTGCTCCTTTGTGTGGGGTCTGTAAACCCCATCAGACGGTGCTTATAGAGCGTGATAAATCACTTCTTAACCTTTCCTTTGGAAAGCTAAATAGATTGTGCTTCTTAACTCTCACTTAAGGCAGGACTTCCAGACCTTGAAACATTCTTGTAGCTCTTTACTGTGCCCTTTCCAATTTTTCAACATTTTTAATGGTAATTTTAAGATTTCATTTTTGTCTTACCCTCTCTCCACTAGTCCAGTCCTGCTTTCTGGATATGAAAACTTGATAGCTGTTGTTTATGAACACTTTATTCAGAAGCTAGTGCTTGATATTTAGGTGTATCCCCTCTGTCTTCAGTACCATGTCGTAGGTAGCTGGACTCCCTCCTTCCAACTTCTTGTGTGTGAAAAATTTTGCCCACAGTTAATTCAATTTATGTATTATACATCACTTACATAATTTATCACACACAGGGGCTTTATATTATTTATCACATGCATAAAGACATTTATGTGCAGACATGCAGGCGTAGGATATTTTCTTACATAAATACTCTTATTAGTATATTAATATTTAACCTTGGTTATATTCCAAGCAAAACTTGCTCCCAAAAGTTTTACAAATCATTTCAAAAAGTAGCTTTATCTATAATATGTAGTATGAGTACCATTAAGAAGCAAATGTTGACCAGGATATGAAATGAATAAATCTTAATACTACAGTTTAAATATAGTAAATACTATAGTTAATTCAAAGGCAGCAATACGGTAAATGCTGGCTTCTTAATAGCACCACTTGATATTTTTCTTCACATAATCTGATTGTCTAGTTGTGAACAATCTTTTTGTAAGAGATATTGTCATTGACGATATGTCACATTCCAACACGCTGTAGATGAAAAAAAACTTTCTGAAAAGAATTACGAATTGTTATGAATAAACACTGAAGATTATTTTGCTTTCAGGATAATTATTCTGTACAGTGTAGGTTTAAACAGGGACTAGAACACAGTCAGGTGTCCAATAACAACAGAGTTTGTTGCAAAGTGCTGATTTGTCAAGCCTGGAATGTTTCACAGAAATATCTCCGACTTGAACTTTCATTGTATCACAAACAGCGTTCCAATGGAAACCTTCTAAAAAGTCTAGAAACCTCAGGGGTTCTCAGGGCTTCCAGGCTTCCTGATATGGAGCTGGGAGCCTGGAAGCCCTGGGATCTCCAGCTTTAGTGGGCACTCTGAATGGTAGGGCTGAAACTGACATGAATCATGTGAATTTCAGATAGCCACAGCCCAGGAAGCATATTTTGTTTCAGAAATACCATGTGTCAGTGTTCCCAAAACAGAAATTTCACAGAATTTAAAATTTACATGAAGTTGTGAAAAAAAAATCCTTGAGGTCTGAACTGGAACAAAAGCACTTTTCAAAATGTCAGTTTCCTATGAACCAGAAATCCCAAGTTTCAGCCAGTTCTAATACTTAGTCTGAATTAGAATTTGGCCAGGATGTTTGAGTGAACCATCCTGCTCTTGTAAAAAGGGCTATGGGATATTTAATGACCACAAATGGTTTAAGAAAGAAAGGAACAAATCCTTATAATCATCAATAGAACAGCATCTACCATAATCAACAAAAGAATCAAGAACCCAAACCTCTCCCCCAAGGCAACTTTCTCCCACTGTTGATATCTCTGCTGAATCTTACAATATCAAGAAGCACCCAGCCAACACTCACCCCTGAGAACCCTCCAAGTGATAAAAAAAAACAGATTAAACTTACTATTTGACTATTTTACTTGTTACTGGATAGAAAGTTACAGTAAAAGAAAGAGGTGTGGTTCATCCCATAGCCGAGTTGAACAGAGAGAGACCCAGAGAGAAACTGAAACTCAAAACCCTTTGTCTCCTGAGGAATTTCTCAGTGGTCAACTGTCCACCTCTCAGGTTACCTTTAGCTTAACCCCTTACAGGAAAACAGTAATTCTAGGCTACTTTATACTTATGACAAAGACCAACGAGGATTCCATTTTGCAGCCTGAAATCCTAGTTCCCCAAGTGAAATCAGGTCTCTCCTTTGTTTACAGTCATCTCAGAGGAATACCCAGGCAGACTATTCTACATGTGAAAAGATAGCCAGGTAATAAGAGATTATTGTAAAAGGCTCGCAGCTTTAAGACCCAGTTGTGAAAGGGTAGGTCAAAGACAACAAATGTAATAGGTTGGTCACACAATCAGATCCCATGCAACCACTGGTAATGAATTATTAAAACCCTTCTTTGTGCACTTACTTGTCAATTTGAATAGAAGAGGTGCCAGCTGTTGGATCACTGTTGAAGATCAGCCGTAAATCATTATTATTGAACTGGTAGCCTCTAGAGCCACTACTGCTGTCTTGAAGAAAAATAAGAGAGGCACAATATATTGACTTTTGGCACAAGTTTATTAAAATTTAATTTATTTTATATTTATTCCAATCCTCTGCCTCTTCTGCTCTTCAGTGTACTACATTTTGAACAATATGTTCCTTACACTACAGAAAGAACACAAGTGAACCAAACTCCAATAAGGGGGTTGCTATATATCTTATATCTGAAGTAAATTCTTTAGAGGTAGGGAGTGGAATAAGGTGTCCAGAGGTACACAGTGTAGAATGTTAATACGGGGTACTATGATACAAGCTACTGGGATGGCATCATAAAGAATTTTAGCAAGAGAAATGGACGTCTTCCTGGGAGGTAAAGTCCCTGTGAGAGTCTAAAGAAATAACTATGACTCTAATATATTCTAATGAGGCAGTTGCTTAAGAGAAGTTTTGGAGAATTACCATAGAATAAATGCCATATGTCATCCAGCTATTCAGATTTTACCACATTATCTTCCCCATGAGAACAGAAACAGGAGAAGGGTGGTCTTTTTTCCCTGTCCCCTTCCTGAAGGACTGGAAGAGGGAGAATGCTTTCTTACTCAGTGGTGTTTCAAAACTCTGACAGCTGCTCAGCACAAATACTGTATGGCTAATAATTGTGCTAATCAGGAAATTAATTATTCAGTTTGCAAACTCTAGTTTCTTTCACTGGAAGCTCAGAAAGGGAAGTCATATGTCAGCACTGCTGCAAGCAAAGTTGATGGTAGTGATGAGCAAACCTGAAAAAGTCCAAAGTTTGGATCTAGGATAGATAAACATGCAAAACTCTGGATGTTTATCTGAAACTTTTGAGCTTGACCTTGGAAAAATCTTGAATTCATATTTCATAGCTCTTAAGGCCAGAAGGCACCATTATCATCTAGTTTGATCTTCTGCCTGACACAGGGTAAGGAACATCACCAAATAATTTCTGTATCTTGCTTTTGATCTCTGATTAACCTGTAGTATATCTTTTAGAAAGCAATCCAGTCTCGATTTAAAGACTGTAGATGACAGAGAATCCATTATGTCCCCTAGCAGAATTATTAGTTAGCAGAATCATTTCTGGATTAGAAAGGTTTTCATTGAAATAGCTATCTGTTTCTTTGAAAATTATAAAAGATTAAAAAACTTCTTTGCTTGGGTGTAAATATGATAACTCAAACCAATAAACTATCCACCAATGAAAACAAGAATTTAGGCCCTTTCCAGACTACAACTGAAATCATCTTGGGCCTCAAGTCTGCAAACGTTTACACATGTTCTTAATTTTCCTCATTAAAGTAATCTCACTGAGTTTACATAAAGGCTTAAAAGAACTATTATGAGCCTATATTCTGTACTGCCAGCTCTGTGAAGCTACTATCTTGTTTTACAAAGTCTCAGCTTTCATTTTGAGTGGAGAGAGATAAAAATACCATCCCTAACTCTCAAGTTGTTATTGTTCTGAAGGAAACCTCAAAAGTATGAAATGAGGGTTTGTCTACAGCTGAAGCTCTGCAATGACACAGTTGCACCTCTGTAACCCTTAGTGAAGATGTTACCTACGCTGACAGAACAGCTTCTCCCATCAGCGTAGGTACTCCACCTTCCCAAGAGGCAGTAGCTATGTCAACAGGAGAAAGCCTCCCATTGATCTAGTGCTGTCTGCACCAGGAATTAAGTCAGTCTAACTGCATCACTCAGGGGGTTGGATTTTCCACTCCCTTGAGTGATGTAGTTGTACTGATACAAGCTGGTAATATAGACCAAGTCAGGGTTAACTTGATGCAGGAGTGTCTGTGCCAGTCTGCAGAGAACTGGAACAATAGCTCTGAGAGGAGTGAATTGCCCCATTCATCTCAAGAAGGTGTTAACTCAGATGCCCAGTGATCATGATTTAAATGTTTTAAATGATTACTTGTTTTATTTCTCATGTCAGAAAAGAGATGGGGGATCATATATCTGCAAAATTTATTGAATAACATCTTATTTCAGTGCCAAAAGTGTGTGACATTTGAGAGATATCACAATTTATTTTTCCCCCAGGCAAGAAGGAGTAATGCCAGCCTAAGGAGCCCAGCAGGGCCCATGGGTATAATCAGTCCCCCTGAAAGGGAGTCCATGGAGCTCAGAGGGATGCATGCTCTTATTTTGGACATCAGCACAACTTACTGTGAGTGGCATCTCGTTTTGATGACTCACATGGATAGAACATATTTTGTGAATGGATCTTGGAAGAGTACTACCACTCTTTTTTTAACTTGATCTGGTTCATGTATAAGTGTTTGCAGGACTGTGGCTTTAGAGCACTGTTTAAGCATGGTAATACTTAGCACATTTTCCTTCTCCAGAGTGGCAGATTGTTTTGTTGTTTAGAGAATCATGGGTAGCAATGCGATAAAATAGTGATAAAGGTTATTCTCTAAAATTCTTTTTTTGTTTTTTTAAAGAAATGTTAAGGGTAACCATTCTTGCTAGAAAAACAGTTTTCTCGGTTGGAAGTGTTGGGTACAATTGATAGAAGTTTAGTTGTGCTATATTATCATTTAGCATCTGATTAAAGGAACCATCTGTTCTTTTAATTTCTGTTAACCCAATTTAGGCTGCAATAATATGAAATCATGATATGTTTTTCACAAAGTGAAAAACAAATATTTTGTATTACCTACTTGAGAATAACATTACCCCTTTTTCAAAGACTAACACTGGCTGCCAAAAAGAAGGAGAGAAATAAAAATTAAATAAAAAAAAAACCTTGAAAGAAAGCTAAAAGAATAATTAACGTTAGAGTCTTAAAGTATGCATATTTTTATACAGGAATATTTTACACTAATTCCACAAGAAAGCATTCAAATACTCTCTTATGAATTATACATGAGAAAAAATTCATATTGGAAACCTAAACAGAGTTATCTTGACTTTATTACTAAGACCTGTAAAATTTTATTTTACTCTTTGATGTTATCCAATCTAATGGATTGCATAAAAGCCTTACATAAGAGCAATTTCATATTATTAATGTGGCCTCTCATCACTTAGAGAAATTAATACAAGATTTGCCAATGCAACTAAACTTTAATGAAGTCACTGGGTTATTTAGGACAGTAGGCAGCAGTTCCTAAAATAAGAGATGAACTTCTCTAGATGCCATCCAGGAGGTTTAAAGGGGAACAGTTCAGTTTTGCAAGCTCCAATTTGACCTATTTTCTCTCCATCTATTTCTTTTCAAGATTATTAATTTTGTATTTGTTTCCTCAGATTAAATGCTTCAGTAATGTCTCCTATATAAATAGAATGCTATTCACAATTGATGGAAAGTAATTTGATTAAGGAAACTAAAATTGTTGCTGGTGAAGTTTGCAGATGGCATAGAAATTGGTGCAGTTGTAAGTAATGAAAAGGATTAGGTCAGTTGTACACTGGATCACTTGATAAACTGGTCTCATTTGAACAGCACATGGTTTAATACAGTTAGATGCAAGGTCTAGGATCACAGAATATTAGGTTATAACTTCATAGAATTTAAGGCCAGAAGGGATCATTAGATCATCTAGTCTGATCTCCTGTATATCACAGGCCATTCAGTTCCCCATATACCCATATACTGAGCTCTCTGACTTTAGTTGGACTACAGCATTTCAGTCCTCAGCAGACTTAACTATTATGTGCCACATAAAAAGAATAGGAGAGTGTCAGGTGCCACCAATGTCCAAGGCCTATGCAGGATGGGGGGAACTGTATTCTGGAAAGCACTCTGAAAAGGACATCAGAGGTTATGGTGAATAATCAACATTAGTTACTGTGGCTAAGACTAACATGGTTTTCGATGCATAACCAGGGGGATATCAAGTAGGAGTATGGACAGGGCATTACCTCTGCATACAGCATTTCTGAGACTATTGCTGAAATTTTGTGTCCAGTTCAGGGGTGTGAACTTAAAAAGGCTGTTGAAAAACTGGGAAGGGTTCAGAAAAGAGCTGCAAAAATGATTCAAGGTCTGAAAGATCCACTTTACAATTAAAGATTTAGGAAGGTCAATCTATTTAGCTTATCAAAGAGAAGGTTAAGAGGTAACTTGACCATGGTCTGTAAGTACCTATGTGAGGAGAATATTTCTAATAATAGAGGAGCTCTTTAATCTAACAGACAGCACATAACAATATCAAATATCTGGGAGCTGAAGTAAGGCTAATTCAGACCAGAAATAATGTACAAACTTTTCACAGTGATGGCAATTAATCATTGAAATAATTTACCTTGTGGTTGTAGTGGTTTCTCCATGGAAGTCTATAATCAAGATTTATGTCTTCCTAAAAAATATGCTCTAGCTCAACCTCAAGATATGGACTTCAGAAAGGAATTACTGTGTGAGTGGAGGACTATAATGGTTTCCTTCAGACCTTAAAATCTATGAATCCACAAATTATTTATCTTCATACTGAGGTGAAGTTGCACAGTGGAGACAGCTGAAGACTTGCGGACAGGACTCTTCGTTCTGTTCCCATCTTTTCCACAGACCCTTGTGATATTTGGCAAGTCCCTGGTTAATCTGTGTGACTCGGTTAACCCATGTGTAAGACATTATAATTATAATACTAGTTATAACACTTGCCTACCTCACAATTGTGTTCTGAAGAGTAATCAGTGTTTGTAATATGCTTCGAGGTCCTTGAATGAAAGACACTATATACAAATGATGGGCCTGAGTTTCAGATGTGCTGAGCACTGAAAACTGCAATTGAAGTTAATAGGAGCTGCAAGCACTCAGCATCCCTGAAAATCAAGCTCTAAAATTATTATAATTATAAAGTTTCCAAGGGATTATTACATTCAATAGCAGGGAAAAATAAATATAAATTCTGAAATATATTTTGACAGTGTTTTTATTAATTGGGGTGAAGGTGATTTCTCTGCCTCCCTCCAAGTCTGCTAACAGCAAACAAACAAAAAGCTTAAATTTCTCTGAAAGGCTGCATCTTAAAAAAAAATTGCTTAGCATATTAAGTAGGTAAATAAAAAAAAATTGATTTTGCTAGAGTAAAACCAAGAGTGATTAAATTAAATATGCCTGGAGAACAGAAGACTCCCCAGGAGCAACAGTGTAATAAATGCAAGTCGTTCCCCATCCTGGTGTATTTCTAAACACTTTTGAAGTACAGTACACAGAATGCTCAACACTTAGGCTTTGTTGCAGCTGACAGCCTGTCGGCTTTAATGAAAATGCTATCCGTTTAGGTGGTGACAGAAATTACATACATTTTCCCTTTTATTTTTTGTCATCTTTTATGTCTAACATTTTTATGGTTTAAAGGAGTTGGTTATAAAAGTGTTACATAAGTATGTAAAATATATTAAGAAAAAGAGGAAGAGAAATGCTTTAACCTTGTAATTATACACAGTGTGTGTCGGTAAGAAATGTATACTGTGTGATAAATCTGACAAGTGGCAAAAGCTCTTTATTTTTAGTCATGTTTAAAGAGGGTGAAGCAAAAATTCCTCAATAATGTAGTAAGGAAAGGTTTTATTTAACAACTCCCTTCTTATATCTGATTGTGAGATCATTTAAATAGTGTTATTAGCACATGTACATTCAAAGAGACAAACCCATACGCATGGGGCTGAGACTAGAAGAAGATTATGTGTAGCTCAATAACTCTATATTTCAAAATAATCACATTTAATACATTACTCAGATAATGATCATTTACAAATTCTTAGCTGTGCAGAGACATAATGTTATGTTTCTCTAACTTCCAGACAGGCTTTTAAAAAAAATATGACCAAATATGACTGGCATGTATACATAGGTGCATGTGAGAACTTTTGTAGGCTGGAGTAGGGGAAAGAAGGCCCAACCAAGTACATGCAGAGGTGCAAAGGGGCATTGTAGGATCTGGGAGTGGCTTACATATCCATGTCCCTTAGAACAACAAAAGGCAATATATAGAGGTCTCAACATAAGATTCCTTTTCCTATATTAGTAGGAATAATATGCATTAGGCGGGAGATGCTGTGGGAATTCAACTTTTAAACCCAAGTATATGCAAAGACTTTGGCTTGTGTGTAACTTTATGCATGAGTAATCCCTCAGTGGCTTAAATCTTTGTAGGGCTGTGGCTTTACTTAGTAAAGATACTATTGCAATCAGAATCAGTCACTACCGGAGACGGGGACATGGATCAGTGTTCACAGTGCACTCCTTGTCAGTACCCAGCCCAGGCCAGGGAAGCTAATGGACCAACCAGATGACCAAATTTGGTGATAAATCCTGGTCACATTCCACCTGAGGCACGTTGTGCATATGCTATGAAGAAGAAATACAGGAGATAGTGATGCAGGGCACTTTTAGGATGTTTGTTTGGCCATTTGCACATGCAGTTGCATTATTCTCATACATGGCTGGGTAAATAAGATAACTAAGACCATAACTGTACACTTAAATTACTTAAAATGAATTCTTTTCAAATGTGATCATTAGGCTTAAGAGTTAGCCCCAACTGAGATTAATGAGGGCAGCTCACATCTCTTGGAGTGATCATGTCATGCAGCTCGCAGTCAGAGGAAAACATCTGTGCATTAGTTACACAGTTCACATCATGAGAATTTCTTTGCAAACAAGGAATATAAACTTTTTTAAAAAAGTCTAGATTCTACAGACATGTTGGTCAGTTACCTCAGAAGATCTGGATCTGAACTGTGGGCTGGGTTTTTGGCATGACATGGCAAGCGTTTTCTTTTTAGCCCAGATGCTGGAACCTTTACAAAGTAAAATGTATGAAAATGCTGCACGGAAGTTAGGTTGCTAAATGATGAGTAAGGAGCAGAGGAGAGTGGATTGCATAGTTGTGCCTGAGTGTGTGTAGGTCGCAAGTGCCATGGAAAAGGGAGGGTTACTTAGCATGGTGAAAGGGAGTATAATGAAGAGTAATATGGTGAAACTAAGCAACATAATTTTTTCACTGAATACCAGTGAAACACCATGGAACAGCCTTCCAAAGAAGTCATAGAAGTCCCATCACTGGAGCCATTTAAAAGTAGACTGTACAAATAATTACAAAATGTAATGTAGAGAGCAAGTGTTTACCGGCTAGTGAATGCCTTAGATGATCTAATAGATACTTTCAATCTCCAATTTCTGTGTTTTCACTCCCTGCAAGGTTTGTCAGTAAAATTGTTCAACTGCTGTATGAAGAGTAACATGCACAGCCAAAGAATCCCTGTTTGGCTAAGCATTACTTCTTGAAAGAGGTCGTAGCCACACTAGTAACCTCTTACATAAAAAGAGTGGCGCTGACCATTCTCATTGAGTCAGTTATGCATTGTTAGATCAACTACACCATTTTCTCCAAACATTGTAATTAAAGATATTCCAATATTTTAAAATACAAGTACTGATTTTTCCCTTGTGAGTTTTACATTGTATATTTTAGCCATAATTGTACTGTTCTAAAATGCTGTCTCCCAGGAGGTGGTATCTGCCTTCTACAATGTTAAGAAGCCTGTTTTGTTTCAAAGTAATCTGGCTGAAACACAAACCCTGTGCATTTCAGTAATTAAAACGTTCAAGAAAATGGTCCTTGGATACTCCAAAAAAAAAATAATAATCAGCATTTAAAGGTCAACACTTCATGTTCTAGGTTTGAATATACTCTCAGAATGCCTCCCCAGATATACTTATGGCTGAAAAGTCATTTCCCTTAACTCTCCCTATGACATCTGTCCCATGTCTACCAAATCTGCTCAGGTTGGGCACTGAGCTCAGCATTTGATCCGAAGTGAACAGGAGCTCAATATCCTATATATTCATGTTTCAACAGGAGTTTTCAACAGCAGCTCAGTATAATGATTTAATGTTTTTTGCAAAAATGAGGAAAAATAATGGATTCAAAGTTCAACCTAACCCTGCTTCCACTGAAATAATTGGTAAATATTGGATAGATTTGAAAAGAAGCAGGATCAGGCCAACCTAGTGTCATATCTGAGGTTATTTTATTGTTCGGCACCTAATGTGAGAAAGAAAGATTGTCTAAGGTTCTTTTAGTACACCGTGCCTTGTTCCAAAGGTTAGTCTGTGCTGTGGTTTTAAAATAATTTCTATAAATTCTTTTGAAATTTCTTTTAGATCACTACTTAAATAGGATGGCTTGGGTAACTGTCCTCCCCACAAATACCTTTATATTTTGATTCACTGATTCTTCGAAGTCTTATACGTTGACCCATTTGTGTCTACATGCCCTTCATATTGTTAATCACAGACAAATCTGTGGGTATAAACCCATGTCTGCTTAAAAGGAAGTGTTTCTCACATCCATGTAATTGAATATGGGTTTATAACTATTGTCATCTCTGTATATTTTCCACCATAATTTGGGGAGTAGGCTATATTTTGCAATATGCATGTACAAATGTTCTCGTTGTAAGAGTTATCAAACATCAGGAGAACAATAGTGCACTTAGTGTTGCTATATACAGGAACTCCTCACTTAATGTTGTAGTTATGTTCCTGAAAAATGCGACTAAGCAAAACGATGTTAAACAAATCCAATTTCCCCATAAGAATTAATATAAATGGGGGTTTAGGTTCCAGGGAAATTTTTTTTCGCCAGACAAAAGACTATATTATATATATATATATATATATATATATATATGCGTGCGCGCGCGCACACACACACACACACACACACATACACACACACACACACACTATAAGTATTAAACAAACAATTTACACAGTGATGATGATTGTGAAGCTTGGTTGAGGTGGAGGAGTCAGAGGATGGGATATTTCCCAGGGAATGCCTTACTGCTAAATGAACTAGCAATTGACTGAGCTCTCAAGGGTTAACTCTCACACTCTGCAGCAGGAAAGGAGGGAGGGCAGAGAGAGACACCCTGTGTTTATTTGAGAGATAAAGATAGAAATGCATTTCCAATTAGGTATCAAGAGTAGGGTCAGAAGGACACTGCCTTGTTAATTAGATCAGCAAGGCAGCAGCTCCCTCCGAACTGTGTGTCCCCTGCTCTATGGAAGATGGAGTAAGTGGGGTGCAGGAGCAGGGGGAGAGAAACACTCTGACATTAGCCCCCCTCTTCTTCTCCTTCTCCTCCCACAGCAAGCCCGAGTCTCAGGGAGCAGCTCCAAGGCGGAGGTCAGGAGCAGCACATGGCAGTGGGGAAGGGACAGCTGAACTGCCTGCAATTGATAATCTGCTGGGTAGCTGAGGAGGTTAGAAGGGAGCATTTCACAACTTTAAAGGAGCATGTTCCCTAACTGATCAGCAATTTTAACAATGAAGCAACGTTAACCAGGATGACTTTAAATGAGGAATTTCTGTACTGTTTATCTCTCTTACTTTTATTAAATGCAGTCATATGTAGGGCTAAAATGCCAGATGGGTCTTCAGAGGGAGTGGAGTGGAATTTTAAAGAAAGTGCAAAAACTTGTACTACATTCAAATTACAAAGCTAGATACGAATGACAGATAATATTACCACAAAAAACAATTTTATATTTTCTTTTTATCCTGTCTTTCTTCATTCCCATTTATTCTAATGGAAGAACTTGGTAAAACCTATTATTTCCATGAAACACTTATTTACTTATTTATGTATTTGTTTGTTTTATTGATTGATGTTCCAGCAGTGTCTGGATGCACCAAATGAGACCAGGGTTTCCTTGTGCTAGGCACTGTACATATGCAAAGTAAGATATAGTCCCTATCCACAAAAGCTTATGGTCTAAATAGGCAAGGTAGATAAAAGATGGAAGAAAGCGAGTATTATCACCATTTTGTGGATGGGGAATTGAGGCACTTATGGATTAAGTGATTCGTCCATGCTCATGTGGCAAATCTGTGATAGAGCTGGGAAGTGAAGTGAGATCTCCAGTCTCCTTACCAACAAGACCAACTTTCCTTTCAAATTTTCTTCATTTTTATTTGACAGTGTTCCCCTCATCGATACAACTAGCTCTTCATCGTCCATGATTCTTATGGTGCACAGGACAACATTGCTTCACCTTATTTATTTCCAGTCATTGATGTTAGCGTTATCAATTAGACCAACACAACATGGAACAGAGCTCGTTCATTATTCTGTGTTCCCTTTATTGACTGCCTACCTGGTTCTGTTAGCAAAACAAATAAATAAATACATAACGACAATTATTAAAACTTGTATACATAGTAGCTTTTTCATGTTCTAGGTTAAAGAATAATTGATTAAAAAGAAATGTAAATCCATATATTCATGTATTACATGTAGACTCATAGACTTTAAGGCCAGAAGGGACCATCATGATCATCAGATCTGACCTCCCACAGAATCTTACGCACCAACCTCTGTAGTAGGCCCATAACCTCTGGCTGAGTTACTGAAGTCCTCAAATCTTGATTTAGAGACTTCAATTTACAGAGACTCCACCATTTACTCTACTTCAAATCATCAAGTGACCTATGACCCATGTAACAGATGAAGGCAAAAAAAAAAAAATCCAGAGTCTCTGACCTGGAGGAAAATTCATTTCCATCCCTGAGCATGTGGGCAAGACGTACTGGACATCTGGGAAAGAATTTTCCATAGTAACTCAGAGCCCTCCTCATCTAGAATTCCACCGCTGTCCGTTGGAGACATTTGCTAGTAGCAGTTGCAGATTGGGCCATATACCATTGTAAGGAACCTCAGCATACCATCCACTCCATAAATTACTACCAAATGCAAGTGGCTGTTTGTAATGTAATATTTTAAAAATTAATTGGAGAAGACTTTCCACCACATTTCTACAATTTTAAGGTACTGTGGGTCAAAATATGGAGCAGAACAATTCAATCCTGTCCCTTTTTAAGGAACAACCTCTGCTGGGCTTACTGTCTTCTCGAAATTAGACTTTGCTTCTAAAATTTTACGAATTTCTTTTTTTAAATCTTTGATTATTTGAACTTCAAAGCATTTCCCTTTTCTTGATCCAGTTTATCTGAGCTCTTAATCTAGGCTCAAAGACCAGAAGTCTCCCATTGCAATAGCCTTCAACTCATCTGAGGTTAGCTTTGCTGTCTTTGTTTTCTGTTCTCAGGTCACACTTTAAAGAGATGAGTGGCAGGGTCCCAGTCTTTTTCCAGATATGTCTCCCCCGCTGGAGATGTTTCCAGATCTTGGTGTACAATCTTTTTATTTTTGCAAGTTTCTATCTAATCTTATTAGTTTCCCTTTTTCCTCACAATCTTATTTGAAAATTTTCTGTTTGTTTTCTGGTGCTTCTGACCACTGAGACCAGTTTGGTTTAATATTGTTTTATTATGCATATCCTCCCAGATAATTATTCTAATGTATATTACTAGCATAAAATAATACTCTTTGACATTTAAAGTGGTTGGCTCAAATTCTATATTAGCCAGTTCCCTCCTATATTTTATTTAAAACACCTCTCTGGTATTTGGTATTGCAAGGATTATGAATTAATGATATCTTTCTTTTATATTCATATGTCATACTTTTCATATATGTTCTTGTACTTTTATAAGAAATCCACCTGAATTAATTTCAAGATAGGCATTCATATTTGGACACTTTGTAAAATATAAGATTGGCAACACATTATTTCTAGATTCTTATGAGGAAAACTTCAATTTTTTACCTCAGAAGACAAAAAAAATAATAAAAATCTTCAAGTGTTTTGAATACTGTAAACTCTTGTGTCTTTCAGGATCTAGATTTCTCATCACATCCACGGGAGCCTTGTATATTCTAGATGTACAGAATGAAGATGGATTGTATAACTACCGATGTATCACACGGCACAGATACACTGGAGAAACAAGACAAAGCAACAGCGCAAGACTTTTTGTATCAGGTACCCTGGAATTCCTTTAACTTGGTATACTACATATTTCTCTGTCTAGCATACAGAACTGATAAGGAACAACTAGTACTAATAATCACTTGTCCAGCAAAGTAAATGCACATGTAAGTAGGTAAGAATCTTCAGTACTTTTCCTGTAGAAGTGAAACATTACAAATTTAAGTTGCTTTTTCTATTTTTTTCACTCAATTGTGTATTTTCTGTTGTAGTATATGTGGAAAATACTGTCCAGAATGCTATAATGTAAACTATTCCCTCAAAATATAAAAGCTACAGGTTCAAGGCTACACAGCCATTCATTCTCAGAACTGGGATAAAAACATAGGAGTTTCTGGCTTTTAATCCACAAAATCATGTTGCTTTATTGAGTAAGATCTGGACTTTTTTTTCTCTCAAATGGTCCTTTCATGAATAATATACATTTAGAGGCACATGGTCTTTTCCTCTTGTAGTTTGAAAGATTCACTTGCTATTATTATTCTACTTTCTAGTAAATATTGATTGAGATTGGCCCCCATTCTACAATATCTATGATTTAACCATTTTATTTTAGCCACTGGGCGGGTGAATGCAACACTCAATGCCATCACTTCAAACTATCACTGAGGTATTAGTCTGCCTAATTAGTGTGCACAAAGAGTAAAAAGCACATAAAGCTAGGAAACAGACTGTTAAAAATGAAACTCCACCCTCCTATATCTTGGTAATCAAATACATATGGCCCTAAAATTTGAAGAATAGGTTGGGCAGTAAAATTTGTCCAGGGGTTTTGACTGAATTATGCTAACACATTTTCATGTCCAAAACAGGAAGCTATTTTCAAAATTAGATATGCAAGCTGATATAAAAAAATAAAAGTTTATCCAAATAACATGGAGGGTGGGAGGGGGCTAGGAACTAGGCTTTAGTGTATTTTGGTGAACTAGGCTTTGGTGTGTACAGTGCTTTACAAATATGAACTTCTCACTTATCACAGTCCTTCCATTGGGTAAATAAGTGTGAATTACTAGCCTAAATTTTCCAAAAGCCATAGCTGAAGAAAAAAGAGTATAAGTGACTTAACCAAGGATGTTAGTGTCAGCAGTTGGGTCAGAAAGCAGGAGTCAGTGATCATACTTAAATTCCAGCCAGGTGTCTTCAACCTAGAGGTTTTCAAATCAGAAGGCAGATCATAGAGCAGTGTATTTTTTGTTGTTGTTGTTTTTTACAATCTCATCATTTTAAAGCCAGCATCACAATTGTTGTATATCTAATGATTTTGGAACGGTAGGGGTTGTCACTACTGCCCTCCTCCATGTCCCCTCTCTCCTACCCTCAGCTCCCAATCTTAATGCAGGGAACCATGAGGGAGCTGAGAGTGAGGACAGGAAGCAATGGCGGCTGGGACTGGGATTACAGCATAGGATTAGAGCCCCCATTTAGAAACAGAGGCCTCAAAGGGATCTTTTGGGTCACTGAATCCAGTCCCCTGCTATTTCAGACAACCTTACCATGTAATCCCATTCATATAACAAGTTCCATCTTAAAAGCAGTTAGGTTTCTTGCCCCCCACTGCTCCTACTGGAAAGCTGTTCCAAAACCTTCCTCCTCTAATGGTGGGTGTGTGTGTGTGTCTTTGTACATGTCTGTTTCTGTATCCAAAAATCATTACACACTTGCAAAATCAGTTGCTTTTTTGCCCCAGATTATAAGTGCACAGCCTCTCCCCCTCACAGCCCCCACTCCCCCAAGAGGCTATTTGATGCACATGGCATGGGTTTCAGAAACTAGGGTTTCTGGGTTTTTTTTCCCTGTTTTGATTGATAAACACTGCTAAAACACCTATATATCTCATTTTTTTTAAAAAAAAGAAAGAAATTTGGTGTTTATCCAATAAACACTAGATGTGGTTATTTATATCTAAGGGTTTGTCTACATGTAATCTGAAGTAATGCAGATTACAAGGGTGTGATTTCTAAAGTGCATTAATGTGGTGTGCATTAGTCAGTATAGACCTGGCAGGTGCTCACTAAAGACTCCCTGGTGTGCTTTGACATAGTGCTGTCTGAAACAGTGCTACATTATAGCACGCTAGAGAATATTACAAAGAGATTACTCATTATAGTATATACAAAAAGAAATCCCACCAGCTCCTGATTTTTGGACATCCACAATAAACTCAAAAATTGCTCAAAATAAATTCTGAAAAATGAAATTAATAAACTTGAAAAACAGAAGCCCTAATTCTGGCATTATAGCAATTACCTGTTTTCACTATTAAACAGCTGTTCTATGGCCATTGCCCTGCAGATCATTCTGGATATAGCAACTGTCATAAGCCAACATTGAAGGACTCATTCTCCTTCCTTCGGATTAATCCTTTTCAGGAAAATCTGGTGATTAAGTCCACAAATCCCCACTTCTTGCAGCTTGCCAACTGTGATTGAGATCTTAGGTCACAAAGACTTGCAAAAGGATCAAACCTACTATTCTCCTTTCTTCTGTGAATGTTATCTAATGGTTGTTCAGCGCCTTTGAAAATATAAATCAGTATGTAAATGCTAAATATTATTTCATTATACAATCCAGAAGTATATTACTATTCAAGTCCTGCTATTTGTACTATGTTCCATGTGGTTGAAACACTCACCCCTACTTTTTCCAGCCAGATGAGAGAACATAAGTGCAGCACAACGGTCTGTCTGGTTATCCCAAATATTTGGTCTTAACAGTAAAAGTTGATTTCCATCCTTCTCATTCAGCCCTGAAATATTGCTCCACTCCCTCATGCAATCAAGCTAAACCTGAAGCAGTGGTAATCTGTAATCAAGCCATTATCTTGATCAGCAAGGGAGGATTTCTACCCCAGTTGCTTCTTGGAACAAGCGGGAGAGAGGGTTTTCTGCCTGTTCCATCACTTATACCTTCCTTGAGCAGCCAGAGGATATACCTTTGCATGGAATTCCTTTTCCTGCCCAATTTCACATGCACAGCGTTGTGGGAAGTCTGGTGCATCCTAATGTACACAACCTTAACTTCAGCATTTGCGGATTTTAAAGTGATTACTTTTACACTCTACAAGCTAACTTCTGCTGGTTACTTTTACACTCTACAAGCTAACTTCAGCTCTACTCTGCTCTACAAGCTAACTTCTGCTCTCATTTACACTCATGCAATCCTGCTGAAATCCCTGAGGTTGCATATGTGTAACCAAGAGCTGAATCTGACTTCACGCACAGAATTCCATCTCCCAATGACTTTATCTTAACGGGACACACACAAAAAATCCACAGCCGAACAGTTTCGGACACAATGTTTTGCCTCAGTTTTCCATTGTCCTTGTTCACAGCCTCCTGCATACAGAATGCAAAAAAGAGGAGTCACTTTAGTTTTATTTTGTGTATCCCAAAATGGATCAATATCTGTATTTTCTCCTCCACCACACATGCTTTGTAAACCACTCCTTGTGCCGCAGGGAATAACTGTTCCATGAAGCAAGAACATGCATGTTGGACTATGGTATTTTAGATCTCCTTTTTCCCCCCTCAATCCACTTCTTTATTTCCCTGTATCTGAATAGGTGAACCTTGTCATGTTTCAAGGTCTGAATGCCACTTCCTGGATTTGCACTTTAGGGGATTGCAAACTTTACCACTTAGACCTGTCAAACCCTTTGAAACTGAAAACATCTATTCAAAAACCTGCTGCTTCTGGAAGATTTTGAATAGTGTTGCACAAAAGTGGCAACCAAACCAAACAAACGAAAACATGGAATTTCCTGTAAAATGTGTAGCCATTTTATATGCAATTTGTAGAGGAGGGAAGGAAACACTTTTTTTAAAAAAAAAATATTCATATTTGCTTAAGTGGTGTTTGGGATTCAGCTGGAGCCAGCAGAGGTTGTAATGTCATCTGGTTCCCCCTCTCTAGCCCAGTCTGGTTAGGACTTCTCTCAGGACTAGGATTACAAAGTCCCAAGATGCCAGGAGACAGGGAGAGTGTCTACCACGATGGTGAAACTTGCTCTAGTAGCCATTTTTTCTCCCCAAAGTCTCTTTCTTTAAAGACCTGCAAACAGAGGGATAGATGGAATAGCCTGTCCCCTCATTATTTTGTCAACAATTAGGCCTAGTTTCCGACACACCAATTATGGTTCACTTTTCTTGTTTACCAAATATGATCTTAACACAGGCCTTTTAAAAAAAATCAGTCTGTCTCCTTTTCCTAGCCTTTTCCATAAACATTTGTTGTTATGGGTTATTGTGACATCTCATGAACTTACCCTCACTTTTTAAAATTGGACTCACAATCAGGGTATGTTTTCAGGACCAGTTATCACAACAGGATATCCAAACCTCATCAGTTTTAATGGAACTTGGGCATCTAAATCTGTTAAGTAGCTTTGACAATCACGGCCAGGGTGTATTTTAAAAGTCACAAGTTTTAAAAAAGTTATAAAATCAGTTTTAAAAAAATTAAACTGACTTAAGGTGGCCAGGATGTTATGATCTTCTCACTGCATCACTGATTCTCACTCACTTTGTAGCATCTGTTGTATTTTGAACCCTCAAGATAGTGCTGCTTCATCTATCTTTTTGTTCTGATGGGCCTCACATCTTTTTTCCACTCCAGCACCATGATGGACAATATCATCTTGTTGACAGCAGCAGTATCACAACTCATCAGCTTTGTGGTATGATTAAATGCCCATAAAATAGCACACCTCATGGGTAATGTACAGGTTAGTGTCCTCTTGAGTCTGGTTAGAAAGCATATAAAACGTTGTATCACTATGTGCAGCTTCTATAGCCATCTCTGGTGGAATTAAGACCACATCCTTACTTCATTCAGTAGCAGAGAAGGCCACTGCGCATCTGAAGCTCCTTAAACATATGCTATGTTGAACAGTCCACTGGAGTGTCTGAATATCTTAGGGACTATTACTAGCATCCTATTCATATTTCATTTCTCTTGAGTTAACTCATTACTAGAATCCTATTCATATTTCATTTCTCTTGAGTTAACTCCATCAAAACCAAGTTGAGGCAGCAGGATGCCAAACAGGAGATTGACAGAAAACTCTTGTTATGCAACATCTTAATGTTGTGGCTGTGGTCTGACAGTACAAAACCAGAGACAGAGGAGGAGCAGGTTAACCACTCAGTTATGATTGCTTTTAGCTGCTCTAAAATGTTACTGAGAGATTGTAATTTCTGAAAGCCATACACACACAGCATGGCATGTTTCTGTTAGTTCCCTCCTACTGCCCATGACAGTGGCTGCAGCTCCCTTTTATTGATTCTGCAGGTCTTTTCTTTTAGTGTATAAGCAGTACCATTTTTAGAATCTGTGTAGTTAGTTAGCGTAGATTAGTTGAAAAAGGGGGAAAAAAAGATGTTGTTTGTGTGTCTCCGGTGCCTAATCTGGTACCAGCCCTGGTACCGGAGTTATGCTGCGCTCTCGGGGTTCAAGACCTGCCTCTTCTGTGGTAAGGCAGTGCTGATTAGGGACCCTCACCTCAGTTGCTTTAAGTGCTTGGGGAAGACTCATGTACATGACAGATGCAGCATCTATAAGGGCTTTAAGCCCTGCTCTGAGAAGGATTGAGGGTTTGCCCCTCAATCAAGAGCATTGCTGCATCTGTCTCCATTAACTCCATCTACTGGCCATAAGGAGCATCAGTGCTACAAACAACTTAGCGCTGGTACTGAGCCCAGCAACAAACAAATTCATGAGCAAAACCAAGAAGAGTGGGAATGGAACCAGCCCTCAGGTGACATTGATAGAGGAGTCCTGCTCTAGGAAAGTTCCGGAGATGCTGCTGAATAGTACAAAACCATCAAATAAAAGCACTTACCTGACTAAATGAAAGAGATTTTCCATTTGATCCAGACTGAAAGGGTTTTCCCCAGTACTTGCTTCTGTTCAGCACATGCTGGACTATCTTCTGTCCCTAAAACACCAAGTGTTGGAGATTAGCTCAATCAGTGTGCAGCTAATGTCTATCCTAGCATTCCCACTTATTGCTAGCTGATCTCTTTTTTTTCCCATCTCAATAACTGTAAGACTTTTAAAGGGTCTGGACAGGCTGTTTCTGTGTGTGTAGAACGCTGCTCCCCCCTGGAGCCTGAATCTAATCTTAGCAAAGATGAGTGGCCCCCTGCTTTGAGCTTCTGTTGACCTGCTGCCAGCTGAATCCTTTGACAAAGGTAGCTTTTTTAGTGGCCATTATACCAGCTAGGAAAGTGGGAGAGCTCAGGGTGCTAGTGTCAGATCCTCCATATACATATTTGTACACACAAAAAAAAGTTTGCCATCATCCTCACCCAAAATTTCTTACCAAGGTGGTTTCCACTTTTCATATTAACTAAGGAATCTTCTTGCTGATTTTCTTCCCAAAGCATCGTTGTCATAAGGATGAGGAGAGCCTTCATGTTCTGATGTTAGAAGAACTTTCGCTTTTTGTCTGGATCAGATTAAACTTTTCAGGTCTTGGACTCAGTTAGTTGTTACATTTGCAGACAGAAGGAAGGGAAGTTCTATATTCACTCAAAGGATCTTGTCTTGGATATCCAGTTGCATTTGGTTTTGTTACCAGCTGGCTAATATGAGGCCTCTGGATAGAGTGTTGGGTCATTCAACGAGGTTCCAAGCAGCTTCTGTGACCTTTCTGGCTAACATTCCCATATTAGACATTTGCAAAGCAGCAACCTGGTCATCTTGTCCTACATTTACCTCTCACTATGCCATCTACCAACAATCTAGAGACAATGCTAAATTTGGATGAGTGGTCCTCCAGTCCCAATGCACATAGACTCTGAACCCACCTGTACTTGGGGTTGCTTATGAGTCAGCTACAGTAGCAATGGCATGTGCAATCACTCGAAGAAACAGTTAGCAACCTTTCTGTAACTGTTGTTCTTCAAGATGTGGTGCACATTGTCCATTCCCACACCCTGGTTTCCTTCCCCTCTCTATCTCTTCCGGGGGGAAGGACCTGAGGGGGTCAGGGATAGTTCTTCCCTTTATAGCTGCGTGCTATACAAGAGGCAGGAGAGGGCCTTTGTGCTACTCCAATGGGTTCTGCTAAGGGAAAGAATTATCCAACTGTGCTCTGGGGCACAAACACCTACAGTGGAATGGATATGTGCAACATATCTAAAAGAACCATTGTGACGGAAAGGTTAGTCACCATTTTATAGTGGTTCAAGTATTTTGCTAGCATCCAGATAGAGGCAAAGATTGTGTGGTTATCTTTGATTAAACCTGACAATTCACATTTTGCTCACTGTTTATATAAAATTAATATGGGTGACTGCTTAGTCCATTTGTTTGAAGTCTAACGGTATTTTATTTTTTAGAACTGTTTTATACATTGCATAACAACACTATAGTACACAGCAGACGGAGTGCAACAAATAGATCAACATATGCTAGGTGAGAGTGAGAGGGGTAGTTTAACATGTAGAGTCTACCATGGTTAGGATGTCACAAAATTGGATAAGATATAAGAAAAATAGCTTCATTTAAGTCAATATTTGATGTTATAATAATTATTTTATTTTATTTTAGTAGTAGTAGTAATAATAAACATTTACTGTGTGGTAGTGCCTAGAGGCCTCAGTTAGGTTGGGCCCCATTGTACAGCATGCAGCACAATCGTAAGAAAATGACAGCCCCTGTCCTAAAGAGCTTATGGGCTAAAAAACAAGACATAACATGGAGATCGTTATGTTTGGTGAGGTATCAAAGCATAAACATGGAGTTAATGTGCCACATTTCTCTAGGATAAAAACAACAGTCACATGGCAGTTGGGACTTGTTTGTGTGAGAAAGTCTTCCAGGGAACCTGAACAAAGAGCAGTTTGCTGGAGTTATAAGCCGCAGTTTACTTTTGCTGTATAAGATTCCTTTTTAAGAGTATAGAATATCTGTCAGTTAGACTACAAACACACTGCCCTTTGCTCCTGCCCATTTCTCCTCTGACAAGGGAATAATTCACTCTTCTAGTTCAAAACCTTTCAACCTCTTAGAAGTGGGTGGAATATGTTGGTTTAGTTTTAGGTGAAATGTGTTTACACTTTCTGGCTCTTCTCTTTCCTGATGGGTGATATGAAGAATGACTGCCACCTGGAAAAAATCCAGTGGGAGGGCTTCCAAGTAATCATGCAATGTTTAGTTAGTACATGCTGCTGGATGTAAGCCAGTACTGCTGAGATACCACAATCTGGACGACTGGTGCACAGTAGCAGTTTACAGTACATAAAATTCTGGGATAGCAACTAAGAAAAGGAGGACAAATAGCAGCGTGGTGCTTAGAAAATGTAATAAGCTTAATTAACAACAATGAAAACATCTATTTGCTTTCCAGACCCAGCAAACTCAGCACCATCTATTCTGGATGGGTTTGACCAACGTAAAGCCATGGCAGGACAGCCGGTGGAATTGCCTTGCAAAGCATCGGGGCACCCAGCACCAAAGTACCGTTGGCTGAAGGACAACATTCCCTGGGAGCCCGATAGCAGGTTTCGACAGACAGTCATTGGTCTGCTGATAGAGAACACACGTCCTTCGGACTCAGGCAACTACGTTTGTGAGGTGTGGAACAACTATGGTACTGCTGAGGTGATAGGGCATCTACATGTAAAACGTAAGTCCAGGATGGAGTGTGGCAAGTATCATTTCAAACCCTTGGTTGTTCTTGGTTTTGCACTAGAAGGAAAAGAAGGAAATATTTTGTAGAAGCTTTTTGGTTTTGTTGTTGTTGTTATTGCTGTTATCGTTTTGTTATTGTCAATGGAGGCTTCTTGAAGCTACTCAACGGTTTGGAATGTTATAAGCTGTCTGAGTGGAGACAGTGGATTAATGGGCAGAATGCAGATGAGAGATCAGAAGTGCAAAATGAACACAGTTTATCACATGGTTATGTGATTTTTTTCATATAAATGATGTATTTTGCTTGGTAATAGAACTGGATGAATTGCAAACAGTCTTCTGAGTAAAAGTGTCAACCTCTGGTCACTGGGATTCCTGCTATTAATTATTCTGAATATTCAGATAATCCTTGAGTATTCATGAAAATGTATGCAAATCCTGAACGTCTCATGCATTTTATCATAGATGATTATTTAGTCTGAAATGCTCTATTGGAAAGGCATTATTTGCTGTTTGTTGTTGTTCTGCTGTTTCATGTTTTTGCCATAAAGGAGCAGAAATATTACCATCTGACCTAGATTTCCAACCACACAACATGAATAAGAAATTGTCAAAAGGAAAAGCGTGTGAACAATCCATTGTCTAAAAATTCTTCAGCGAATAATTACAAATAATAAATACATGCAAAGAAAATCAGGATAATTTATCAATGATTCACAAATTTAAAGAGGGCTACATTTGTAAAACATTCATAACAGATAGTTGAATCAGATCTACTTAATATTGTGTAGGCTCATAACAGACCAGCAATATTTAGCAATACTCAATAGGGAAATAATAAGAACTTTTAAATGATCATATTATACAAAATTCTTTAAAGCAGAATTAAGTTAACTAAGGAATTCTATATGTGTGTATAAAATTTTTTATTTAACTCATCTATTTTATAGACTATAGCAGGGGTGGGCAAACTTTTCGGCCCAAGGGCCACATTGGGTTTCTGAAATTATATCGAGGGCCACGTAGGGAAGGCCCCGCCCCCAATCCAGCCCCTTCCCACTTCCCGCCCCGTGAGAATCCCTGACCCATCCAACCCCCCAAACTTGTCCCCTGACTGCCTCTTCCACAGACCCCTAACTACCCCCCAAGACCCCACTCCCCACCCAATTCCCCTGCTCCCTGTCCCCTGACTGCCACGACCCGTATCCACCTTCCCACCCCCAACCACTCCAGAATCCCACCCCAACCAACCCATCCTACTCCCTGACTGTCCTCTCCAAAGCCCCCACCACCACCCTGGAACCCCCCCGCTTCCCCCTTACCATAGCTGCTGTGGAGGGGGGAGCATGCAGCCCTGGGCCCCAGAGCTCTGCCCACGCAGGGTGGCTCCGGGGGGGAGGGGGAGTGCACAGCCCCAGCTCCCAGAGCACTGCCTGTGTGGCATGGCTCCGGGGGAGGGGCCCCCAGAGCGCTCCCGGCGCGGCTCCGGGGGAGGGGCCAGCATGCAGCCCCAACCCCCAGAGCTCTGCCCCTGTGGTGCAGCTTGGGAGCGGGGCACAGCCTCCCGCTGCAGGCCGGATGGGACAGTCTCGCGGGCCAGATGTGGTCCACGGGCCATAGTTTGCCCACCCCGGACTATAGTATAACATTGTATATATATATATATATATATAGGTGTGTGTGTAAGAAAGAGAGACACTGAGAGAGAAATGTAAAATAGGTAATATTGATAGTGTTTCCATTATTAGCTACAATGCTGGTCATTAAACATGCGAAATAAAGAATATCTCATCACATTTGATTCAGAATTGATATCCACAGATGATAAAAGAGATGTATTATATTTTTAATTATTTCTTATTGATAGAGGTGATATTGAACAAAAAGCCCAGGGGAGAATCCCATCTGGATATAAATTTCATGGTGGTCTGTTATATATGTACTGGGCCCAATCAAAATGTAGTGAGGTTGGGATGCAGATCCAAATTCAGTAGCTTTAGTTGTTGGTATCTGTGTGGATAAAGACTCCCTTCCTTGTGTTTACTTTTGTTATTTCAATACTATGAATTTTCTCGCATACATAATATCAAACTTCTATAAAAACATCTCATAATATTCTTAAATGGTGACACTGAGAATAAAGTCAATTGGGCTATCTTACTGCTTTGTTTGCTTAACTCACAGTGAGTTCCACACAGGGGCACTTTTGCATCCAGGCAGAGCTTCACTGATTGCAGTGGGACTCTGACGGGGTATGGGAGTCTGCCTATGCAGAACTAATTGTGTGATTGTGGCCTTAAAAGGCCCTTGAAAGCAAACATGGCCACCTATTCTCATTTCAGTGATGTGTGTTTGTGATTCAGTATTTTTTCCTCAGTGAAAGGTCACCTGTTAGTCATATTTTTTAAAAAGATACATAATGTCTTCCTTTCCCTCCCCCTCTCCTTTTGACTTAAATCTTCAGAGCCTCTGAAAGCCACAATCAGTCCACGGAAAGTTAAAAGCAGTGTTGGTAGTCAAGTGTCCTTGTCCTGCAGTGTGACTGGAACTGAGGACCAAGAACTCTCCTGGTACCGAAATGGTGAAATCATCAGCCCTGGAAATAACGTGAGGATCATGGGGATCAACCGCGAGAATCTCATTATGGATGGCATGGCCAAAAGCGACGGTGGAGCGTACCAGTGCTTTGTACGCAAGGACAAGATGTCTGCTCAAGACTATGTTCAGGTGGTGCTAGAAGGTTAGTCATTACCTGCTTTAGTGGGGTTACCGGCTACAGTGAACACATACAATACAATACATGTTATTGTATGTATATAGTACATGTAATATGCTTGTGGTCTCCAATTATAAAGAGAGAGAAGACCCTGTGCCCGTAGGAAGGATGAAACTAGCCACCCATTTTGGGAGATATTTGTGCCTTTCCATGCTCCAGAACAACAAATGAAAGGAAATAAAGGTCCAAGTGTCAAAGAAATTGATTTGAAAAATATCCCTCCTACAGAAGCCCCACTAAATGCACTGATTTTCTGCTGCTATCCAAAATTCTGTAACTCCAGGACAAGAGAGAAGAGAAATCCTTACTGAGGATCAAACATTTCATTCCAAATGCAGTTTTCAGGCAGGTGGTGAAATCAGTTGAAGGTCTGGAGCTCATACTAAGTAACTGACACAATGTTCCACATAATAATCAAGTGAGGAAAGTAATCAATTTGTACAGAGCTGGTTCACTAATGAGGCTGTAGTGCAGTCATTGCATGGCCACTATTTTTAGTCTTTATAGAAAAAGAAGAGATTACCTGCCTGGACCTAGTTACCTCGGCAACCATCTCTTGTGACTAAGAAAGCCTAAAGAGCATATTGATAATCTATAATGATGTCAAGAGAGTGCAGGTTATCAGAGAGCGACAGCAGGAAAGATTTCAAAGACACTCGGGTCTTGCTGGGAAAATAATGTCTGCTTTCATCTCCGAAAGAGCCTGTCACTTGAATAAAAAAGGGCAGAGGTGCACACTGAGCACACTCACTGATTTATTTGTCATGTGTCAGTTTCCATTCAGGATAAAAAGCCAATAGCTTTTTTGTCTTGTGAGAGATGACAGTGGGAATGCATGGAAAAGGAAAGGAAGAGAGAGAGTCACAGACGAAGAAAGAAATTTTAAATACTCTGTCACACATCCAACAAAGAGAGAGGGAGATAGAAAAAAAATATATCAGAAACTCAACCTAATGTCCCTGCTGAAATATTTAGGTGTTTCCATGTAGTGAATATGATAATGTTGATGCTCTTAGGTGATTGTGCTGGGGAGAGAGAACGCTGCTGTCCTTTTTTTTTAATCCTGCCGAGATTCAGCACATTTTGTGGGGATAGCAATTCAAGCTCCACACACATCACAAGATCTCCCTCAGTTTTCTGTGTGATCCTGTGTTGAGATTACTAGGTAAGGAGAGGCTATTTCCAATGGAATATTGCTGGTCTGAGCATCCATGGAATGTGCAGTACGTATTCTCTCACAACATTAGAGTTACTAATGCTTGTCACTGCTGTCCTTCCCCGTTTACATCTTGTATGGAATTAAAATGAGTTATTCTCATTAGGCAAAGCCCACTGGGTGGGAAGATAGGGATTTTGAAGAGGCTTAAGCCATTCTCTATACTGTGATTAAACCATCCCCTTATAGCCTTTGCTGATGCTAAAATGTCTCAACTTTAAAACTAATTGGCTGGCCACACTAAGCATTAGATCCAGACAATGGCATACAGAATTGTTTTCTAAACCTCTGATTAGACTGCTTTCTACATATCATGAGCTGAACCAGATGCATTCTTACCCCCAATTATATTTAAATCCATTCTAAACAGCACTCTTTAAGTATAATTTAAAAAAGAACAGAAAGAGTGTACTGTAGTGCAAAATCTGGGAAAGAACCTTCTAACTATTTTTTTCTTAAAACCATTACCCCTCTGTGTTATCCAGTTAGAGAATAATTTAATTCTACTCCATACTGTGAAAATCCTTACCTTTTCTTTTCTCACTTGCACCTTGGAGACTGTGGTTGAATTGTGACATGGGTCACAAGAAAATATACTTGGTGTCCTCTCTACCCTGGAAGATTTGTGTACAGCACTAAGCTACCTCAAAAATTGTCATCATCAGCATGAATATCAATTTGTATTTGGAAAAGGCTTTGGAGAGATATTGCAGGGCTGAACTAAATTGTCAAAGCTGTGTGGAATTATCATATACAAGTTATGCCTGGCTTTGGCTAATATTATTTGTCCTTAACTTTCAAAGGAACTGAAATGTATAATAAGTGTATCCCCAAACATCTTAGGCTTATACTATACTTTTTTGGCTTCTCAGTTGCCTATGGTGTACAAGCCTTTTTCACAGGACCATGGGAATTGCTATATCAGAACAAACCAATGGTCCAGCCAGTCCAGTATCATCTCTCCAACAGTGGTCAGTACCTGAAGCTTCAGAGGAAGGTGCAAAAGAAATCCTTCAGTAAGCAGTTATTAGATAACCTGTCCACAAGAAAAATCCTTCCTAACCTTCAGTAACTAGAGGTTGGCTTATATTCCTGAAGGATGAGGATTAGCATCCCGTTCAGAACGCTTGGTTTATGGGCTAAACAAAGGGAGAGTGAGCAGTTTTATTGTGCATACAAGCTGTTCATTTGCTTTCCTTTTCTTCTTCAGATGGAACTCCCAAAATCATTTCTGCCTTCAGTGAGAAAGTGGTGAGTCCAGGAGAGCCTGTCTCCCTTATGTGCAACGTGAAGGGGACTCCTCTGCCTACAATCACCTGGACACTAGATGAAGATCCCATAATCAAAGATGGTAATCACCGTATCAGCCAGATTATCACCTCTGAGGGCAACGTGGTCAGCTACCTGAATATCTCTAACACTCAAGTTCGAGATGGAGGAGTCTATCGCTGTACTGCCAACAACTCTGCTGGAGTCATCCTGTACCAGGCTCGAATAAACGTAAGAGGTGCTTGTCAAATCAGCTCCTCAAAAAAACACACATAACTCATTGTAGTGGAGAAGAAGATTTTTGCATGCACTGGTCTGAATCTTGGAATGCCAAAACTGACTTACTGTGGTTCTCCCATCTTCACACCTCCCTCAACCCCTTCTAGAAACTCTGTGGTATGGTTTAAGGTTGGAATGCCAACTTGTGGCTTTGGCTTGTAAAGCCAGTTTGTTATATAATCTCTTTCCCTAATCTTATGTTCCTCAGGCATGAGGGTTAGCGTCCTCACTAATATGTTTTCCTATTTTAGTTTTTGCATGCATATGTTTCTTATTTTCCTCTCCTCCTTTAGTTGTGCTACATTCATTGTAATTACTCATGCACATGGTACATTAGCTTGAACTTGTAGTTCTACATGGCATAATACCCATCCTCATGATATTATATTTTATATACATCAGAACAAATGCTAACTTTGTCAATGTTCTCATGTGTAACAGGATTCTAGCTTAGCATATGTTTTAGTATTTGATATTTAATTAAATCATTCCCTAGCCTTTAATTTGTAAAGCAGCAAAGATTTTATCAGACAAGTATTCAATAATACAAACATATACCAGAGACCTAATTAGAATGTATGCTATAGGGTGAGAGACACTAGAGCACATAAAGATTAGGGAGACTGTTTAAGTGGTTCTTAAAAGCAAAAACTGTCAAATGTTAAGAAGAAATGTTATGCAGGCTACATTAATGGATGTTGTAAACATTTATATAATCAGCAAAAAAGTGAATATTTCTTATAGCAAGTATGCCCTTAAATTATTTTCAAGAATTTCTTTGTACTTTTCCAGGGCCAGCAAGCATCCGGCCAATGAAAAATATCACAGCAATAGCAGGACGGGACACCTATATACATTGTCGTGTGATTGGCTATCCATATTACTCCATTAAATGGTACAAGAACTCTGATCTGCTTCCTTTTAACCATCGCCAAGTAGCATTTGAAAACAACGGAACGTTGAAACTCTCAGATGTACAGAAGGAAGTGGATGAGGGTGAATATACATGCAATGTTCTGGTTCAACCCCAGCTGTCTACAAGCCAGAGTGTGCATGTGACTGTAAAAGGTAATGTTTATACTGAAATATAAAGCTAAGCTAATGGCCAGATGATTTTTAATCAGTAGAAGAATCCGCACATATAAAATTGTACTGGTGATTAGAAAATAAGCAATAGCACAGTTAATCTGCTTTTTTTTAACAATTGTGTAGGCATGCTATATAGCCACTGGTCATCTACATAGATCATATTGTACCATGCTTGCTCTTATTGTGCTGTGCCTTATCCTGTTGACTTCAGTGGGACTACGTGCATAGTAAGGTACTGCTCACCATGAGTAAATCTGGGAGAATCTGGCCTTCTATGATGACAACGACATTAGTGCTTCTAAAAACTGAAGAGCATGGAACATAATCGTTTGTTTTTTTATGAGATGACTCAGTGGCCGAGGATAGCTGATCATTCACCTAAATGCGTTCACCGAAGTTTCATTGGTCATTGTCTCTTCTTGATGACCAAAGTCAGTTTTGCAACATAGTTATTTTTCAACTGCTAGCAAATGCAATGAGGCTTTGTTGAGGTATGAATTGTGTCTATTTCTCCTTTTTCTCCAGTAAGCAGTAAACAGATATAATAGCTAAATTAATTAAACTTGATTTTAAAAAAACAGGAATTATTCTTTTCAGGGAGATGTTGATGCTTTAAAGAGAGAGCCGTTTCCCTAAGTTCATTTTAATGTCACATGACTTGTAATTTGAAACAGGATGTTTGAAATCAATCCAAATTTCCATATAAGGATGTGGAAACTGATATGTAAATATTCAGAAGTAGGTCATTATAATTTCCAAGCATTGCATCCTAACCATTCACAAAGACATTAAAGATAAAAAAGCACAAAAGTGCTCATTATGCCTGATTGTTCAAAGCTAGGCTGCACTGCGATGAGGTCTGGTCCCCCATCTAAAATGACTAACAAATTCATTTCACATAAGTCTACAGGAAGAACTTAGGTGCATTTCCCCCTTAAGAAGTTGTTCGAAAGCTTTTCTACCCTTTTCTGTTTTTCTTTGATTAATATGTGTCAGGCCTTAGATAAGATTCCAAAAACATTTCTATGCCTTTTTTTCTTGTTTTCATTCTAGAATTATATTAATTGCTTATTACTTGAAGGGGTGGAGGAATTAGATTGTAACCGGTAGTACTGTGGACCCTTCAAGGAATGACCCATCATGTTCTTTAGCCCAGAAGGAGCACTGTTCCATGCAATTTGTTATAAAAAGCTGCTAATGCTGCAGCTTTTTATCATATGCTCTATCTTGTCTGTCACCGTAATAGTCTTGCAGAACTGCCGTTGGTGCAGCTCTGTGAAAATGAATGTTAAATTAGCGATTGTGCTGATATCGTCTCTACTGTCCATCCCCCAGCCCCTGCCCAGGTTGAGAATGCCACCTTTTAATTATATCATTCTTCAGGTACTTATGCCAGCTAATGTAATCAGATGTAGATGGGAGCGCTCTTACTCTATTTGTAAAGAAAAGCATTGGCGCCGTACCTATACAATTCAGATATCTAGGCCAAAACCCAACTGCCTTTCTCAAAGCAATTTGATGCCTTAGATTTAGATTATTTTGACCTAGACGTGGTGGCAAAATGAGGACAGACACATGGATGGATTTTAAGACCATGACTTTTATTAAACTTTAACAGAGGAGAGGGGTGCTACCCAGCCATCACTTCTGGTCTCCTGTACCAGGCATTTAAATGGTTCCAGTACAGCAGTTATAGGGCTCCTTCTATATAACCCGTAACTTGGGGTAGGATCTCCTCAGCCTACCCTCCGTGACTCAGCAGGCTCAGAGTCCTACCAATCTTGCCCCTTCTAGGGGAACAGATGCAGAAGGTGGGGACCTTGGCGCATGAGTACCTCCAGGCCTCACCCTATCCCATTAGCCCAAGACCCATCAGCAAAATCCCAGGTATTTTACCTCTGGGAACCATTCACTTTATCTTTTTAATGGCACTGGAAACCGTCCATAAGTTGTGATGAATTAATAACTCAACCAGGTACTTCAGTAAGCAAGCACATTCCTTTCTGACCCTCAGTGGGTGACCAGCTAGATCCACAGTGTCTGCCAGACTGGATTCCCATTCTTAGCTCCAGGTGGGTAGGAGGGTGGGGCTGCTGGAATGGAAATGAAAGAGGCCCCACATGGGTTAAATTCCTGGAGCTGGGGGATAAGAGCCAAACATTGCCCTGACCCCACCACACACACTCCAGCTGGCCAATGCATGCCAGATACTCCCAGGGAGGAGAGGAGCTAGCTGGGGTCCCTCAATGTGTCTCCCACCCTCGCTGCTGGAGCTCTCCTCCTTCACCACCAGCCCCACTGAGGTGGTCTGGTGGCATTTTAACTTTCAGTGGATAACAGATTTCAAATTTGACTCTGCCTCTCTCTGAAAGTCTCAAACAATTCTGAGACCTTTAATTTATCTTGACAAGAGTGAGGTATTTAAAAAAATAAACTAGCTGAATCCATATCCTAACAAATTATTTTTACATTAAATACAAGATTCCAAAGATGGGCTTTATTCTGTTGTCTCGTCAAATCTGAACAAACTTTAATTTAGTTGCTATATATTTTAGCTGTAATCCAGCACTGCCGTAAATTATCCTGGCCAGCTGCACATTTTTTTGTCACAATAGTCAATAACTACATACAGATTTTATCCTACATGTTATATACAGTTCCATGGAGCATTAGCAGTTAACAACAGTCAGTATTTGCCTACTGCTTGAAAATATAATGTAAACTATTACAACATTAGTGTGCTATCTTTTCCTCTGAAATTTGCTGTAATGAATGTGATCAGAGTTCAGACTGACACTTTTATGTCTGATACTGAAAAATACAAAATGTGGGGCAGATTCAATAGATGAGTTCAAATATCTTGAAGTAGTTTCATAGAGTTAAGGCTTGAAGGGACCACTAGATCATCTAGTCTGACCCTCTGTATATCACAGGTCCTTACATTTCATCCATTTCATTTGCACAGCCAGCCTTAATTCTGGCATTTCCTAATTTCTGAGATCTTGCCTTTGCCATCTTAACAATATTCCTTCAGTACAGCAGTTTTGGGGTAATTTCCTGGCTTTTTAATAAAGCAAATTGAAAAAAAAGTTCTATCCTATGGCACCATATTGATCATAGGTGATCAACAGGGTTGTAACCTTTTCATCTACCGCACAGACCTCTGTCTCTTGAACGAAGGGAGGGTTCTCCTGTTTTCAGACTCTTCTGCTCATTCCTCCCAAGCTTAACCCATTTTGCTCTGTACTGTCCAACCTGTCCTTGTTCCAGTCCTTCCATTTTCCTACCCGTGTCCTTCTTCTAGTTTCATTCTCTTCACCTTGCCAATCCCGGTCTCTACTCCTCAGGCTTTTTAATCTCAGTCTTCCCCTCTGAGCTCCCCATCTCAGTCTTCTTGTCCAACCATTTTCAGTTCTCCCTTACCCTCTGGGTGTACAGCTCTTGTTTCCCCTGCATTTGAATTGGGCAGCTTCCTTATCCATATTGACTGGACCCAAAAGGGGGTGTGACAGGGTGTATAAATCCTGCACTGGTGATGAAGGGTTTAAAGAGTTGCTGTGGGCAAGGCTAGCCCTATCCCTCTGGCTCTGTCAATCATGTCAAGGGTGGAATAAAGGCTTTAAAACAGGAAGTTCCCAGCAGCCCCTGGGCATCTGTGGGAAAGAGCATATGGCAACTCTACACTTTCCAGAGGAGACCTCCTGGAACTTCCCTCAGGAAAGCCATTTGCCAACTGCCTGGTAAATGGCCTTTAAATAGCCTGGGTGTAATTCTAGAATTATGATAGCAGGGGAGTTGCCAGTATGACAGTCAAAGTAGTAGTAAGAGTCAGTTCGAGGCCAGTGGTCTTTCTTTAAAATCATCCCTCCAGTAGTCTACTCTCACTTACATCTGTGGCCCTTAGCTCAAGTCCTTCAGTTGATCTCAACCTCTCACATATAACATGAGGAGAGAGGCAATCTCTAGTGTGGCTAAGGCCCAAACTGTGGAAATAGTTAGCTCCCTGTGCAGACAGAGGCATAGTAAGACTCAATGGTTGGAAGCTGATATTATATACATTCAGGTGAGAGCTAAGATTAAAATGTTTAACAGTGAAAGTAATAACCCATTGGAGCAATTTACCAAGGAACATGTTGGATTCTGTATAAATCAAATCAAGACTGATGTCTCTGCAAAGTATATAGCCCATCTCAGCACCAGTTCAATGGAGGAATGACTGAGTGAAAAACTGTAATTTGTGTTCTATGGGAGGTTAAATGAAGCCAGGGGTAGGCAACCTATGGCATGCATACCAATGGTGGCACACGAGCTGATTTTCAGTGGCATTCACACTGCCCGGTCACTGGTCCAGGGGGCTCTGCATTTTAATTTAATTTTAAATGAAGCATCTTAAACATTTTAAAAACCTTATTTACTTTGCATACAACAATAGTTTAGTTATAGATTAAAGACTTATAGAAAGAAACCTTCTGAAAACATTAAAATGTATTACTGGCATGTGAAACCTTAAATTAGAGTGAATAAATGAAGACTCAGCACCACCACTTCTGAAAGGTTGCCGACCCCTGAACTAGGCATTCATAATGGTCCCTCCTTGCCTTAGAATCTGTGTAAACCTTCTTGCATTTCCTAATTTATGAGTGCTTGATTGGGAGAGTACTTTATATGTATGTCATTGGCATGGAAGTGAAGAATGCAATGTGATACAGTACCCTGTTAAATGAATGTCTTTGTACAGCAGTAGAATCACACAGATGAGCCTTTTTTTTTCTTCTTCTTTCCTGCGGTTGCTTAGCAAAGGCTTTTAGAACATTGTTTCTCCCTTTTCAGGACAGGTTAGATTAACACTTAACAATGAAGCCAGGACATACGAAGACAGTAGCTCAGATCAATAAATGTCATTAGCAGATGTAATGTTAGCAGATGTCTAGTCTGTTTATTTGATCACCTCCTTCAGTTTGGAATAAATATTTTGACGAATGATAGTCCCTGCTGTTAAGGTTCAATATGTGCAGTTGGGGCAGACAGTTGAAAGTCTAATGCTCCAGCAACTAAGTTGGGTTCTGTTCCTAGTAACACACAATTGATGAAGCTGTTTAGGAGAAACCAGCTGCTGTTAAGGAAAGTTACAAAGAGCTAGACTGTGGCTAGTCCTGGGTGTCTGCACAAGGCCCAGACACAGTCCTGATCCTTGCACTCCCAATGCATAAAAACCAAGTGAATCCAGTCCAAATGGAGGCGAGTAAGCGCTCCCTAGGGGCAGAGCAAGTTGACGAGGGTCAGGCCATTATTTGCATCTGCTGAGGGATCTAGACCAGGCTGGGAAGGGGAGCTCACTCTGTACCCTGTGAAAGGGTGTGTCAGAAGCCATTCATGTTGGTGTTTCTGTTCACATGCTGCACAAAAATCCACTAAAGAAGAGAGACATAAAGTGACAACAACCTCAGTTTCACTTGGGGAGACCACAGGGTGTGAGGGTGGCAACGCTCACAGGGAAGATTGCAAAGACAGATTAGTTGGAGCATGTGCTGTTTCAAGGAATCCTCTCAGCAATTTCCTCTAACAAGGTTCCTATGGACCTTAGGCCAAGAAATTAAAACTGTTTCTCTCCTAATGGAAGGCAGTGGTGCAAAGTGAAGGTGATCAAAGGAATCTCTTGCAGGTGTGCTTGCTGGAGCAAGGAGACATAATTTGAACCTTTCTGTGCTAGCACTAGTGAGCCTGAGCAATGATCCTCTTAAATAAAAGTGCTCTTAGCTTCAGCACTCCTAAGACATTACATTGCTTGGCAGAGAGCTGGAGTTTGCACTGTTTTCCCCCAGGCTTACTCTTCACTGGATCTTTCCTTGCCCTCTCAATGCTTTCTTACTTACCATGGGAGTGGAAAAACAATCCACTAAGCATATGGGGAAAAGCCCACAGGCTCCGGAGACCTGTTTGCTCATGTCCACACTTTTGCCAAACAGGAAGAAATGTTTGTTATCGCAGTACATTTTAGCAATGCAATTTTTGAAGTATTTGTTATTGTATACTTGTCTGTACATTTAACAGTACTACAGGCCAGTCGCATTTTACACGCATTTAACTTGCGTGAATTTAACTTTACGCGGCTGGCCAGGGGAAAATAAATAAATAAATAAATGGAGCGGCAGCCCACCTGCCGCAGCAGGGGCTGAAGCCAGCAGCCTGTGGCAGGGGCTGGCAGGGCTGGAGCTGGCTGCCCGCCCGCTGGTGGGATCTGGGCAGAAGCAGGCAGTCTGCTCGCTCGCAAGATCGAGGCAGGAGCCCTCTGTCTCCCCCACCGCTCCCTGGCCAGGGTAAACGTTCTGAATAGTGAACTCAATGAGAGTTTCACTATACGCGATTTCCGCTTTACGCGGTAATCGCAGAACATAACCCTCGCGTAAGACGCGACACGCCTGTATATGGCCCTGTGTTACCCTCCAGTGTAACTGCAGTTATACCAGCATAAAACTGAAGTAATACAGTGGTAAGGTGGGCCTTATATTATTTTTTTAAATGAAATAGTTTCTTTAATTGAGGATGGATGCAACCTTTGTACAAATTGTTTAACTAAATACACGACATATCAGAAATCTCTCTTATAGCCACTTTATTTTAGAAATATTCTGACATTTTTTGCCTAATAATGTTTTGTTGTCTGTCATTGGGTCCTTGAAATGTAAAGTATATTTGTTTTCCAGAAACGTACCTGCTTGGGTTAGCTCAGTGAAGCTGTCCTGAGCAACTCAAGCATACAAATGTAGTATCAGATTACTTGTTAGCAACAAGTTGGAGTTGTCACTGAAATGTTGACATTTGTCAAAATAATGACACTAATAACATATTGGTTTTAAAAAATATTCCCTGCCAGGACACCAAACCACTACAGGTTACGTGCATGTTAAAGTTTATACAACAGAAGTAAACAATGATCTGCCCATTTATGCTCTAATAACCTGTTTGGAGAGACAATGTGCTGGTCTTCAGATGTCACAACTACTTTCTAAATTCCATCTGAAAAGTGCTACATAGAGCTGAAGATAACCTACATATTATAATGCAAGGAAGTAGGGGTGGGGAGGCTAAATTCAATACATTGCAAAAAGTTGCTCAAAAATTTGAGTGTTAATTTGATCCTTCAGAATCTCCAAACTTAGGGTAGGAATTTCATGAGACAACTCTTTCTTGCAAGTTTCTGGAATTTTATCACTCATATTTAAGCCAAAAATTGCCCCAGACTATACACCTGCTTCTGATCCCAGCAAGAATCTGGAAGTATAGATATGCAAAAATTATTTTCAGATGTTACATAAAAACATGTCCTATTCTATCTGAATTGCTTTGCCGACGTCCAGTACAGCCGGTGGCCTAGCCAGGTTTGAACAGCAAGGGGGAGTGACCACCAAAAAAAAAAAGGCATCACTTCCAGGGCCAGCTCCCAAGCCGCGGAAAAAAAAGAAAAGAAAAAAACTTACCTGGTGGAGCTGCTGCTGAAATGTTACTGCCGGACAAAGTGGTGAAGTGGGTATGGCCACTGAAATGCCGCTGAAAGAAGCGGAGCGGTGGACAGACCCGCTTCACCAGCAGTTCCACGAGTCCCCCACTGCTACAGCCACCCAGTGAGTTGAAAAGGCGTCACTTTTCAGAATCTGGCCTCAGGGGGAGAGGCCGCTCCCCCTGATCCCACCTTAGCTATGCTACTGAGTATAACGTATCTAATATTTTCAGGCTTTAATGCAATCTCTATCAAATATTTATTAGATTTGGAAGCCATGGCAAATAATGTCAGGTGACTTTCTACATGTGAGCCTATACTCCTAAATTAGCCTCTTTACTTCAAGATATACTACTCTCAGGGTCCTCTGAATTGACATTTTTTTCAATGGGGAAGGGAGAAAGCCAGTACTTAGTTCCTCTTTGTCACTATTTTCACAACTATGGAAATGTCAACCTCAAAAATACAAGTTGAAGAAAGAACAGTTTAAAGAACCCTAACCCACACTCTAGTGTATAGTTATTCTTGTCGTCAGTGTGAATGGGAATTGGGACTGTTCCAATGTCCAATATCAGAAATTAATTTATTGGCTTAGAATGGACTGTCATTACTACCTGCAAGAATGTTTCTGTGGTCAACAACAGCAGGGCTTCCAAATTCAAATTCTTTATTCTTCAGTCTCTTGACATATATCCCATGATTCTGTTATAAGAGCTTGTGCAAATGGGTGAAGTTTATATCAGAACTTCACATATTTATTATTTCTCTGATTAATTTGTAGACACAAATCATAGTCTTTGACATATTTAACCTAAAATGCTTCACTTTCTCTTCAGATACAAGGCCCACGCACAATGTTTAATTCCAGTTAAGCCTTCTTAATAAATACATAATGTGTTGAACTAGGTCTCTTAATAGGGCTTGCATGGGACTGAAGTGGTGCACAGACCTTTTGCTGCCCTTGTGCATAGAAATTAATTTCACCTTAAGGTTCTGATCTTGCAAGTACCTGTACATGTACTTAACTTTAAGCACCTGAGTAGTCCCATTTGAAGACCATAGGGATAATTATGTGGCCGTGAGTAACTGTTTGCAGAGTTGTCTAGTGGTTAGAACACTAAATTCTATTCCAGACTTATTCTGTGATGTCAGAAAGTCACTAAGGCCTAAATCCTCAAAGGTATTTAGGAACTTAACTCTCATTGAAATCAATTGGCGGTAGGTGCCTAAATACCTCTTGAAGATCTCAGCCTAAGACCAGATTCTACAAGGTGCTGAATCTTCCCAGAGCATACTTAGCACCCTTGATTTCCTCTGATTTCTATGAGAGTTTAGGGTGCTCAGAATTAGATCTGGGCAGGAATTTTTCAACAAAACATTTTTTCATCAGAACCAAAACTTATCAGAGAAAGGTATCAATTTTGATAAAACTTTAGTGGGGAAGGTTTCTCAAGTCAGGGATAGAACAGAGAAAGAGGGAGAGACACCCATCCACCACACTCAGAGCAGGAACTTGAACTTGAGTCTCCCTCACCTCCCAGGAGAGTGCTCTAACTCCTGGCTATTGGCTACTCTGGGGTGAGTTTCTCTCTTGCTCTAATTTTGCACACAAAAATTAAAAGGTGTCAATTTTTGTCCCAGTGCACACCACCACCAAATGCTGAAACCTCAGAATTTTTTGCAAAATGGAATTTTTGTTGTCTGGGTGGCCTTAACTGAGAATGTTTCAGGAAACACAACTTCCTGGATCGAGATGTGATGGTCTGATTTTAAGAGGTGCTGAGCACTCACAGGTGCCATTGACTTCAGTAGGATCAATATCTCTGAAGGTCTTGTCACCTCAGTTTATCCATCTGTTAGATGAGGAAAATAATGCCTACATCATGGAGGTTCTGTAAAGCTTATTTAATTAATGTAAATCATATTGCGATCCTTGGATAACAAGTGCTATGTAGTTACTATTTTTTATTACTATTACATATATGACATACCAGCTGGCATGTTGAATATACTTGTTTTTTTCAACAATTAGCAGTATTTTCCATAATTATAATATATTTGCAATAACTCTCTTTTCTTTTAATTTTTCATTTCAGTTCCACCTTTCATCCAGCCTTTTGAGTTTCCAAGGTTTTCCATTGGACAGCGAGTCTTCGTTCCATGTGTTGTGGTCTCAGGGGATTTGCCAATCACAATCACCTGGCAGAAGGATGGCAGGCCAATACCAGCCAGTCTTGGAGTAACTATTGACAACATTGACTTCACAAGCTCCTTAAGGATTTTTAATCTTTCACTGATGCACAATGGGAATTATACCTGTATAGCTAGAAATGATGCTGCAGCTGTGGAGCGCCAAAGCCAATTAATTGTGAGAGGTAAGATATGGAATTAGTCTGAAGGGCACCAATTAAACAGAAGTCAACCATATTTCCAAATGATCACTGTTTGATGGAGGTATAAAATTGTGGAATATGTGATAACTTTCTCTCATTTTAAAGAGCACAGAACAATAAAGCAGAAAAAGAAACATAGATTTTTTTTCCTGAAAGTATGGAGTCTTGAACCTAATCAGCAACCAAGGAATGCATTAGGGCACAGATGAGTGCCACAGGATTTTATTTGTGGAAAATATTTTGAAGTACCAACCCACTCATCCTTTGGGAACAAAGCATTTAAATTGCTTTTAGATTCGTTTCCTTTTATTGGTATTCTTGTCTGATTCTCTGTATTTTTAATTTAGAAGAACAGTATCTCCTACAAATCATGCTAATAAACCAGAGAAGATGAAAATTTCTAGGAACTGCCTATAGCAGGAGAATGAGTTTTTTCCTCTTGTTTATCAGTTTTTAAAATATTATTGTAATTAGCTAGATATTGTTCTTTTATGTCTTTGCACCTGCTCCAAACTCATAATCTCTGGAATGTGAATATAAGATCCCAAAAGTTAGAGATGGAAATGACCAGTTAGAAGAGAGACTCTGGAATTTCTTTTTCCTGTAAAAGAATTCAGGAAATTTAAAAAAATGTTTTTGTAAAAGATTTTCTGCAACATTTTGGGGTTTCTATTGAAAAGAGACAGAGAGTAAGAGAGAGATGTGTTTGCAGTTTCAGCAACCAAACATGCCCCCCATCCTCCAAAAAAATTGATTGCAAGGCAAAATATTTAGTTTCATTGAAATTTGTCTGATCATATAATTTTTTCAGGTTTTGATTTTTTTAATTAGAAGCCTGAAAAATATAATTAAAAGTAGATATTTCCAACTGAAATTTCTCCTTTTGATGAAAAAGCCATTTCATAAAAAAAAAACTATTGGTGAAAAGTCATTGAAAAAAATTGAAACAAAACATTTCAGCCAGCTTTATATATCATATTTCACCCATTTCCCTGGGGGCCCAGGGCTAGATTATTCCCTTTGGTATATTCTCAAGTTTATTATCCTATTATAGTATTATTACAACTATTTTTGTTATTGTGTTATAGTAGTACCCAAAGACCCCAGTCAGAACTGGTGTCCCATTATGTGAGGTGCTGTAAGAAGACACAGTACTTTCATTTAAGGGTTTACTATCTATGAAGACAAAAACAGACAAAGACTGGAGGAAGAGGGATACAACTTACAAGAAGGGGCCCCATTTAAAGAAATCCCTTAAGAGAATGTTTAAGTTCCTCCTAATTCAAGACAGCACTTAAATGCTTAACTGTTTAACTTGAAGGCCTATTTATATTTCATTTGGGGTTTAAGTATGTGCATAATGTGAAGTATATGCTAAAGTATTAACCTGACAAGGCTGCTTTCCTGTATCAAGGCCAGAAGGGGAAGTGTGTATGTTAGTTTTCATCCCAACAATCATTTGTAATTTTGAAAGTAGAATGTCCCAGCCCCCTTATTTCCTTTCCCAAGCAATGGAACCTGGACACCCTCTTCCTTTTTCCTCACAATCTCCGAATGGGCATCACCTCTAGGCAGGAAATCATAATGGGTTCTAATAATCTCACCAGGCCACTGGGCCTGTGAAAACTGTTCTGGTCTACCTATCCCCTGCTTGTGTTACTACCTCCACTGCTCTTCTGCTATTGGCCTGACTTGTCTCCTGTTCAGGTGGGTCCCCACTGGCCTGTTCTCTCTCCCCTCTCCATGCCAATACTGCTATTGACACTCTCCTGTTTCCCCTTGTCACCTATTCCTAAAGAGGAGGGCTTGGCTTGCTTTCTCTCTCTTCCCGTGTTTAGGTTACCTCTATTGGGTGCACTTCTACCTCCCCAGAGTCATCTTGCCCTCCTAGGGAGAGATTCGAGCTAACTTACTCCCTGCCACTGCTATGTTGCTACTACTATTACCCATCATTGGGTCATCTTCATGAGGGGCTTGGCTGGCCTCATTGGTCCCCTCTGCTGAATATGCTACCTGTTTCTGTGCCTGGGCCCTTTATTTTCCTTTCTGTAGAGGAAGTCCTTGCAGACCAACCTCTGGAGGTGACAGGGGGTAGTTCCTATCCTACATGTCCCTTGGGGTTGGGGAAAGCCTCCTGGTGTCCTGATGCTTCAAAGTTCTGCGAGAGGGTAGAGTGGCTGGTATATCTCCCCTCCCCACTCCTTTTCCCTTGCTGCTACCACCACTGACACTCTGCTGGGGTCTCCTTTAGTCTGTTCTCATTTATCCTCTTCTCCTATCAATTTAAACAATAATGACTCAATCAATTTCCCTTGGGACACTATTCCATATGTAGGATGATATATATCCATTGGGAAAAGTTTTCTAATACTGAGCCTAAATTGTCCATTAGGTGCTGGACTGACCCCCTCCTCCTCATTTTCATTCACATAGGTCAGTAGACAGCTATCAGAGGGTCACTGTTGGTCGCTACTAATCTGGACTCAACCTGACCTAGATACCCTGAGGTAAAAGACTAGCTACCCCACTATCTGTTCTCTGAGACTATCAATCTTTCATCATTTCTCTTCCTATTATGAGTGCCATATAACAAAAGTGTTATCTTTTTCTAAATAAGCAAAGCAGTTTTCCCCTATGTAATAGGAGAATAAATTGTACTTAAACTCTTCCTGTTTCTAATCCACATTGTGCAACAGCTTCTGAACAGTATGTTCTGAACTTAAACACTGGCCTTACCAACTGGCAGGGAATGGGTTCTTGGAAAAGTCTCATTTATGTGAAGTGTGTGTTTTTTTATACAAGAGTAGAAAGAAATCCTTTGTGCTGGTATGGAACAGTCAAGAGAAATATGATTGTTCATCGTAAATATTTATTCTCCCTTATTGCTCTATACATGATGTTATTAATTTTAAAAGTTGAATTAAAATGCTCTTTATAAAAAGAGATAATTACATTTTAAAATATTTGGGAGTTTATATAATTTAACAGCACATGGGTCGACTTAAAATTGCTTCTAAATAGACTGCAATCCAAAATTTAACTGAAGAGCATTTTATCTGCCAACAATTGATTTCAGGGGTCTGTATTTCTCCTGCAGTGGCTGTTGACAACATCATTAATATCTATAGTACTGTAAAGCAGAATAGGAAAGTGTTTATTGCCAGTGAGGGTATGAATTTTTGAAGGGTCCATACAGTGACTCATAAATTAGGGAGAAAATAGTCTTCAATTGTTCTCTGTCAAATCATATTTATCTGTAATTTTTAAACATGGATATATTTGTTAATATGGGGGGGGCTGTCAAATAAGTCTTATATGTTTTTAATTTAAGTGTTTTAGTTTGCCTTTAGACTCTCTGCCATTTTGCCAGAAATACAAATGGTGATGGGGGAAAACATTGTTTTCTTTGACTTGTGTGCATCTTTGGTGAGATCCTATACCATGCTCCAGCCCTGTAGTGCTACATAGAAGTGCCAGAATGACCCCAGTGCTATCTGAGTTATGCTGGAGGCCTCTCCTGTAATCCTTTGTTTTAAAAATAAACTCACCTATTTGAAGAGAAATCCAGCCACACTCTTTCAAAGATGGATGGTAGTCAAGCCAAATGAATGCAAATGAGGCTTACTTTCATAAATTCATGCTATGCTGGCTCCTGTCCGTTTTTATAAGGAAGTCCTATAGGATTTCCTAGGGATTGAATCAATAGAACTATGTAAAAATTACTCTAAAATCTATGTTAATCATTATTATTATTTCAATTATTTTATTTTCGGTAGCACCCTCAATGTGCTACACACTATACAAACACAAAAGAAAGAAAATGACTTCTGCTGTGAAAAGCTTTCACAGAATTTCAGAGAACTATGTCCTCCCTATAAAATTTTTAAACCATCTTTCAGAATTAAATTCAGCATTTTCTGTCTTCAGTAGGCTGGTTAAAAATTATACAGAGAGGTTATGATTAATAATTCCTCTGGGGCTTTTCTAATACAGGCGTAAAATAACTATGAAACAAAAAGGGTAGTCGGGAGTGTGATAATTGGTGAGAAACACCCTCAGAAATATGTTCTGAATTCACAAATTCTGAAATACTACTAGAATGGAGATTTCAAAGAAAGCAACGTGTGCATAAATCATGATTTTAACACTCTTTTGTGTGAACACATCATGAGTTTAAATTGAGATTAAGGTCTTTAAATACCTAATAACCTCCCATAATGCATTTAATGGAAATGTGCTTTCATTTTGTGCTTGCTTGGTCTGTCTTATATTGTCAGATAGTTAAGCAGCCAGTGAGGAGTTCTAGAGCCTTGAATGTTCCATAAAGAAAGAGCACTGTGTCTGCTCATTGATGTTTTGAAAACATTTTGTAGCAAATATAGACTGAGATTGAAAAGTAAGGAAAGGAAGACAAATGGTTATTGTCATTAATGAACACTCCATTTATTTTTTTTTGTTGGTATTTACACTGCAATTTGTGAAGGGCTCATGTCATATTTACTGTCCTCATTTGACATTCCTGATCAATAGGTACTACTATGCATTATCTCACTTGGCCAAAGAACATCTCTTTTCTAGAACTGCAGAGCAAATGGTTTCACTAAACCTGCTAAATTGGCCCCATAGATCCAGTTACCAATTTTAATAACTAAAATACAGTGTGTAGTGATTTTATTAATTGATACATGAATGGGTGCTTTGGCGATTAAATTTCTTCCATCATTTTGACAGTATGAGCTAAATGTAAACTACAAATGTTCCATATAAAAATGGAACATTGTATTCTGAGCCAATCACTTGGATTGTTTTGCCTCTGACTCCAGGGGCCCACTAGAAAAGCTCATGTTAGGAGTCTTCAGAATTACTGTCTCTGGTATAATGTACTGTTAACAAGGGTTGTGATCAAGAACACTTTCATGGCTTTTAAGGCCAGAAAGATTCATTATGAGTGCTTAATCTGACATCCCACATACTTTGATCAAGCTACTAAGAATATGATGAATACAGTTTTTAAAATTTAGTCAGGAAGGATAACTGGTTTATGAAAAGCAAAATTAAATTAAAGAACAGCAATGGTTGTGTAATCATTTATTTTAAGTAACCTTGGATCAAGTCCATCAGTATGACACTGGTGAACAGTGTGTAGCTGGATCACTGATTGACCTTTCCCTAATTTTCTGGGACTTGCAACTCAGTCCTTAGTACAGATCCATCAGTCACAGGAAATGAGTGAGGCATAAAGAAACTCAATGCTAAATCAATGTAAAATGTCTGCCTTTATAAGCTCAGGAGCCAAAGATTCTGGAACAAAGGTAATATTCAGAAAGGAATCATTCTGTTATAGTTTCATTCTATTTTTGAATGTATTTGTGAAGCAATGTGTAGGCAGGTTAGGCCAAAGCAATAATACCACAGCAAGAGGTGCACCAGACTAATGGCTCTCTCCCCAGAGTTGACTTGACCAGGCTGATGAGTTTAAGTAAACTTGGAGAAATCCTTACCAAGCAGATTTTCTTGGTTTCTTCAAGGTCCAATGAATGCCTTGAAATTGGAACATGAGAACAGCTTTATAGGGCAAAACTAGCTCAAAAGTCAAAATCAAAAGATGACAGATTGTGTGTGTATGTTTGAAAAATATGTTGATAATACTGAAGTAACCACTCATTTGAAAATAACATTGCTGGGAATAGGAAGTGAGAAAAAAAACTATGAAAAGAGAAACTGAATATGTCCTTTCTTTTTATCACATGGTTACTTCCCATTCCAGTCATAGAAGAAGAAAATCCTATGGCATGGCTAGAAGACAAAAGAAAATGAGTAGATGAAAGGCCATTGAACTACTGTAAAACTCTGTCATTTTGCTTTGGTGTAGCAACATTTCTGGTATCCGGTGGAAATCTAGTAATAGCAATAGAGATATGAGCCCAACTGGTACCAAATGGCATTCTTGTAGGTAGTCTTTACAGAGAGAGACCATAGTTTGAATGAGCATAGAAATAAATTTATTACTCATAATTGTATGGGTTGAAGCGCTCTGTGGAACTGTGTAGGAAAGCTTTCATGCTGTTCATGCTATATTTGTTCTGTAGCTAAATATTAGACTCCAATTTCCACAGTTGTCAATCTGGCACTAAATTCAGTAATAGTAGCAATAAATTAATAATGATAAATTATATACACACATTTGATTCTGAAGGATACAAACCATTCCACAAACGTATTGTTCCTTTTCATAAAACAAGTAACCACATATCATGCTTCAGGGCATCAGCTGATCACTATGGGACTGGGATTTCCTCTTTCCATCGCTCCCCATGTTCGACACTGTACGTACAACTGGCCAGGTACACCTTGATAGGTTTTTTTCAACATCCTCTTAAGCGTCATGCTCATGGTTGCCTACTGCCTGAGGAAGGATACTCGACGTGATGGAGCATTTTGTGTGAGCTGGTACAGAAAATTATGTTTTTACATAGCACCACAGAACAGCAACCACAACTGTTGTTTCAATCCACAGACTTCAAGTTACAGGCCAGCAAACTTCCACTGCATGGCTCTGCTGAACCCACTAAGGCCAAGAGGGACACCATAACTGTTGTGATAAAATGGCAGTCAGCTAGTGTACAACATACTGCTCCCAAGAGGGCAAATTTTGGCTAAGGATATCTGAGCAAAACTATACATTATGGAAGTACAGTGGAATCTGTAGTGTACAGTGGAATCTGTAGATCCTTGGAAAGCCAAAGGTAAAGATATTGATTCTGTATTAGACACATCTTTATTCTCAACCTTTGACAATGTTACTAGGACTTTAATCTCTGAATACCAATGCTCTTAAATTGACCCAGTATCCTCTGACTCAGATCCATCTCTTTCAAGCCCTGTCAAGCTGAGTGCAACACAGTTCTGGAGGAAATTCAAGGGTCTCATTAGTTTTAAAACAATATCTTCTTTTTTATAAATATGTCCATTCTCCAACATATCCTTATATGAGGCAGGTGATACTCTGATCAGAACTGTAGCCTTTTCTTTCCAGGTCTCAGGTAATCACCTTTGTATGCATCATATATTTCTACCAAAAAAAAAAAATGTTTTACAGGATGTTTCCTGAACCAGGCAAAGTATTTGTTTTACAGAATGTTAGCAGTTTATTTTCCTGCAAGAATTTACGGATGGCTGCCTCTTTATTGATCTGGGGAAATCTTCCCATTAACAGTTCTTCAGGTGAAACATGCTGATGTCACTAGATGTGGGCTATATAAACCCAAATATGTTTGTGTTACTGCCTAGTAGTGGATTTTTTTTATCAGGCATTGGAGAATCAGTACCCCTGATTCCCTTTTCTGCTTTTCTATTTGCTTAATGATGAAATGGACTTTTAATAATTTGATTTCATATGCTGATGTAAATAGTTTATGTTAATGAATGGAGTAACGTGGACTATTGTCCAAGATTCTGATTGCTGGGGTTGCAGGTTCATGTGAATTAATGCAATACTTGATTTGTGCTTGACAGCATGGCAATTCTCTGGAAAGCTGGAATTATTATGAACAATAAATACAGTAGCCCTTTTCATTGCAAAGTAATAAATCAGAACCTGCCTTTTTCAGTGTGAAGGTCAATATTGTTTCTGTCACAGTTAGCTCCTGTGGTTTATTGCAGGAATATTTAAGACATACTGACATTTCTTGTCATCTGCTCATTGTCTTTATTCATATTCAGTTAATAAACAGCTTCACACTGTATTAGATTATTCAGTGTCCTTAGTAAAACTTTAGGATTTAATTTAGAAAAGGAACTTGTAAAATGATTATCTGCCCTCAATAACATTGCTCCAGCAAGTGCTAACTCATCCTGCAATGGATGGTGCTACTTACATAAGCCACTAAGCCACCTATACTGGAAATTTTAGGTCATTTGTATAACACTGATCATTCTGCTGTTTCTGCTCTGCTTCCATTTTACTGTTTTTCTGCTGCATGCCATAAACCAATTTAAATAAAAACACCTTTTACAGGCTCAGTCACGTAACATCGTTTTCTGTCTGGCACGAAACCAACAAGAAGATTTTTACATATTGAGGATACAAATAGTTTATACACTTCCGTTTTCCAAGTCTGTGGTCATTAGTTAAGCACTGGAACAAATTACCTACAGAGGCTGTGGAATCTCTGTCACTGGAGGTTTTTAAGAACAGCTTGGGCAAAAATCTGTCAGAGATGGTCTAGATAATACTTAGTCCTGCCATGAGTGTAGGGGATTGGACTAGATGACTTCTTGAGGTCCCTTCCAGCCTTACATTTCTATGATTCTAGGCCTGATTCAAATGGAAAGACTCCCATTGACTTTAATGGACTTTTAGATTAGACCCTATATGACTGAAGCCTTCTTTTTGATTTTAGAACCTTTGGCTCAGAGTACTTCAGACTCTGAAAGCCATCAATTATGGTTGTCACCTTAGCAAATCTCTGTCTATGCAAGTATTTCTAGTAGTGGCACCTCATGGTCAGCTCTCTCATACAAATTAAAATTAAGAAAAATCAAAACTAAAAAGTTTAGCTATTAGATTTGAATACTGAAAAGTTATCTTGTTTATTTTGCTTTGTATGAAATTTTGTGCCCATTTCTAATTCTTATTCCCCTTAAAATTCCTAGAGTTGGCCAGTAATTTTCTGAATTATTTTCTCAGCTGCACAATTTCTCAATGATTCCTTGTTTTTCCCTCAGTTCCCCCTAGATTTGTGGTTCAACCAAGTGATCAGGATGGGATTTATGGTAAAGCTGTAATCCTCAATTGTTCTGCAGAGGGTTATCCTGTACCCACCATTGTCTGGAAGTACTCAAAAGGTATGACTTCTTTCATAATCATTTGGGTCCATATTCTAGCACTCATACTTCTTTTTAGTAGCATCTTACTCCATGTAATTCAATAGCACTAGTCATAGGGTATTATTGAATTTGAGTTGAGTATCACAATGTAGTCCCCCAATATTTAGAGTAAGTAGTACTATTAAAATTCATGTGTTGCATCTACATGTATGTGTATACATTCCTCTGTTGGCATTTGGTTGTCTATGGTGATTTTAGGTTCTTGAAAGTAAACCTGAGTAAAATCTCAAGAAGAAGGGTACGGAAGGTAAATGTGACTTTGATTGCTGTGATCTTCAGAACAAGGTTCATTGGTACTATTTGGTTTGGGTTTTTTTTCCTTTTAAAATCCATGATAACACAGTTAATCATATCTTTTCTGCAAAGAAGAAAGGTCAGATAGTATTAGCATAACCCAGTAATTCAGCATGCGCTTTACATAATGCTTTAACATTTTATTTTTATGTAACAGAGCATTAAAACTGGCCCCACTTGACCCCCCGTAACCACATGAAATTGACAGCTTTTTAATTAAAATGTGCTGCCTGCTAGATTATGTCTTTTAGCCAATTATCTGTTAATACTTTACTTGTGTCAAAGCAGATGTTATTCCAGAAAGCAACTGTACTGTATACATTTGTTAGATGTTAACCCTTTACAGCCGTATAAAAAAGAATACCTTATCACACTAAGTTGTATGTAAACAAAACAAAACAAAAAAACTATTGACTTCTGGCTACAGTTTGGTGCTGTTTGGGGCAATAGCTGAGGCAACACTACATGTCATTTTCAGTTTAATAGCACAGTGCATGGAAAAAAATATGGAATTAATTTAAACTCTTCACTATGTGCTTTTATTTTCACTTTCCATGTTGTGGTAATAGGGAAAAAACAAGTATTCTGCATGCCATTGTATTCTGAAGAGGGAGGCCAAGTTAGGCTAGCTAGAGTCCAGCTCGCAGCATGTAAGCACCACTAGAGGTTTTTTTTAGTAGCAGAAAAGAGAAGTTTCATTTTAATGATGTTCTACACATCTAAGTGAAAATCCTGTAATGATTTCCATTCACAGTTCTTCCTGAATCTTGGATGAAGTAGGTTTGTCATGCAGAATGAAGTTTTAGCTGATATTAGAAGTGGTCAAAAATGTTTGAATTTTTGAAGTTCCAGTATTCTTTTCCCAGAACAACTCTAGCTGACATCGACCTTATTTTCATGCTGACACTGTATTTTGTTATTACATCATGATTTCATCAGAAGATTTAATTAAAATGTACAGATCTCTAGGCCATACAGTCCATCTTATCTTAAAATGGCACACAATATATACTGGACGCACTACATATACTCTATGTTCCACTCTATACATCTGATGAAGTGGGTTCTAGCCCATGAGAGCTTACGTCCAGATAAATAGATTAGTCTCTAAGGTGCCACAAGTATACCTCATTCTTTTTACACTGTATACTGTGACAGGTTTGTACTAGGATCCAAAATAAGTACTGTGGTGGAGGTCTTTAGCAACAAAGCACAGTGGTACCATGAAGTTTATAGATGCCATGTAGAGTTTACAGATTATCAACAAATCTGAAAACCAGTTAGCATCATGGCCAATATAAGGTTTCTAAAGTTAGTGCAAAAGGAAAGGCAGAATGGTGTTTGTGCACAATGGGATAATGTTTGACAACCTTATCTCTGCTGTAGACTTATGACCTAAATCAGTATATAAGCCCAAGTAATAATGAGCAAGGTGGTATTATCCTAGTGCAGGGGTGGGCAAACTTTTTGGCCCAAGGGCCAGATCAGGGTTGCAAAATTGTATGGAGGGCTGGATAGAGGAGGCTGGTCTTCCCCAAACAGCCTGCCTCCTGCCCCCTATCTGACCCCATTCCCACTTCCCACCTCTTGACTGCCCACTTCAGAATACCTGACCCATCCAGCCCCCCAGCTCCTTGTCCCCTGACCGCCCCTTCCCAAGCCCCCTCCCATCCTAACTGCCCCTCCAGGACCCTATCCAAGCCCCCTGGTCCCTGACCCCTGACTGCCCCAACCCCTATCCACACCTCCACCCCCTGACAGACCCCCAGGACTCCCACGTTTATCTAAGCCCCCCATTCCCCGTCCCAAGCTCAGGATGGACTTCAGCCTGGAATAGCTGGTGTTTTGCAAGTCAGGAGTGAGATGCCTTTGCATAGCTACATGTAGACACTTTCCCAAATTGTGCCTGTCTCTCGCCAGTGCTATTAGTCCTTCACTCACTTTCCATGAGCACCAAATTACCCAGAGAATTTTGGATACAACAACAAGAGAGCATCTGCACAGATACCTGGGCTTTGTACTGCCAACACATACAATTCATGAAGTCTAACAATTTCCCTTGCACTAACCACAAGAAAGTTGGTTCATTCAAGAAAAAGAAGTAGGATAAGAGAAACAACATTAATGTGACTAATACAGTTGAAAAATCATTAATTTTTCAATATCTGCAATATCTGTGCAGAGATTATCCTATAATATTACCACGTTTAGTGCATCTGCCTAGGTAATCTTCCATGTAACTGCCAGTCCCAAAAGTAAGCTTTTTTAGGATTAGAGAAGCTTAAATTTGCACATATGTTAAATTTTAACATTCAAATGTTGTATTCATGAGTTGTTACAGCGTTCTCTTTTCCCATAGAATTTTCTCATTCCATTTTCTTTTAGGCTTACTCAGCCCACTGTTTATAGTACTTAATGTTGATGGATATCAAATTCATGTACAGAAAGTTATATAAGAGAATCCCATTGAAAACTATATCCATGTGATTTCTTGATAATGCCCCCTATTGCCTCTTAAATTAGACTGTCAAACCTTTGGAATATGGCCCTTGTCCTTGTGTTTGTAGAACACATAACATTGTGAGACCTGATCCTGATTTGGGCTTCTTGGCACTATGATAATATAAATATTATATTGTATTTAACTGTCTAAATATAAGATAAATTGTTAGCAATGGAAATTAGCATCCTCTATCAACAATACAAATACTATCTATGTAATCTCTCTAAGGTGTTCCAAGGAATCTATCAACACAATATCAAAGGGTATGTCTATCTGTGGTCAGGTGTGGGTTGCTGCACATGTAGACTTACCCAAGCTAACTTAAGTCTAGTTAGCTCAGGTACTGGAACAGTGAAGCTGTGGCAGCACAGGCTTCAGTGTGGACTATAAAGTCCACATGGGACCTGGGTGCTTACCTGTGTGGGTAGCCTGCACTGAATCCCATGCTGCCATGGCTACACTATTATTGGTACCCATGCTAGTTAGCTTAATGCCAGCTCAGGTATGTCTACCCTAAAGGTAAGTGAAATTTTTTGGATGAATAGTTTATTTGAAAACAAACAAACAAACAAAAAAACAGTGGACCAAAACTATTCATGAATTCGGGCTTAATTTGTCAAATAATTTCAGACAAAAACAAAAATGAAATTTTGGGGTTTTTTTACATTTAAAGTAGGTTTTTTTCAGTTCAGCCACCGGCATGAAAGTTAATTATTCCCTGAGCTACACATGCTGCAATCACACCTCCACTTGCTATGCAGACATACCTTAAGTGCCAAAGCATAGACAGTGGTAGTGCATGATTCCCTTTAAATACACCTCAGTTCTGTTCTGTTCTCAAAGGAGTACCTGTAAAAGCGAAAGGGTCATTTAGTTGCCATACCCAATTTTTGGTGAATGTTGTGAGGAGAGCATTTGTAGCATTGGAACTGGACTGAAACCACCAATGTTGAAGTGGGAATAGGGAAGCAATATATTCAGTACAGACTAGGGCCAAGTTCATGCAACTGCTCTTGAGGTACTACATCTTATTACTTGTCCCCTGAATCATCCAGTCTCTCCATTCCCATGCAAAAACAGCTTCAGCTCAGTCATTTGGGATTGGAAATGGAACCTTTATTCTTTTGCATGAGTAAGACCCTTGAAGTTTAATGATGATTCAAGAATCAGTGGATTCCAGATCATAAACATGCACAATAACTTTGCTACTGAAGAATATTATGCGTCACTCGGCTGTGTGGTGGAAGAAAGTCAAAATGTTCAGCTAAGAGGTGGAAGGGAAAAGTGGTCACATGAGAGGTTAACCCACTCTATCTATTTGCCCTTTTCTCCTTGACAGTTGTTATATATAAGCCCTACTCCACAGAGTTGGATAGGGTATGGCCAGAGGGATATGGGAAGGAGTTGAGGAAACAACTACTCTGTGTGGCTTAATCCCCTATCAAATCAAAATGAAAGCACCAAAATGTAGAGCTGTCATGAGCAAGAGTAAATCCCCCTCTTCAGTTTTTCCACTGGGGACTGTGAAGGGGCTCAGCCAATGTCAACGCAGCAAAGACAGATGCTGTGCTGCCATTGTTGTGTGGGAAGCCTGGGAGAAGAGCAGACAGGCTGAGAGCTAAAGAGCATGACTCTCTTATTCCAGCAAATACTTGGCTGCCAGAAGAAGTGGAAGAGTGCACATTGCTTGTGAACCCACCTCCAGGAAGTGTAATGGCCCAGACCCTTCTAGATCTGTCCTTTTAACATGTGAAAGGAAACATATGAGTCTGACCAAGTGGATGATTCATTTCTGTCCAACTAGCCTGTCAGGATTGCCTCCCCACTCTGAACTCTAGGGTACAGATGTGGGGACCCGCATGAAAAAAGAAATAACCCCCCCAAGCTTATTTTACCAGCTTGGGTTAAAATGTTTTTCCCCAGAACACAACTTGTTCTGTATCTGGACCTGGTACACTGCCACCACCAAACTAAGTCTAGGGTAGTTTGGGACCCTTCTTTCCCTTTCCACTAATCCCCCAAACTTCTTCCTTCCCTGGAAAGCTTGAGAGAATAAAAAACCCAAACCTCGCCTGATCCTGTGAGACGTGCCCGATCCAAAACCAGGATCTTACACAATGAAAAACAAGCAGTCAGCTTCTTAAAAGAAAGATTTTAATAAAAGAAAAAAGAAAGGAATAAATCCCTTATAACCATCAATAGAACAGCATCTACCATAATCAACAAAAGGATTCAGAAACCAAACCTCTCCCCCGAGGCAACTTTCTCCCACTGTTGATATCTCTGCTGAAGCTTACAATATCAAGAAGCACCCAGCCAACACTCACCACTGAGAACCCTCCAAGTGATAAAAAGAAGGTAAACTTACTGACTACAGTACTTGATAGAATCTATAGTTACAGTGAAAGACATAGCTGTGTTCATCCCATAGCCGAGGTGAACAGAGAGAGACCCAGAGAGAAACTGAAACTTAAAATCCTTTGTCTCCTGAGGAATTTCTCATTGGTCAGTTGTCCACCTCTCAGGTTACCTTTAGCTTAACTCCTTACAGGTAAACAATAATTCTAGGCTACTTCACACTTATGACACAGCCTCTATGTCTGTCAAGTCATAAGACAGATCTGAATTCTGTATTTTAAACTAGATGCTCAGTTGAGCCTGTGATGGGTTGCCCCCCTTCAGGATGCCACCTGATATGCTGGGATACCACTGAGCCCACCTGTTCTGCCAGCCTGGGCACCCTTTTTACCTGTCTTGCTGAGTCGGGCTCTTAAGCCTCCTCCAGCACACACACAGGCAGGGCCACACCCAACTGCAGAACGACACAGATGCTGAGATCAGCTCTGGGAAGGCTCATCTTAAGGGACTTGCCCCAGCACTCAGGTGTCCACCTCCCTTGGAGTGCAGATCCAAAGGTATACTGTCTTGCACTGTAGAGAAATCTATACATAAATTGGCCCCTCCCTCAGTCTGGAGGAAGATATGCACAACTTCTTTTCCCCTGCCCCCAATAGAAATTACAGAAACTGGGTTTAATAAGAAACATAACAAATTTTATTAACTATAAAAGGCAGATTTTAAGTGGTTAAAGGGGTAGCAAACAGAACAAAGCAGATTACTAAGCAAATAAAACAAAACATGCAAACTAAGTTTGATTCACAAAAGAAATAGGTCATAAAATATAATTTCTCACCCTAAATCTTGTCATGGGCAGATTATAAAAAGTCTTGAAAGGCAGCTACACTGGCCGGCAGCTTGAGACTTCAGGTATTTCCACTCAAAGACTGGATGCCCTTCCAGCCTGGGTTCAACCCTTCTCCTCTTAGTTCAGTTCTTGCTTCTGGGTTGTCATAAATGTGAAGTAGCCTAGAATTATTGTTTGCCTGTAAGGGGTTAAGCTAAAGGTAACCTGAGAGATGGACAACTGACCAATGAGAAATTCCTCAGGAGACAAAGGATTTTAAGTTTCAGTTTCTCCCTGGGTCTCTCTCTGTTCACCTCGGCTATGGGATGAACACAGCTATGTCTTTCACTGTAACTATAGATTCTATCAAGTACTGTAGTCAGTAAGTTTACCTTCTTTTTATCACTTGGAGGGTTCTCAGTGGTGAGTGTTGGCTGGGTGCTTCTTGATATTGTAAGCTTCAGCAGAGATATCAACAGTGGGAGAAAGTTGCCTCGGGGGGGAAGTTTGGTTTCTGAATCCTTTTGTTGAGTATGGTAGATGCTGTTCTATTGATGGTTATAAGGGATTTATTCCTTTCTTTTTTTCTTTTATTAAAATCTTTCTTTTAAGAAGCTGACTGCTTGTTTTTCATTGTGTAAGATCCTGGTTTTGGATCGGGCATGTCTCGCAGGATCAGGCGAGGTTTGTTTTTTTTCTCTCAAGCTTCCCAGGGAAGGAAGAAGTTTGGGGGATTAGTGGAAAGGGAAAGAAGGGTCCCAAACTACCCTAGACTTAGTTTGGTGGTGGCAGTGTACCAGGTCCAGATACAGAAGAAGTTGTGTTCTGGGGAAAAACATTTTAACCCAAGCTGGTAAAATAAGCGTGGGGTGGTTATTTCTTTTTTCATGCGAGTCCCCACATCTGTACCCTAGAGTTCAGAGTGGGAAGGCAATCCTGACATGGGTATTTTTCAGTGTCTCTTTGGGTGGGAAGGCAAAAGAGAACCATTTTGATGTCACTCTTCTGCCTTATATAGCTCTTGTGTACGGCGGGAACCCTTTGTCTCTCAGTGGAAGAACACTCGCATTCCAAGAGGTGGGTCCAATACCAGGTAACTCAGACCCATATCCCTATAGGGCTGTGGCAGCCATTACTTGTATGCTGTCTGGAGCATCCACAGGAAGACTATATGGTCTTTCACTGTCCATTGTCTCTACTAATGGGCCATCAGCCCTGTCTGGGTTTTCCATTGTTGTACCTGAAGGTCTAGTTGGGGGTAACACCAAAGTAACACATTTGAAATGAAGATAAATAGTCAATATTCCAACTTCAGATACAGAAATGATACAGGCATACAAATTGGAGAATCACATTCAGTAAATCATAACCTTTCCAGTGGTATCTCACATGAGCCTTCTTGCATAAAGTCTATCTCAGTTATGTCATATCCATATCATAAGCATATTTGCATAAAGAATATGGAGTGAAACATCACAGAGCCATTTATTCAGCTTACAACAGTTTCCATATCTGCTCCCTGAGGGATGTGCACAGTTTGGGTTTTGTTTTTGTTTTTAAAAGTTTAACAGCTTTGTTCACACCTTATTAAATTCTTTGCAGCTCTGACTGAGAAAATCAACAGATTGAAATCCTTTAAATTGTACATTGCATTTTAATGTGGTTTCATTGCTCCTACTCATGCCAAAGAGTGAAATTTGGCTACATGTCTACATATTTGCAGATATCATAGATTTATCTTTAGATGGTTGTTTCAGTCCTAACATTATTATTAAGCTGGCTTCTGTTTGCATAACTGATGCTGGTGGTAGAATGTTTTGTGTCAGTTATTAGACAGCCCAGTATATTACAGTACTCTGTCTAATCTAATCTAGTGCATATAAAATTCACCCATCACTGTGGTATTGAGGAGCCATAAAAACAATTTAAAAAGTAACAATTATCTAAGAGCATCATGCTCCCTGTTGTGGCCTGATGTCCAGCCAAGGAATGCACTGCGCAAGTCAGCGTGGGGCTCCAAAGCTGTCTTCTGCTTACATGCTCACCTCAATACTGGGCCACCCACATGCAACACTTTGGGGAATAGCACTACAGCACTGGTGAATGGAATCAAAAGAGAGCAAAAGGTGGGGGCTTAAGCGCAGCGTAGGCCTCATGCAGGCCCTATGACAATATGTACTATTAGAAAGGGGTACCCATTAGCAAATGATAAGTAGATCTGAAATAAACTGAATCTGATGGACACATGCAGGAGGGTATTATACTGTACTGTAAGTCTACCCTTGAGAAGTGAGGATTTTCTTAAGGAGATGAATATCAACAACTCCATCTCAGCATTCCCTCAGAACAGAGATCAATGAGCTAAATTCATCCCTGCTGAGCTCCCTTAACTCCAGTGCTGTTACACCAGAGTTGTATTTGGTTCAAGGCCTCATTTCACTGTTAATAGAAAAAGGACCAGTGCATGTTTTGAGTGAGCTGTGCACCAACTATAGTTCTTCTATGGCAAACTGCACCTGCAGTTAGATGTGTTTTTGCATCAATCAGAATGCTATCCCAGAACACAGTGACTCAGAGGTTGTGTGTAATCAGACTGTCAGTTGTAGGAGGAAATATTCACTGATGTGCTTGTCCACATGCTACCATGAGTTTAGTGAACAAGGTCCTTAAAGTCCCTTGAGCATTTCATGTTTACTACAATAGACATCCCTCATGATCATAAGGAATTCATTTGGTATATGCATAAGGAATGCAGACTTTTGTAGCTGTTCAGCTGTAATTTTGAATAATTTATCAGCCACTAAATGTACAACAAATGTGACTTTTTACGCAGGAACTCTCTGCAAATCTTTTTCTCTCTGCCTTCACCCCGCACCTTGTAGTGATTTGTAACTAGTTTTAATTAATAAGATACAACTTTTTTTTTCTTTCCATTGAATATCTTTAGTTTTGGCAAAAGGCATTCAGTTTGTTCTGTAGATGGTTATAATGACAGAAAGCAACATTTCATTGTAATTAAATTTAGCCTGTAATAATAGGCAGCTGTTGTTCCTGCCTTTTAAACAAATTCTTCTTTCCCCACCTCTTCCCTTCTGATTAATCTTTTGGGTTCTTCTGTAGGTGCTGGGGTCCCCCAGTTCCAACCCATTGCCTTGAATGGCCGTATTCAGCTTCTCACAAATGGCTCCTTGTTGATTAAGCACGTGCTGGAGGAAGACAGTGGATACTACCTCTGCAAGGTCAGCAATGATGTGGGAGCGGACGTCAGCAAGTCCATGTACCTCACTGTTAAAAGTAAGAACTAAAAGCCATTCTTTTTGATCCAAAGCTGAGTTACAAAGGTTGGTTTGTTACCTCCCTGTTCCTGATAAAATAGGTTTTTTTATTTGATATTGAAATTCAATTACATATTCTTGTAACTGGAATGTCAATACAGCTGGGTAAGGTTTATTTAGGAGAGTTAAAAAATAGATGAAAAGCCAGAGTGTTAACGCTACTTCTAATTCAACGGTGAAGAATGTGATGAAAACATTCTTTGGGTAAGGACAAGAAATGAATAATGAAGGAGAAATGCTATGAATATCTGCTATTAAACCCCAGGATTGGTCGAGAAGAAGGATGAAGAATCCCTGGACTAATTCTCAAGGTACCATACGCTGTAGTTGTTATATGCATTTTAAATTGGTCATTGATCGATTGTTTTCAGGAGATACATACATATTTACTTCTGCAGAACATTTGGTCAAAGGTTTACTATCTGATCTGAGATCTTTGTGGGGCTTAAACTATTTTCTTTACTGTGCGGGTAGGAGGGACAATTTTTAACATCTGTGTTTGTTCTGTGTTTGTAGTGGTCCTAGCACAATGGGGCCTGGGACCATGACTGGGGCTCCTAGGTTCTACAATAATACAAACAATAGATTTTAATAATAATATCTGCACCACTTCTTTAAACATAAACACAGGTGAGAATATAGAGATGATGATATTGTCATACTGTTTGGAGTGGTTCATAACTAAGAGTGCCAATTTCAGGTCAGACTGTCAGAAAACAGGGCAGACACCAAAACTGGTGGTATGTTCTATAATTAGATTTAACCAATCCAGGAACAAATGTGTATTCCTGGATCACTGGAACAATCTTACTATAGAGTCACGGACAGCCCCCTTAGGCTCTCCAGTCTTATCACCCAGACAGGTGGATTTTGTGATGGTGGTTGCTATACCAAACATCACATCACATTAGGTTACTCCCAACCCCAAAGGATCAGTAACTTATCCCAGGTCAGTGGATACTCTCAATCTCACACCAATGACAGTGCTGTCAGCAATTTTCTCTAGTAAAATAATTAAAAGTTTATTAGCTAAGAAAAATAAATGAGAGTTATTGAGAGATTAAAATAGGTAAAATACATTAACAGGTGAGTCTACGTTTGTAAATCCAAACTGATAGCAGAGATGTGGTAATCTGCTAGTCTCCAAAAGTCTTTCAGGGCTACCCAGTATAGCTCTGGGGATCTCTGTCTACTCGTTCAGTATTTTCACTCTGTTGGAATCCGGAACAGTCCAGAGTTGAAGGATCTTTCCTAGAATCCATCTTTTATATCTTCTTCACGCAGAATGCTAGCTGGCAGCTTTTGTACCCATATGGGCCTTCCTTTGAATAGATAATGAGAACAATACACCTAACATTCTATTAGTTTTCATGAAGTTCTAACACCTGAATACACTCTTCATTAACATACCTTGATCTAGGGTTATTTAATTACAGGGTATATATAATGTAGAAGTAATGTAATAGCAAACTACAAAATATAGACAGACGAAAACAATACAATCAATATCCCCCCTTTGATCGCTATTACCATATGAGTGAATTAGTTTGAACACGTACTAACACTCAACGCTTCTTTGATATTCACATATAAGTGATTTGGCCCATGGTTTTGGCTAGAGCTGGTTTATCAGTGTCATAGATATATTCCAGAGGAATGTCGAAACATTTCCTCACCATAGAGAGGTTCAGTAAATATGACACACCAGCACACACCATCCTTCGAACATTCCTTGTTGACTTATTAGAACAGCACTGATGGAGATCACCAGGGACAGCGTGCACTTTCATGCATGTAGTATTTCACAGATTGATTGAATGCTTTGGAAGTTCTGGATGTCAATTGTCTTGGCAAATGGATTGTCTTTGAAAGTAAAAAAGGTACTTTTCCCTGAAAGGAAGGGAAAATCTTGATTATTAATTTTTCATTGGCTCTGTAATCTAGGATGTACAGTTTTTGAATACCAAAAATTGCAGATTGTTGTAAATGGATAGCAAAGACTAGTGTGAATCTTATTAATCCCCTGCTAGTATTATAGCCTCAAACATCTTCTGTGCTCCAGTTTATCTTTTACCAAAAGTGACACACTGATTGGTAGGAAGGAGAGGACCATTTTTCCCGATCGCTGCAGAAATGACCAGGGTAATGTGATATCCAAAATTTCCAAAACCAAAAATATGAGCAATTACTAATGGTTTTCATAAATCAGGTTTTAACACCAGTTTCCCGTGTTTCTATAATTGACCATTTTTGGGACCAGTTTTCAACTACAGTAGCAACACATTTCTGTAATACACTATAGAAAAGCAGCTTCTCTCTTGTTGGCAGCTATGCACAGTGCCTGTCTGATCACTGCATGCAGTTTCATGTGTGATAAAAGAGCATCCCTTATCAAATAAGAGCAAGGGCCTCCCTAGAGAGTTAGTTACTGTTTGAATCTAATGAAAACCCCTCTGGCTCTAAAATAGCAAACACACACATGCATGCACTCTCACACATATACACTCATGCCCATACTGTTCCCAGCATGGGATTATAAAGCAACTATAGCATACTCTGTTTGTATGTGGGTGTATACTTAAAGGAGGTTCAGACTTAGGTTTAATCAGACATACATTATGGGCAATCTGGTTGCACGAGTGACATCAGTAGAATAGTGCAGTTGTGCTCCTATGATATGGCTGAATCCCAAGTTATAGTAGGGATTATTATGGTTGAAATGTAATAAACTGCTGTCACTCCAAAGGAGACCATATACCTACGTAGTGTTCTCCAGATGTATTCTATTGTTTGTTTATTGTTTTGTTTTCCCCTGTGATTATTCTTACTCCCTTTCCCACTTTGTCACATGGGCTTCTGTGCTGTAGTCCTCAGGGTTATACCTGCTACTAGATGAAAGCCTCAGATTTCCTCAGTGAAATTCACTATGCTAGTCATTAATTGATCCTGCATAATGTGTTTGCCCAGCTCCATGTGTTCACCCTAACTGCCTCCTTTTACTCAAAGCCAGAGGGGGATAAAATATGCTACAGCCAGTGATTTATGGTTGACAGGGTTAAAAAGGAATATCCTTTCAAAAATTCAAAAAGATTAACACAAATATTTTGCTATTTATTTTCTTTGAAGAGTCCTTATGACAAATCATCTTCCTTTTCCCCTCCCCATAATCCTTGACACTCTATATAGATTTTCAATCTGTATACCATACTGCAGCATCTCAAATCACTTGAGAAAGAAATAAGTGGATTAATACAGACTTAACGCCACTGAGTTCTTGAAATCAGACTATCGCTCTGAAATAGAGACATAGGGGGTGGTTCCTTCCACCCCTCCTTTTTAACCTATCTCTTGAAAGACTAGCAACATATGTACGCATATGCCAACCATTGAAAGTGTAACCATGAATTAAGAATAATAATCTTATACACAGGTTATTTTTTTCATTTTTAATAAGTGTTTCTATTTACTCTATTTTGTCCTTTGTCTACCTTAACACTTTCAGAGAAGTCTTCTATATTGACTGAGATAAATCTAATCTTCCTGAAAGACTGGATTCCTTCTTCTTCCAAAATTTCTAGTATCAAGTATGCAAAGTTATTCCCTATTTACAGTAGGTGTTATCATAAGATAAGTGTCTTTGTTGGTAGTCTATAAATGGCAAGAATGAGCATTTGAACTAATATATTTTCCTGGTTTATTGCCTCTTGCACATTTTTTCTCAAATAAACAGACTTACTATGCAGGTCATATAGGCTAAAAAACAACTTTGCTAGCACCTGGTGGCAATTCTAGATATGTATTTATATTATTTAGTGATCCAAATGGCACTTGTTGCAAGATGATTCACTTCAGACAATGTAGCAAAAGCTGCATGACTGTTGGAGATTGCATAAGGAATGAGCATGCAGGGAAGAGAGAAGTTACCAATTGATAGAGCCTCGAGGAAAATCAATCAAGGGTGAGGAGGAGAAAGAGCCTCCAAAGTGGATATTGAGCAGCAGCCAAATGGTTAGACTGAGAACTGTAAAAAAACATAGTCTACACCTAACAATTATTGTTCATCTCTTTACCATTTGATAAGTCCATCTGAAGATTACCATCAGGTATGTCTGTCTTTCTGCTGGGCTCAACATATACAATTTTCAAACTTCACATGCACCAGGATATATATGTGAAAAAAAACCACAAGAGAACCCTGAAAGAAGGCATCCAGAAATTGACTTTTTCCAGTGGTGGTTGGAATTAGGGGATGCTAAGGAAATTCTACAGAGGATAAGAAGCCTTTCAAGGTGAGGGAAGAACTAAAGTTAATTGAAGGTTGTCCAGGAGTCATAGGAGAACAGATGTCTATTTAAAATGGGTGCCATTCAAAAACTAACTGCACAGATTGGTTCATCTGAATACTATCAATCTTTAATTCCAAACTAGAGCACGTATAACATGTTAAAACAGTTTTGTAAGAATTTCTAATGGGAGCGAAGCTTCAGTACAAAACCTGGGAAGTAATCTGCGGTATGTTCCTTGATCCCTCCTAAATCCATCACACATTTGCGTGCCAGTCGGCAGACTAGTGACATTTAATCTGACCACCAAAACACATCCAGCAAGTCCTGTCTACCAATAAAATCACTTCATTCTCAAATACCCTCTCAAATATGCTTCTTGATAATTTACATTATACATGATTAATACATAAACCTAAAGCTGTACCCTACAGACTCATGCATCCTTCCAGCATGAATGTATTAATGAATGTATTAATCACAAATAATACCACACTAAGGTACCCTACTTTAGCAGGGTTTAGCTAAAATATTTAGAAATCTGTGACAAGAGCTAAGAGCAGTGAAAAAACAGCCTGGGATAGGCAGCAGTGTCCAGTGGTTAGGGTCCTGGGTTGGGAGCCTGGGATTCTAGTCCCAACTCTACCTCTGACCTGCTGTGTGACTTTGGGTAAATTACTTCACCTCTTTGTGTCTGTTTTCCCTCCCACCCTATATCTGGTCAGTCTATTTAAATTGTAAGCTTTTCACAGTGAGGATTGTCTTTCATTCTTCCACTCTGTTTGTACAACACCTGGCACGGTGAGGCCCTGATCCCAGTTGCAATACAAGAAATGATGATGATAAAATACAAAAACTCAAAGAACAACAAATGGAGGCTCATATAAGGGAACTCTGAGTCCTGTGAAACCATATCTTCCATTGTTGAAAGGTAACATGCTACTATATCACGGAGACATTGCAGTAGTCATAGGTGAAAAACAAAGGTACACCTGTTCTTCGTGTACCTTTTTCCTGGCAGGATAAAGACCCACTTAAATGAGTCTGTCTTGCCAAAATACCTGAATAATAACATAAAAATGGCCATACTGGGTCAGCTCAGTTTTCTGTTTTCCAGTAGTGACCAAAGCCAGGTGCTTCAGAAGGACTGAACGCAACAGGGCTGTTATCAAATGATCCATCCCCTGTTGTTCAGTCCCAACTTCTGGCAGTCAGAGGTTAGAGACACCCAGCGCATGGTGCTGCATCCCTGACCATCTTGGCTAGTACCCTCTGATGGACCCATTAACTTATCTAGCTCTGTTTTGATCCCAGTTATAGTTTTGGCCTTCACAACATCTCCTGGAAATGAATTCCACAGGTCGACTGTGTGTTCTGAAAAGAAGTACCTCCTTTTGTTTGTTTTTAACCTACTGCCTATTAATTTCATTCAGTGACCCCTTGTTCCTGCAGTAAAGCCAGTGTATGATAATGGAGCATTCAGTGTGCTTACTTCAGCAAAGTAACTCCATGGCGTGCTGTAAAGGAAGATAAAAATTACCATCCGTCTCATGTTCAAAAATCCATTGTAGGAAGAACAACTGTCTCACTGTGTCATGTTCACTGTGAACAAGCCCAGCTATTCTGACTGATATTTCTTCATTTGGCCTTATTCCATATTTTGCAGTTCCATGGTCAATTGATCATGTTTTCCATGACAAAAAACGACACCCGGTTGTACACTCTGTGTTTTATTATTTTCTCCTCTACATTCTGCCATCCTGAGCCAAAGTTTAAAATTTCTTATCCACTGCAGCCACCTTAGGCAGAGAGGGCTGAGATTCTGGCCAGTGGAAAAGGGAGACTCCATAGTTCAAAGACATAAACATCTCATCAGAGCAATGGAGTAAGTAAAGGCGAAAAATAATAAAACATTAATTCAGTTGAACCAAAAGTAGCATATACACCAAAAAGTGCCTTTTTCTTGCTATACCCAATTGCCTTGCCTTTTTCTACCCCACCCTCCTGGCTAAAGGATGGGTGTATCTTTTTTTGAAATATGTAGGTATAAACAAACTATTGGGAGCCTCTGTTCTAATTTCAAGTAAATGTTGACGGATCGTAGTACTTTTATTTTTTAATGCAGTCTGGGAGCAGCTATAGAAAAGCTGTGGTAAATCTTGAAAACACAGAAAGGTTCCCTAGTCACAAGTACTCACTCTTGTTACTAGAACAAGCCCCTTTTTTTTCTAATGAGGTCCTCCCACTATGAGAAATGAACAAGCTCTGAGTGCTGTTTGCTGCCTTTTCAGACCATCAGCACAGCTTTGATTTAAGGACTTGCACTTTAATCACCCATCATGTGTCATTACCCCAACAGGCGGCAGCAGCCGCTGGATACAAGCGCCAGTAAATTGCACTGAAAGTCGCTGAAGCGACCCTTTGTTGATCTTCTTTTACAGCTATTCCATGGCGGATCAGCCGTCATAACAACACAGTGCCTGTGGCAACAGGGTGAAATTAAACGTGAAGTATGTTCAAGGTAGCTGGTAGAAAGCTGGAATATCCCTTTTTTTCTGTAGATCTCAATGCTTTTTACTCATCTCACTAATGCCAAGCCTGTGGCAATTGGTTGAAACGACTGCTATATCTCGTCAGATAATTGCCAGAAGCACTACAGTACAAATATTAAAGTGCTTTTGTATGCAAATCATTACACTACTATCATTTTTTAAAGAAGGGACTGGAAATGTGCTCTTTTTTTAAAGAAAGAACTCTTCTTTAAAGGGTTGTAATTGGCTATGGAGGGGGGGAAAAATAGCAGCACCCTTTTCTTTCCCAGGAGACTAGCTGCACCAGTAATGCTGCTAGCAGGAAGATGAAACATAGATATTCCCACCCTAAGGCATATATAGATAAGTATATATAGACCTAAAATATCTTTTTATCTGGATAAACGACATCATGCTCATTATCTTTTCTTGTAGATAGTTATCTCTCTAGGCCCCGTGGTGCTTACATAACAAAATTAAACATGAAGTATATGTGGATTTTTTTTTAATATTTACATAGAGAACATTCAGTTGGGACTGTAATTCTATTTTCAGAAGTGTTCTGCTCTCAAAGGTATCGTAAGGGATGTAAAATATTAAGGCATCATTGCAGAGATGATCAACGTAGTAAAGTCATTACCATTTCCTCCTTCAAAGCCTTCTTTCAAACTTACTTTTGCTATGGGGCCTACAAGAAACTAGCCAATTATTACTGGATAGTCTGAGGAAGATGGTGTAGTGTAGCCAATATTTTATTTCTTTATATTTAAAAATGTATAAAATAATCACAATAGGTGAAATGTGTATAAAACTACAGATATTTTCTCTGTGTCCCTCTTCCCTGCCCTTGATATGTTGCTTGTCCTATTAAATTGTAACTCTTTTTGGAGACAGGACAGTGGCTCTGATCCTGCAATGAGCACCCAGACAGAGCACCACTGAAGGCAATGGAACTGCGTGCATGCAAGGGTCTGCCCAACAGAGCTCATCACAGGGTTGGGATCTGTGTATTCTATGTATATGGACAGCACCTAGCACATTATGAGTGGGACCAGAATAAATAATAGTAAAATATTTCAATTTTTCCACTGATATTCTGCTACTTCTGTGATGGCTATTGGATAGAAACGTATCCAGTTCATATTTAACTTCATCAATCTTATAAACCTTTTGTGATGATGGGAGTGGAATTAAAAATAGATATTTAAAATATAAGCTACAGTAGAGCAAGATAAAGGGGTCGCATGCCTAGCTCAGAGAACAGTTCACCTGTCACAGCAATTCAATTCCTGTGGAGAGAGGGAAATTAATCCAGTGTATATTATAGGTGGCTGGTAGAAATGTAGAGCGCCTCTCTTTCTTTTTTTCTCTTTCTTCTCCTGATATTCAAGTCTAATTCATTTGTTATAGAAATGCAATGTCAGTGGCACTAGGATATAATGGAATATAAAGGAAGCTGGTTAAGAGGCATATTTTAATCTTGGAAGGCTTCCATTTTACAGGAAGTATATTGGAAAATGTCCTCACTTATTGTTTGGGTTTTCTTTTTCTTTTCTTTTTTGAAAGGGAGAATTTAAAACAAAATTATTCAGTTTAGATGTACTATCACATACAGCCTGCATGTAGATTTCTGGAATAATATGTTGTTTTTTAAAAAAAGTAGGCTTTTAAGCAAATGTATGTCAACTAGCTTAATGGAGTTTCACTATTACTTATCACTATTACAATGCTTACTGCATTGTTACAATATATTTGGAGAGAGCTCTGTATTTTTTCTATTCTGCCTCCTTAATGACCCAGATCTATTTGGTTATTCCATTGTGACACTTTTCAGAGTTACCCAAAGTATCTGGTGTAGATCACTATCACCTGCTTACAACACAAGAGAGGCTGGTCTGTGCCCACCAGGGGAGACCCTCCCCAATGGCAGTTGGCCTATCCAGCCTCCAGGACCAGTTCTTACCCAGTGCAGACTAGCAATTTACACATCTCACTTTGTTACACTCAAGTGCCCCATCCCTTCTCTTCTGGACACCTGCAATGTATGCCTTTCTGCAGCCTCCATGAAAACAGTGAGGCCTAGTTCACCAGTCCCCTTAATACAAGGCACTTAGTCAGAGGCACTGACTTTCTGAGTTCTTGGAGGGTGCTCAACTCCTGCTCCACCCCAGGCCCTGTCCCCACTCCACCTCTTTCCCCAGGCCCAGGCCATACTCTTGCCTCGCCTCTTCCCACCCCCATCCCTCCTCTTCCTGCCTTGTTCCACCCCCTCCCCTGAGTACGTTTCACCCTCACTCCTCCCCTCTCCTCTCCCGCTGCCTGCCACTGAACCGCTGATTCTCCGCGGGTGGGAGGCATTGAGGGGGAGGGGAAGGAGCTGATCAGCAGGTCCTGTGAGTGCTCTAACCCTGGAGCACGCAAAGAGTCAGCGCCTATGCACTTAGGTTTATAGTAAAATCAAACTGAAGTTTATTTAATGAAGCTTGAGACAGAGACTGAAGTAAAAAGAAGTATTAAGGGTTTGGAACTAAGGTTCCGGGAAAAAGAAAAACATAAAATGCAATCAATAGCCTACACGTATTAACAAGTTATTTCCTGTCTAATAAGGTACTTCTTACCAATAGTCAATCCGTACAGCACTTGTCTAGTTCAAAAAGCTCAGATCCCTCTTTCATGAGACACCCCTCCTGGCAGAGTCTTTCCTCTGCAAGAGATGACAACTTGTGCTCTCTTCATCACTTATATAGTTATAGATTTTTGTCTCTTACTCCAAAGGGTTCCTTTTCTTCACATTTTTTTTGTCTTTTTTAATCCTCAAGCTCTACTTAAGATAGGTGTCAGGAGTCCAGGGTAGTGCACTAAAAGTTTGAGTTCTTCCTGGAGGGATGTGCCCAAAGAATAGTGATGGGAAACCAGACCTCCACCAATAAATCCCTCACTTGTGCAGTCCCGCAAGGTTCAATTCTCTCTCTGGTTCTTGTCAACATTTACATTCAGTCTCTAGGTGAACTTGTCAGATGCAAGGGCTAAAGTGACAGCAATATGCAGATGACACACAGCTCTACCTATCCTTCATCACATATGACCATACCTCTACCCGCAAGATGTCCCAGTGCTTGTATTAGGTCTGCTTATGGATGAAGAACTGCTGGCTGAAGCTGAACCTGGGAGCTACTGAGAGGTTTTAAAGTCCTCTCAAAGCCCGAAAGGTTAATGCTGCCTTAAATATGGAGTTGTTACCATGCCACCAAAATACTCTGTTAAAACAATGTTGTGATAGTTTCATTTTTATTCAGTATGTAATAGGAAGTATTGACTAGTATATTGTACATATGCACACAGCTCATCTGTGATTCTGATTAGTTTACATGCAGGTGGATGAGTTTTTTATACTTACTGCATAGACACAGGTGTACAACTCCATTTTTTCCCTATATATTCACCTTATTTGGTGGCCAGTCTGTACAGTACATAACTCTCTGGGATTTTCATTTTTCTGTTTTATCATATCAACCCCATTTCTTGAATAATGTTTACAGATATATATACAACTATTAATAGATTTTTTCATTGATGATTAATCAAATTTAAATTACTTTCCTAATGTGGAAGGGGTGTGTGTGTGTGTTGGTACCCAGCAGAATATAAATTCCTATTATAGGAAATACATGCATGATTCATCATCACTTCTTTTGTATTTGCAGTTCATCAGGAGTTGGGGCTAAATTTGCTAACAGAAAATGAATATTTTAAATCAGTGATAAATGGCATATGTCTAAAGAAGATATGGTAAAACTGATAGTGAGATACCAATCAGTTTAACAACCATATACAGAACATGTGACTATTTTCCTCCTCTGAAGTGTTGATTTTCAAGAAATGAACATTTCTCCTATGCTTCCATCATTATGCTTATAAGCATATTTTTGTAAAGGAAGTAATTTTGTCTTGAGAGATTAAAGGACAGCATTTTTGTGGTCTTTTATACTTCAAACTGTTATTCAAGAGTTACATGGTAGTTGTGATCATATCTTTCTATGAAAATCCTATGATTATTCAGTATAAATAGCGTGTGTGTATCCTATAATAATCATAGCAATAATCACAGTAAAAGCAAAGGTTAAGTATACAGTTTGGAGACACACTGAAGTTACAGAAGATGCAGGACTAAAGGAGGACTCTACATTAGGTCAAAGATCCCTGCAGGCAAGTGAATTTCTGGCATTTTGTTTCCCAGACTGCCTCTTGCTGTGCATTCATCATGTACAGTAATTCACAAAGAAGCACTTGCAAATGGTTAGTAAAGTACAGTCGTTTTCAGCAGCCTATATAGATTTGCTCTGTGGGAAACTGTTTTTCTGCGGCCTGAATTGTATACTTAAACAAAGATTTCATCTCAGCATCAGTGTCTGAATGCCTATTAAAGTTTTTTATTTTTCCTTTCTTCAGATATTTTCAATGTGAGATGCCAGTGTGGAAGCAAGGACAGCCTTTGGAGCTGTCCATTTATAACAATGGCTGTTACCTTTAAACTATTGTAACAATTTTTTTTTACGGTACACAACCCATCATAAAGAACTAAAGAAGTGTGTCTTAATTTTTAAATAAATCTCATTAGGGGAGTACAGGGTAAAGTCTTGTCAAACAAAGAGCCATGATTAGCCAGTGAAAGAACTAACAATATTATCCCAATCTCTTACAATTAACTAAGACTGTTCCATTTTTATCTTTCTCCATCATGTCGCAGAATAAGTAACAGGTTCTGCATTGACTTTTTTCTTATTTCCATCATATGGTGGAATATTTGAATATTTTCATTTAACTTGTAAAAGAATGTTGTCGTAACAGTAATGGACTACTAATAAGAGTCATTTATTTAACACTTACTTTCCATCTGGCAAATGCAAAGGTAGCCCACAGGAATGTAGTTTCAGATTAATGTGTGGTGATGTATGTGCATGAAATACTCCATGATTCTTCAAGATGAGAACGAACACCAAAGTCTTTACTCTTTAGTTGAAGAGAAGCATTGTTACTATTCAATGATGGGATAATACTTTCTTTACCTTATGGACTTCTGTTAAAGTTCCAGTATTAATTTGAGCCTCTGAACCATTGTTATTTGTTCTGCTTTGAAAAGTTTAGGTAATAGTGCTAATTGATCTTTTACAACTTCAGATATTATTTAGGGATTTAAGTTACTTATAAACAGCATTCATTGAGGACAGCTAGTTGGAAATCTAAATATATCCATCTGTGTGGGCAACATGTGTGCATGTGACTAACATTATGTAATTGTTATAACTATTATTGTATTTCTGTCTTTCCCATGCTATATCCCATCACACATATTGAAGCAGTATCACTTGTACAATGAACTTGCACAGGACAGTTAAGACTGGTAAAATGGTTTCTATATCACACCCTGTTTCCATATACTCAAAACTTTTTGTGCTGAATATTTTTGAGCTTAGTTTTGCAGAATGTCACACTGTCATCATCCTTTAACACACTTACCCACAAAAAGTAGTCAGCTACCCATCCCTTTTTAATCTCCGTTAATTACTGGCCACAGTCAACAACACTTTGTGTGAGGGGGTGCGGGTGTCTGTGTGAGAGAGAGAGAGATGCACTCTGTACCCTCCCTAAAAGAAGGGACAGAAAAGTGAACAAAAAGCGATACAAATATGGTCAGATGATGTTGAGAGTCAGATATTATAAACATAGCTATGCATATTTTTTCCACTATTTGCCCAGTTCTAATTTATTTTTTGCATAGCATGGTCATCCATCAGATAGTTCTGTCCGTTTTGTTACTGATAGCAGTTTTTACTCATGAGTCCTGTACGAGAACTTACACACACAGAGAACTTTTTAAGACCATATGGAGAAGCTTGACAACCCTATGCATGGCTTTCATATTTATGAGCATTAAATCTAATCTTCAAGGCTACAATTTTAGAAAAATTGGTCCCTAAGTCTATATGTATACACCTATATGTTGTATTGCTTGATTTTCAAAAATGCAGAGTAGCCAGTGATTTCAGTGAGAGCTGATTAATACTATCCATTTTGAAGAGCTGGACATTTATTAGGCATCTAATTTTAGGCACTACAGTAGACTCTCGATTATCCGGGATGATAGGGAAAAAATTAATCCTGGTTAATAAAATCCCGGATAATCACCATCTATAGGAGATATGTAGGGGGGAGGTTGTTTCACCAGCCACCTTGCGCTGGGGTGAAGGGGCTGTTGGTTCACTGGCCCTGAGCCCTGATTTTTTGGGTTTTTTTTTTGTGCTTGAGGCGGCAACAAGGCCAGAGCCGGCCCTGCGAGTTACGCGTATTTTTTTTGACATCCTGGTTAATCCACAACCCGATTAACCCGATCCTGGATAATCAAGAGTCTACTGTATCTTTTAAAATCTTGGCCTAAACTTTTAAGAAAAACAAACAAAGATGACTAGTGTTTATGATAGTACTATATACTGCAGTGGTGGGCAACCTGCGGCCCGCAGGTCGCATGCATCCCATCAGTTCATTTCCATTTGCACAGCCGCCTGCAGCTCCCAGTGGCAGTGGTTCACTGTTCCTTTTGTTTTTTGTCTTTTGTCATTTTCCTGTGTCAGTTCATTTGAGAGTGTCATAATTCTCTGGTTTCATTCACACAGTTGTTATTGGGGCATTTAATAAACTGAATAAGATATACCACATGATGTCATAGGCATATATCGGACCCATGGGTCTTGAAAGGTGTGAAATGGAGGGTGTTGATCATTGTAACAGTGGAGAGAAGTCTGCAGTTTTTGCATCTCTTGTTCTGGCAGGGTCTGATGCCATTTTGGGTTGGTGTGTCCTGGTCTGTGGGGAGCTTGATGATGCGCTTATAGAGACAAGTGGGTTGTTTGAAGGCTAAAAGAGAGATTTCAGGACAGATTTATTTTGGGATGGGGTGCCCATCAACTATAGGTTGTAGTTGTCTGACAATATCCCATATGGGTTACAGTGTGAGATGGTAGGTAACACCACGAACTATAAAGAACTCAAAGAAGACCCCAAACTACAATTTACCCAGGAATTTAAGGATATCATCAAACCCTTCCCCAGACCACTCTAAGAGAAACTTTCCAAACTCATCCTCCTCCAAAAAGCCTACCCCAGGGACCTTCTACATGCTTCCCAAGATACCTAAACAAGGGAACTTAGTCCTTCCCAGGAAAGGAAATTAGATGGGGTGTTTGAATTTACAAGTGTGGTTGTAAAACAACTAAATTGGCAATATTACATGTAACTATTTGACCACTGTGCAGGAGGGATGGGGGAGTTCAGGGGTGGGGGTGGGGGTGGCTACACACATATCTGGCCACGGCACTCTTGCTAAAGGAATATCAGGACTCATGGAAACCGTTCTCAAAACTACTCACCACACAAAGGGCCAGCTTCCTCCAGGACACAACAGACTTCGTCCACAAACTCCACAACATTAACAACATCCTTCAGCCTTGCCACCATGCATGTCACTTCTCTCTACACCAACATCCCTTGCAATTACAGCATAGCTGATGCCCAGATATTTACAAGACAATGGACAATCCTCAGATATCCACCCCAAACACTTCACCAAACTTATCCATTTTATCCTCACCCATAACAATTTTATATTCAACAACAACCTTTGTGGAAACCATGGGAACTGCCATGGGTACTAGGATGGCTCCACAATATGTGTTGTGTGTTACAGATTGTTGTAATGAGCCATGAAACCAGTATCTCTATTAAGTCCATGGTTTTTAATGTCTAGCAGCATCATGAATTTAAGTTCCCAGCCTCACCTTTTGAAGGTGTTGTCCAGGTTTTCTTTAAGGGTGAGTACTGAAAGATCAGATATGGAGTGATTACTTTGTGAAACGTGTTCACCCACCTTTACTGTTCACTCTATTTCAAGTGACGTCCTACAGCATGTGTTAGTGTGAACCTAACATTACTCCATGGCCAGATGGCAAGGGGCTCTCTGGTATTTAGCTGAGTCTGGGCTGACCTGACTCAGTTTACCCCAACTCACTGTTGTCCTCATCCTTATCTAAAAGCTGTCATGTAAGATATGTGCAAACTGTTCATATGCTGGTCATTAATATTATTCTGTGGTGTATGTATGGATGATATATGAAAAATTATAAATATTTACTGGAAATATATACTTAAAATGTGTTTGGCACGTAGGGCTTAAATCACCGCACACTAGACAAAGGAACATGGTCTTGCATGCTTGATTGCGTCTCCAGCATAAACTGAGAAAAGGGAGACAATGAAAGTACTTTTACGAAAAAGGTAAACAAAGCCATCAAACTAGCATGTAGCGCTGCAACCACTTAACTATCATGACATGGGGAGGAGGCTGCAAAATTTAACATGGCAACAGCCCCCTAGTGGAAACAGCAAGCCGAGGCCTCAGGAGGGCTTCCTGACTTTGAAAACAAAAATAAAACGTCAACAGTTTAAACACAAAGTAAAGGTCATTTTCACCTGAAGAGACAAAAAAAGCAAGTGCTTTGAGCTCTGTGTTGATCCTAGCTGAGAACATGCCAGTCATATTGGAAGAACAACTGTAGTGATAAAATTACCCTGAACAAAATTATAGTTCTTAAGTTAGGTTTTCACTTTAGAAGCATAGTTTTACTTTTGTTTGTTTAAATCCTGGCTAGCTCAATTCCCTCAATTTGGTATCACTTAAATAACGGGGGTTTTTTGTTTTTGTTTTTGTTAATAAACATTTTATTACGCAACTATCTCGGCACTGTTTCAAACTGAAGAGTAAAAACCACAGCCAAACTAACAGGTTGGTGCTGTGTACTGTCTCTTTAAAGGAACAGAGACCTTGGTAAGGTTTTATTTGTACTACAGTGAGAGGGGCTGATCACTGCAGGGGAGAAGGTTTTGGGGAGACATGGGGCTGGAAGCACTATTGGCATCACCCTGCAAGGAATAAGTAGGCTGGTGGATGCCAAGATGAGGCGATTGTGTTGAAAGCAGGCTGCTGGTGTGAGAAATCTGAGCCAAAGTTGTAAGGCAGGTGGTGACACAACCTCTTAGTGGTCTGAGTGAACCCCCAAAGTGTCACAATTACCCCTTATGCTTAACGATCTGTCCCATCTTGTATTTAGCTTAGACACTCTGATTTCCTTCCCCCGTACCTGAAGAAGAGCTCTGTGTATTTCGAAAGCTTGTCTCTTCTACCAACAGAAGTTTGTCCAATAAAAGACATTACGTCACCTCCCTTCTCATATCCTGAACCCAACACTGCAAACAGCAAGAAAGAGGCATTTTGTGATGTAGGCATGTCACGCTGTTTCATACAGCAATGCAGTATAACATTGTGACACCTCCAGCTGACAAAGGTTGGCTCCCTGCCAAATATTCAGTCATACTCCAGTATTTTCAGCTGGAAATCAGTTTTTAAAACAGTGACTTTCCCAGCTGAAATAAGGCAGAGCAGACTTCCAATAAGTGATTGTGTGTGATCAGTAGAAATCTCCTCACTGTTTGCAAACCTCATGTCCATCTCTAATTAAGATATAAATAATCGCTTCATGAAGTTAATGTATTTTAAGGCAAATGGGTATGTATTTAAATGGTGACTATGACTGCCAAAGCCCTGGGGCTCATGATTTTTGCTGATTCCATGTGATACATGGACTTGATCAGACAGCCAATCTGATTTGAAAAATTCCAGACAGAATTATTTTTTTGGTCATAAAACATCTCTGCTTGACTGGCATTTTTCATGGAGCTTATATAATCCATTAGACAGGGGAGTAACAAGCAAAGGCAATTGCTGTGTGTCCTTACTACTTTTATAAACATATATATTCTGCAAAAGGAAAATGTATATGAAATACCAGTCACAGCTTTATTCATCTAGATCCTCTTAAACTCAAACATATTTAAAGCAGCATAACAAAGGGGTCTGAATTTTGTGAATTTATAAATTCCATGCAGTAATGGTTCAAGTTTATTAAAATATTTGGTATCAACAAAACAATTTCTATAAAGATACCAGTTGTGCAGGATTCTCACTTCTTGGTTTTAGCTCCCGAGCACAAAACTAGCAGAACTCACAAAGCTCTTAAGCAGAGATTAAAATAAGGTATTGTGCAGAAGAGCACCCTTGCTTTGTCTTCCCTGGCTCTGGAGGAATAGCTCTCTCACCGACATTTGCCCTGGCTGGTGCGACGAGAGCTCCCCATCCTGTTTCAATCTACTTTAACCATTGCTCCGAAGGTTATTTGACCCATGAGGGCAACAGTAGCAAGGTGGAGGATGAGCCAAGCTCCTTACATGGCTGCACGCTCACATGCTGTCAAGTATAAATGCTGCTCTCCAACTATTCCACTGAGTTCATTCTTTTTTTTTTTTTTAAAAAAAAAGTACATTAAAAAGCCACATTTCATATCATTTCCTATATGAGGCCATGAAAAAAGTCATCATTTAAAATTCCACGGTAATTGCAGTATAGTAGCATCTCCTCTGTATAAGAAGATACCATGGTTACTGAAAATACCCAGGGCACTGAATAATTTTTAAAATTATTCACTATGTACATTTACAGTGAAAGTATAAGACTACTGGCTCTGAATTTGAGAGATGTTCTTCCTTTCGGTTGTCTGTATTAAACAAACATTTTCCAGCTAAACTTTGTGTAGTATTAAATTATAAGAAATATATTTTCATTAACTTTGACAAGGCATACATCTTCTTATCTACTAAAAACAATGCTTTATCAGCACTGTGTTTCAAACTGTTGAGTCAGATGAGAAATTTGAATTTTCAGTGAACTTTTTTTTACATCACTCCTACTTCATGGCAACTTGTTTTGTTTTTCTGTCAGTTTTCAGATCTGTGATCTACTTACAATTGAATTGTTTCAGATAAAAATAAAAAATACTTCTCAGTAATGCTTTCTACAGTACCATTAGAGTTTGCTTGGACTTAGAAGATTTTTTTCTTTTACTGGTTTGGGAAGTATGCTGTATGAATAGTGTTATGTTAGACTATGAGGTAATGAGTAATTATTTAAAATACTATAAATAAAAATTCAAATTCATTCAGCGTGGATATTTGAATGTTAGGCCCTGATTCATGAATGCATCTCTTTTTAACACAGCACTTAAGCATGTTAAGGAGACTTAAACACATGCTCACGATTAAGCATGTGCTGTCCTGAATCAGGCTCTTAGATTGTGGAGAGGAAACAATGCTTTGCTTTGTTCCTTAATATGATCAAAACATTTTTAAAATACAAATAACACAAAAAATGGCAATGCAACATTATAGTTAAGCACATATGTAAAAGTCAGGAAACTTAATTATAGTTCTCCCAGCAACAATATCTTGGCCCTTGGACATTTTTAGCATTGCATTAGTCCAAACCGTAAATGTGTCCATGTGACAGACGGCACTATTGAGTTACAGTTCCAGAAACCATAATTTTGAATTTCCTGACCTTCACACATTTAAATATTCAACTACAATTTTGCATCAACAGAGTTGCTCTAGCTGTTGGTTAATTTTCTTTGCATCAATGGAGATTATTGTTTTTTTAGTTACTTAATTTTCTTTGGTTTAAAAGAAATATAGCATTGCACACCAAAGTAAATGCAATTTAAAGGAATTGAAATAAACACAATAGTGTTTCTTTTGGTGTTCAGGGAGCCAATGTTTGTAGGCTTAATATTATATATATAATGTATCTAGTGTTCTGCACCTCACTGCAATGATAACACTTTTGAGATTAAATATTCCCTTCCCATATAAAAATATATGTGAGGGTGAGCAGGAAGGGTAATGAGGTTGACTTTGTATAGTTTCCAAGTAGTCATCTTCTCAGGTTATAGAATTCTGGTGTGGGGCATAGAGTAGGCAGGGATACATACAATCTCTCATTTGTGGATCATTATGGATTATATAGAAAGTTTGATCTGTCTAAACTCTCTTAAAGAAATTTTGCTTTTTATGTGGTTTACAGACAAGCATGTGAAAAATGTATTTTTCTGCTGTATCTCTTGTATGGGCAGAGGATGTTGCATTAACTGTAGTAGGTTTGCTATCTAAATTACTTCAGCTTCGTTAAGTTAGTCAAGAACTCTGAAATGTAATTGTTTTCAGGCTACTGTTGGTAGAGCAAAGGTGATAAAGGGTTTGTAACACCATTTAGGTTCATGTTTCTCTTATTGATCTCCATGAGAACAATCGTTAGTATAATGATTCTAATCCAAGATCCCATAATATAACAGGGAATAAACACTTCTTGGTTAATGTGCAGCAATTAATAAGTCAACCGACATCACTACAGCAGGTTGTAAATGAGTAGGTTTTAGGATCTGAGCCCAAAAGATATTAGATTTTCCTACTCTGTTTAGATAAAATGGATTCCTAAGTTTTACTCAAATGAATCGCTCTTGTAGTCTTTAATTATAGTATATACATGTAATGACACCATTGCCAGGAGATAATACAATGTCCCAAGGATCACGTGCTGCAGTTGCTTCCTATGAAAACAATTGTGTGTGATAATACAGCCTGTCACAAGATGTCAAAAGAAACCACATGGTGTCTTGCAATGATTGTGAAATTATCAGGTGTCACCATTGCACATATGATAAACAATACCATCATAGCTGAATTTCTGGTGAATTTATTAGGTGACTAATAGTGGAGAGAGCAAACAACTGAGATTTTAGACATCTTAAATGCACAGAATCATGCAACAATGAACTGTTTAAGGCTTTTATTGTGATTGAATAACAGTACATTAATCATGAATCATGGATATACCAGAAGGATATAGGAGAGTGCTGGAAGGCAGGTATATTAGTCTCAGGATGTGCAGGTCCCTGTTCCCTGGATAGCCAAACAAAGGCCAATCAAGACACCTTCTAGAAAGGAGTAGAAACAGCTAGCCTGAATGAGACACCCGAAGCAAATCAGGGACTGGCTGAAACCAGATAAAAACCTCCCAGTTAGTCAGGTGGGCGGTGGGTGTCAGGAGCTGTGGAAGGAAGTTATGCTGTTGGTGAGACTGAGTGGTGGACAACATATCATACTGAAGGAAGGAGGCCCTGAGGTAAGGGTGAAGTGGAGTTTGAAGAAGCGGGGACTGCTGTGGGGAAGTAGCCTAGGGAATTGTATTGTGTTTTGTGCCTAAAAGGTCAGCCATCTTAGCTGATACTGTTAGGGTCCATGGGCTGGAGCCTGGAGTAGAGGGCGGGCCCGGGCTCCCCCCTTTTCGATCTTCCATACTGGCCTGTGATGAAGGTAACTCACTAGGCGGTGACTCTTGCCAATTATACTGAGAAAGGGAGGTAACTCTGGGGCCTAGATGAGTTTCTGAGGCCCCTAAATCTGCCAGGAAGCGCAGGACCCACAAGTACAGACTTGGAGCTTTGTCACATCGGTAATAAGTAGCATTCAATAACTTTTAGAATTAGAAGTTTGCAGAAGTGAATTATCGTATACTTACTAAATACTAATTGATTTTTTTGTAACATACTGTGGTTAAATCTGATTTAACATACTCATTATAGCTGTTGTCAGTGACTACTGGAATAGTTAAGGGCTGTCAAGCAGTTCCACTATAAACCTATTTTCATTAAAGGCTTAGCATGAAATCCTGACCCCACAGAAATCAATGGCAACACTCTCACTCACTTCAGCGGGGCCAGGATTTCACTCTAATAGTCCTAAGGGTCTTACGAGTGCAGAGTCCCCTGCAATTATAGTTAATTTCACCCTTAGTCTCTGATCCAGCAAAGCTTGTAAGCATATGCTTAACTTTAAGCACATGGGTTTTCTTGTTGAAGTAAATGGAATTACTCACAAGCTTAAGGGCTTTGTTAGTTGAGGGCCTTAATGAATAGCAAAGACTGTATGTTATTAAAGTTAAATATCATACAAATAATGCATAAATGATTCAATCAAATGACCCAATTTATACTATGCGTTGCTTTTCTTTTTCCTTCATATGAGTGGCCCCTTCCCAGTCATATGCAAGCAAAACTCGCATTGAAGATTTACAGTTACTGTATTTTTTTAGGGAAAACTAGATCTGAAGGTCACTCAAATATCAAATATGCTGGCCTGTAGAAAGAAATGAATGAGTATGAATGTGAAGGTAGATTAATCTTGAAGGGTCTACATTCTTGGTTGACAGTTGGAGATATACTGTAAGTCTGAGTAAGCACCCAGAAAATTCACTGATGCAAGGGTTAATTGTCAACTTTAACAGTGTCCCATAAAGGAACGAATAGTTAGTCTTAAGCCTGTACATGCACGGTCACAGATTATGACAACACCTCATAAATATATTACTTACTGACAGATTGGTACCTCAAAGTGTTCTTGGATGGGCTCTGAAAAATTCTAACACCAGCTCACTGAGACAGGCTCGATACCGATGATACACATTCTGTCATGAACTCAGACAAGACCGAAATACTGCAGCTGCTGCTGAGTTTCATGACAGAGTAGAGTTCAGGAGAATAGTTCTCCTGGCCAGTGCAATAGTGAGTCATTTATTTTAATAGCTGTTTTGTTAGGAAAGCTCAGAGTGCCCAGCATAACTCCTTTGACTTCAGTGCAACTGGACCATTTGAGAGCTGTCCATGTCTAAGCACATTCCATTTACCATGCCATGAGTTTATTTGTGAGGATTAATGAGAAAGATACAGGGAGCCACATCCATAATAGGAGATGCAGGGAGAAGTTGGAGGGTTCTTTTTCTGAACCAGTCCAAGCTTGAAGAACAGTCCAGATTTTAAACAGGAACGCATGAATGAAGGTTCTGGTTAGACAACTGTTTCCAAATCATTTTGAGAGTGGTTTTTTTTATTTTTAATATGGCTATATTTTAAGGTTTTCTTTCTAAACCATAAGGCTACAGTTAATTGGTTTCTATATTTTTGTTCTATTGGATTTTCTGTTACTGTACTGGGAAATATTAATACAATAAGATGGCATAGCAATAATAGTTACTTATTATATACCAGTTCCCTCTCCCCATCCCCCCTCCCACTCCCATTGTTGGTAACTATCATATGCATTTGGCAGATCTCATGTCAGTTTTGTTGCAGGTAGAGATGGTCCCAAGAGAAAGTTTTCAATCTGAAGACTTCAACTTAGTGGAATTTCTGGGTCCCGAAATGGAATCCAAAACACTCTGGTAGCTTCTAATTCTATGCAGAGCTAAACTAAAACCCTATCTGTGAACATCCTCAGACTCCAGAGAGTAGTATAATATTTTGTACATTCAAGGAGCTCACAAATATGAATGAAATAAGCCTCACAACAACATCCCATTGTGTGAGATAAATATTGCTATCCCTATTTTACTGAAGGGAAATTAAAGCCTGGTCTGCATTACAGGATTAAGTTGACATAAGCTGCCTTGCGACAACCTAGCTGTGGAAGTGTCTTCACTTAAGTTTGGCTCCTGCTGATGTAAGTGCTTCTCTGTGCCAATTTAGTAACACCACCTCCCCAAGCGGTGTAGAGTCATGGCAGATGTAATTAGCTTGATGCAGTGTCAGTGTAGGCGTTGCATTGCTTACATCGAATGTTATTGGCTTTCAAGAGCCATCCCTCATGTTACACACTGACAGTACAATCAATATAAACACTTCTGGTGAGGATGCACACCGACACAAGGAACCAAGTGTGCACACACACAAGAGATTTAATAACTGTGGTAGCTGTATGCTGATGTAAGTTAGGTTGACATAGTTTTGTTATGTCAACATGGCCTAAGTCAGAGACAAGGTAAGTGATTTCCAAAGGCCACCCAAAAAATCTGTGACAAAGTTGAGAATAGAACTCTTATCTATAAGATGCAGATGAGGACAGTGTCCTCCTTTGGAAAGCATTTTGAGATCTGATGAGATAAAGCACCATATAAGAGCTAGGTGTTCTCTCACAGACCTGTGCTTTATCTGCATGACCATCTCATTATCCCTTTCAGTGGCTTTATTTAGTGTTTAGATACAAGTAATAATGGAGAGAATCTGACCTTTGCCATCCCATTTACGTTTATCAAACCTTGGATTTCAATAAACACATCCTCTTGAAATTAATGCCTTTTTATATAGCAAACACAGATGGATGAATATGGTTGAAAGCAGGTGAATCAATATGGTTGAAAGCAAGTCCAAGTCGGAACACAAAGAAATCCTTCTGGATTTGGAAAATCAAATGGATAACATTTAAAACACTAATATTCTAGTTCACATCTCTGAACTACTTGTTTTTAGCTGAGACCACAAGGGGAAGTGCCAAAACAGCGTGAAAGCATGTTCTTGCAATATTTCTGTCCCTACCAGAAGTAGTAAAAATAGGAATTTAGGCACCCAGATACTATGGTGATGAGCATGGTATAAAAATCTGTATAGAATAGAAAAGAATTCTTGACTGGTGACTCATTTTCATAAGGTTTCCAGCCTAATTTTCAGATGATTAGATATTATTAAGATAATGATCCAAATTTTGGGATGTTTTTTCAGAACTGAAGTTCCAAACCTTTTGATGTTTTCTGCAGAACTCCTGCTTATTCAGGTTTACAGCATTGCTATTGCCTGCTAGGTCTGCTTGATACATACAATAAATTTCCAGTGGCCTTTTTTTCGCCACCTTCCCTCCAAGGCCAAGTCTCTACAAAGATCACAACCTAATTAAAGGACTCAGCAGGAGCCTGCTCAGAAAGGGGAGAGACTTGGAAAAATACCGTGTATGGTATTACAGGCTTTTGCTCTGGCCAAAGCCAAGGCAAGGAGCATGAGCTCCAGATAGAGAAGTAGAAGGGATTGAGATTTGTGAAAGATTAGAACACAGAAGAGGGCAGAACTGACATTAGGAGTTGGGTGAGTTATGGAGCTACCAGCAACTTTGCAGGTTTTTGGAAAGAGAATCAAAGGGTTATTATTTGTTAGCAGCTGTATTAAAAATGTATTGAATTGACAGAATTGAGCAGGCTTTTCTTTTCATCCCTGCTGTGGATAAGCCTGTATTTTTATTTTTTTTTTTACAGCTCTCTAGAGCTCAACTTTCTAATGAGCTGCTCATGTAGCTCAAGCTCTGAACTGTCTTGGCTGATGCCACACTTATACAAAGCTACTGAATTAAATGTACAGTAGTAATATTGGTACGTTTGGGGCTCTAAGCCCACAGGTCTTCATGAAGTTTCCAGGTGTGCCCTGGAGAAAGCATTGCTTCATCAGACTCAGCCTTTGGCAAACATAATGTTGTTACAATTTTGTTTCTTCTAGTTATGGGTCCATTTCTAAGAGGCAACAAGCACCTACTGCTTTACTTTTGTCCAGTGAAAACTCTTTACTGCCCAGATAATCAGGATTTCCTCTTAGGATGACTTCAGTTGCTCTTGTGAGTGCTCCACACATCACTAAATCAGGCTTTCAAGTTGGGCACCAAGAAAATGAGGAACACACAGTTAGTGACCACCTGCCAAAATGTTGGTTTAAACAACTTACCCACTGTAATATAGAAACGCTGTGGCAGAAGATAGGTTAGGACTAAGTTATCCTGTGCAGTGTTCACATGCCTTAATCACAAAACTAGCCTTTGTCTTCCTGCACTTCTTTGCCTTATTCAGTGTATATCTATGAAATTCTCAAGCAAAAGAGATAGGGGTTCTACAAATAGCCTCATTTACTACCTACCCTGAATCACTGCCTGAGTACTGTCCATCCTGCAAACCAAAGGAGGCAGGGTTTCTGTGAAACAAACAGGATGTGATCATTCAATTAAAGATTGTGTCATACTGCGTAGGCACAAGGGGGCTGAATTCAAGTTTCCCAGGAAGCCTAAATTCTGTCATTTCCCTGTGTTTGAGTGCTGGACTTTGCAAATCTAAAAAATGTTCATTTGTTGTAGGGTTTCTGTATGTGTTAAAGAGCCACTTGTGGCTCCTGAGCCTCAGGCTGAGTATCACGGCCTTAATTAGTTTGAACTGCTGTTCTAGGAGCTGCTGCTGTCCAAAAATGGATGGAATTTTAGGGAAAATTTTCACAAAAATATTGTCTGGCTTTTCATATAAATTCAAAATTTCAACAAACAATTTTTCAGTGAATTTTGTAAGTTCCCAGTTAACTGTAACTAGGACTACATGAACCTTACATATAAAATAGGATTCATATTGCATGAGTAAGGCAAGGAAAATTTGGACAATATAGAATTAAATGATATCTCTCACTGCTCTTTTCCCTAGCATGATGTATAGCTTTATTCTTTTCACCGGATCTGCCACATTTTTCTAAATGCCTTCATTTGGTGGTGCTAGAGTGACCAGACAGTAAATGTGAAAAATTGGGACAGGAAGTGGGGGGTATTAGGAGCCTACATAAGAAAAAGACCCAAAAATAGATACTGTCCCTATAAAATCAGGACATCTGGTCACTTTAGGTGGTGCTGCTGCTTACTGTTAGTTATAGAAATATATATGTTATTAGTTACTGCAGGGCGGAGATTTAAAACAAATACACTATGCTCTGCTTATCATGCAATCCTTATTAGATAAGCAGATTTGTCAGATAATAAATATTCTTTATAAGAGGGTTTCTGTAATTCTAAGTAGATTTACTCTAATGGGTTACATCAGTCACCATGTGTCAGAGTATTAATATGGACCACCTAGGAAATTGGTAGCTCTGGAGGTTGATAAAGGAATATGAAGTCTTTTCCCTCTAGGTCACCAGTTTGAATCTGACTTGGTTAATGGTGAATGAAAATATCTGATAGTAGTTTGGTGCTCTCAGTCCAGTTTTCGAGTACACGGGTTTCCACATAACAAAGCTAACTGGTACAGTCAGCTCCCCGTTTGGTATGTTAAACAGGGAGGCTTAGAACTGAGTTGACTTGAATACCCAAAAACACTTTGGCAGCGGATGGACTGTACAATAGTTGAGACGCATTAGCAAGGAGGTATGGGGAAAACTTGTATTGCTGCTGTCCATGTTGTAACTGTTGTTTGAATAAACAGAACATGTTTGTCTCCTGAAGAATAAATAGAAGATCGGTGCCTCAATCAAGAGTTTGTGATAATTACAGTCTTTACCAACAAAGTATTTACTCCATACCCACTTGACAGACAACACAGGAGACCAACATCTTCTGTTTCTTGACTAAACAATGAGCAATGGCAGAACTTTCCCCAAGCAATCAATTGATAGACAGCCCCTGCCCCCCGAGAAATGCCTCTCTTGACAGTCTTATTGAATGTTGCTCTGACTCTAACCTCTCATTTTTTAACCAGGCTATTTTACAAGGCATCTTTTGGAAAGTGTCCAGACATTTCAGGATTGGGGCTCTGGAATTGAGCTAGTCATTTTTTTTTAATTTTGTTGAATTCAATTAAAATGGAGACAACAACTATAAAGAGAAAAATTTAACTACATTTTCATGACACGCTTTCATTGTTTTTCTAGCAGGTCTATGCCTAAGCCAGCTGGGTGCTTTCAAGGAAAGCCAGTGATTCACAAAAGCAGACTCATGCTGCTGTATCAGAAATCCTATCTCAATCTAAAAAACTGAAGAAATGCATATACAAAAGACTGTCAGTAAAAGTTGCCGCCCACTTTACATATTTAAAATGCAACTGAAAAGCGGGGAAATAAAAGGTTAAGACACCTAACAGAGCATACTATCTACTCTTCCACCCAGAGACACAAACCTCACTATTAATACAACCACCATACACAACAGCCATTGCATCACACTGTTCCATTAGACATGATAGCCTTTCAGTATCCAGGAGAGTTTGGTCAGGTGCGGGGTTGGGAGTGGGAGTTTGGCCAGAGCAAGGTTTTGCATTGACTAGACTGGAACAGCCACTCATCTCACAGTGTTGTCCCTAGGCCAGTACTGAGGCATGGGTTTTGTACACACAACGGGTAGACCCATTTTGTGGGTGCAATCGAGATGGCAAATTATGATAATTTGATCAAAAGTCATGCAAAGATATAATCCTCATTTAATATAATATTGTAACATGGATGGCTTAGCTTGATTCATTATATTCAGTACCTATTACAAAGTGTGTGTTAAATCATGCTGGGTGACATGATTCAATTCTTACTTTGCATGCAGCTACGATATCCCAATTGCCATTCTTGCTCACTGCACATTGACGTGTTTTTTGATGTGGAGGTGTTTCCATTCATTTAAAGCAAAACATTAAAGGAAACTATAAACCAAACAAAAGAAGGTCTTCATAGATTTTATTAAATGTGCCAATCGGTGGTGAAAAGGTATCTGGATTCTTTTACCATGTATTTTGTCCGTGAGATTGATAGCTGTAATTTACTCCAGCCTGAAGCTCTGGAATTTATTATGCCTTTCCTTAGCCCAGGGATAAACATGGTCTCCAGAGAAGTAGAAACATATTTCTTTTCAGAGTATGCTGAAAACAAAAATCCTTATAATAATGAAAACACTAGGTATGGGAGTGATGGGGGATTCCTCTGTTCTTTTCAATATATTTTAAATCTTTATTCCAAGTTGTTTAACTCCATGAAAAACATCTTTTAAAAAATTAGATCCTTTTGGTCCAAAGTATCAACTACGAACCAGGAAAATACAGTGCAGCTGAGGAGAAGTACAAACATGGCTTTGTGCTCCACTGATCCTCAAACAGCTGGACAGGTTCATCCCTTAGAATAAGTCAGAGCAGCCATAAAGTTGCTTTAAGCTGCATCAACTTCCATTGGCCACAAGGACTTCATACAAGCCACACAGATTGCAGCACCATGTAGGGATGCCCAAGCCATGCCACTTCCCCCTGGGCACAGGGAGGGTGTGTGGCATAGAGCCTGCTGTGTTGGCTTGGTGCTGCTGGAAGAGTTCACTACACTGTGGCAAACCTCCTATGGCTGGCTACACTGGCTTATGGCTACTTTGTGCTGTGAGTGTGGCAAAAAATGAGGGCAGTGCAAAGATCTGAACCTGTAAATACCAAGTTCTGTATCATTAATAGCAAAATGTGGCCACAGAGTTTGTATCTCTGTTGCCATGTATTTATATTGTGGTCATTAGTACAGTGTCTGAGCACCTCTTGCTGTCTTGCTATTATTCTATTTTAGTCCTTATACCATGGCAAGCCCATCACTATATCTGACACCTTTCGTAAAATTATTAAGGGAGGTGACTAACATCTGTCAGATATGGTTCATTCTTTTTTCCTTCCTCTCCCAAGGAGGAAAATTCCATACAAGGTTGTTTTTTTAAAAAATAACTATTTTATTTTAAAGCACTTTTATTGTGCAGATGCTGTGGTGTGAACTGGAGACTAAGTGCACTTTGCACTTAGAATGGAAAGAGAGGAGGTTCGAGATGGAAATGAGATGCTATAGCCATTGATTCTTGGACTGGTCCACAGGAAAGCTCTCTCAGCTTCATAGAAGAACTCTGCAATGGTGTCTGAGGGTCAGACCTGTCAACCATGGTCCTCATCCTAGAGCTTTAGGTGATCTTTTTGGTATCCTGGGCCCAAATTGCTGACTGCTTTGAAGATAAAGACCTAGGCCTTAAATTTGACAGTACACCATACATACCCTGACTGTACAATATATGTCAAAAGCAAAAGGCTTACCGACCTACCGCAAAGAGATATGTAAGCCATTCTACGCCCTGTGGCAAATTGCAGGCACTACTATGATGGGCCCTGTGCTTTCTCTTCTTGTGGGGAGGGGGCATTCAGGGCACCATTTCTTGCCCTTGAACAGGGTATTAACTGCCCCACTAGTATCCTAGAGTAGAGGAGTGGAGATGGAGGGACCCGGGCCCACCCTCTACTGCGGGTCCCAGCCCAGAGGCCCTGAGGATAGCAGTAAACCACTTGAACTAGCTAGTCCTTCTCCTGGGCTACTTCCCTCTCCTACCCTTCAGCTTGTGAGGCTTCCTGCCCTCTCTCTGCACAAGCCAGGTGTCCCCTTTACCTATGATCTGGGTCTTCTTAGCTCACCGCAGCACTTCTCCAAACTGTCCTCTGCTTTCCTCCAAACTGCTCTCTGCTCCCACACCAAACACTCTGTTTCAACTCCTTCCAACTGCCCTCCACTCCAACACCAATCCACTCTGCTTCAACTCCTTCAAACTGTTTTCTGTTCCAACACCAAATCACTCTGCTCCCACTCCTCCAAACTGCTCTCTGCTCCATCTCCTTTCCTTGTATGATTGAAGCAGGGGGGGTTTATCATGTGATTGGCGTCAGGTGCTCTAACTGGCTTCAGGTGTCTTAATTGGCTCCAGGTGCTCCAACCAACTTCTAGTAAACTTGCTTCCCTCTAACACTCTCCTGCTGCCATGCTGTATCACAGCCCTAACACAGATTTAGGTGTGGTCATCAGTTGCTTTCTCCATTCTGGGTCACGTATATATCCTCCAAAAGATTTTATTAAATCATATTCAGTTAAGCAATTTTAATTTACAACTGGCAAGAACTAGTTGGTTTTTATCCCTGTGGTTAATGCCACATTCACTTTACATAGATCTTCCTACACAAAATGGTGTTGTACACACAGTAAATACAGCTACCTACCTTTCTGCTTTTAAAACCCGGAAGCCTAGTTTTTCACTCCCTGGGCAGGTTCCCCACTTTTCATGAACATTTTCCTTTTACATCCCACAGTTCAGGGCTCTGTTTTTCCCTTGCAGAAACTACTGACATTCCAACCAGCCATAGATGAACATATTGTTGAAAGAGGGCATAACATCTAGTGGGTTAGGATTAAAGTTTGGTGTTTTTATTTGGCAGCGGATGATGCTAATACTCAGCCATGGAGCTAGTCCAACCAAACACAGTTAGGATTCCTGCCTGCCTAATTCCCCAGATGGTCTCTGTAGCAAAGGACAATATTAAAGTTGTGACTGAAGAAGCAAGATAGATGAATGTTAATGTAAATGCAATGTCTTCAGCACTTGAATTAGATTTTCATTCAAACTAGGGGTAATTCTACTGTCTTGCCTTCTCAGAAAGTTATATTTATTTATATCATGAATCTCTTTGCTTTTGTCTAAATTAGACTCAGTGCTTGATTGTATGTATGTACAACCATGCCTATAGAGAGTGTGTGTGTATAAACACATCTCTCTATATGCAAAGGAGCTCTATCTACTGTATGTACCATACAGTATAGTTGTAGCCATGTCAGTCTCAGAATATTAGAGCAACAAGGCAGGTGAGGTAATATCTTTATTTTGCTGGGAGTACCTTTCCCAGACGTGAGGTTCGAAAGCTTGTCTCTCTCACCCACAGAAATCAAGCCAATAAAAGATATTCCCCTCACCCACCTTGTCTCTGTGTATGTACCACACACACAAATATATATGAATAGATATGAACTGCTTCTATTCTAGTTCTTATGCTACAGCCATCACCATGGTGTCAGATGCTACCTATCAATCTATGCACTAGAATAATAATTCATTCTGAAAAAGCAAAACAATACTAGACTATTTCTACCAGAGCTCTACTTTGTACACATCAGCAGATCGTATTTCATGGCTTTTTAGCTCAGAACTGTGCTGGTATATACCCAAGTCACCATGCTTAAAAGTACACTTACTTGCATGAACGAGCAGTGAATGAAAACCATTAGTGTCCCAGCATGCATTGCTCAGCAGCACTCATTTTTGTTGTAGCTGGAGCTGCTTAGTGTGTTTCTGCTTCATTTAAACCCCTCAATACCTCAATTAGTGCCTGCTTCTCTTCCCCTGAGAGGGACATTTACACATGTCACTTCACAAAGCTAAAATATCTAAAAAGCCCCTGAGAGCAACATGGCTATAAAATATCTCCTGATTAAAAGCTTGTGTTTTCCAAGGACTTTCTGCCCCTTTTTTGTTTACTTTGTAAACAGTTCTGGTTTTATCAAAGGACACAAACAGAAGATTTCAGGAATGGCAACTAATCAGAGAGTAAATAGGGACTCTCTCCAATGACCCTAACAGCCTCTGCTGGCTTTTACTGATTTATAATCTATAGAAGTAAGCCACAAAAATTTGAAGACTCAATGGGTCTAAAATTGTGATAACAGATATATTGTTATTTAACATTACAACACGATGGTGTTTCAGTGCATGCACTGAATTTAACCTAGGATCAAAGCAAAGGGGAAAACACCCAGAATAATCTACTATTGTTTTTAACTATTATAACATTTCTATTGATCTTAGATTTAGCTTTTGCACAGCACCTAATAAAGCTGATAAAATGGGTCCAAGAAAATTTACTCTTACTGGATGAACATTTCAAATACCAATACATTTTTGAGAAATCCATTCTTTGTAGTGTAATAATAATGCTCATCAATTTCCCATGGAGAGGATGGACTTTGTCCAATTCTTCATGAATTATGATAAAAAAATAAACTGTTTATAAATCTCCAATTAGTTATTCTTCTTATTAGCTATTAGTCTAGCTTTAACTCTCACAGAGTCTTATATGATCTATCACAATTTCTCACAAATTTCATCAGGCTTTTACTATAATTCACTGCAGGGAACAAAGCTGTCAATTTACCATTTTCATTCTGTTGGTTATTAAGAAGTTCACTTAGCAAAGTGGGAATTGTACACACATGACAATGCAGAATCATGTCACATTCATTTCAGAAAACTATGTCAGATAAGAGAAAGAATGAAAATATAAACACTGTTAGTCTCTGGTATATTATCTTCAGAGAGCAGTTTGCAGTGTACGAACATAAAATGAGTGCAAAAGGGAAAGACTTGCCTGTAGTGAATTGAGAGAAAAAAACCTTGTTATTAATGTGTCTTTTGGTTAAAATTCATAGTTGCCATGCAAAATAAATCAACTCCTTTTCCTATAATCTGACCTGAAACTGCTTCTGAGTGAATAAGATATGAACCCTAAATGTTAACAGCTTTTACCCTGACACATTCAATCATATCGTGAGGCTCTGGAGAAGCCACCTAGTGTTCAAAACATTGTCAGTCTTCTTAAAGCTTAGCATTAAATAAGGCCTGTTCTGGTTTGCAAACACATGTTTGAGTAATACTTTTATCAAGTAACTTCATTATATAACTGTAGTAAGCCAGTTGATGGTATTTAAGAATGTGCTGAATGCTTATTAATTCTGGGCTGAAGAAATAATTTCATTCATAAGGATTAAGGTTATCCAGTAATCAGGCCCTAACACTGCAGTTTTTACAGATCATAAAGTTTTGTCTTGCCTAGAAAAAAAGTTTTGAAAAGTAAGAAAAAAGTTTTGATTTGGGTATTGCAAGATCACTGACAAGAACTCTGTTTGTACAGTTGTTGTTTATTTTTTATATGCTGCTATTAAAATATTGGGTGTGGTAAAAGCAAATATGAAGACAAGATCCCCGCTGTGTTTTTATCTTTCATCCAGAGTGCCACTGTTTCTCAATGAGTTTTACTTTCAGACAGCTGTCTTGCTGGTAGAGCGAACTTTTAATGAAAGCTAAACTAATTGCAAGGTATCTGTCAATAAACAAGTGCTGTTATACATGTAAATATAAGGCTGAAAGGCCTTGTTGTACACCAGGTTTGATTATTTTTTAAAAAATTAGCTAACTAGCTGGCCTGAACTAATTTCATACCCATTGCAATTTTGGCTCATATTCAGTTGTGATCCACTATAACCCCCAGATCCTTTTCAGCAGTACTACCTACCCAGTTATTCTCCTTTTTGCATTCGTGCTTATGATTTTTCCTTATAAGTGGTAATACTTTGTACTGGGGCAGAGGTAGCTGCTCAATTCAATGGATGAACTATATGGTAGTCAAGGGAGTCACCGATCACCCGCAGAAGTTCCCTTTTCAACAGCACCGCAACTCTAATCCCATTTCGGTATGAGGGGAAGCTCAGTGGGAGGGGCAGCTGGAGAGTGACCTCACCCTGCAGTGGGGGCTTCCTTCCTGTGTCACCTGGCACACAGATTCACAGTGCTACTCAGGATTGGCTGGCTTGGTTTCATGGTGGGTGAAATTGAACCCATGCTACAGCAGCTCCTGCTTTGCACTTTTCTTTATTGAATTTCATCATGTTGATTTCAGACCAGTTCTCTAATTTGTCAAGGTCATTTTGAATTCTAATCCTGTCCTCCAAAGTGCTTGCAATCCCTCCCAGCCTGGTGTGACTTCCAAATTTTATAAGCATAATCTTCACTCCATTATCCAAGTCATTAATGAAAATACATAATAGTCCTGGACCCAGGACAGACCATTGTTGGACTTCACTGGATATGTCCTCCCAATCTGACAGCATACCATTGATAACTACTCTTTGAGTATGATTTTTCAACCAGTTATCTGCACACTTTATAGTAATATCAGTTTAACCACACTTCCCTAATTTGCTTATGGGAATATTATGTGGGATTGTGTCAAAAGCCCTACTAAACTAAAGCTATAGTACATCTACTGCTTCCCTTCCTGTCCAGTAGGCCAGTAATCCTGTCAAAGAAGGAAATTAGGATGGCACGGCATGATTTTTTCTGGACAGATCCATGCTGGCTATTACTTAGCACTCTATTGTTCCCTAGATACTTACAAACTGGTTTTGAATAAATTGTTCCAGTATCCAGGTATCAATGTTAGGCTGACTGGTCTATAATTCCCCAGGTCCTCTTTGTTCCCCTTTTTACTAAGTTCTACATCATGCTATAACCTCTGTTTGGGGACTATATCCCATACTGATAGGGGAATCAATCAACTAGATAATTTAATCATTTTTTTCCATTGCTAGCTTCCATGATTAACCATATTTGTGAATGTTGAGTTCATACACTATTGTAGAGATATTGTCTGAGCATAGTTTACAAGAAACAGAAAATGCCTGTGAACTTCTAAGCCCCATGCCCGCTCTGACTAAATTCAACCGTGTAAGCTCAGACACTTGCCTCTAGAACTTGCAAGCCACATTTTCAAAGGGCCTCCTTTTCATTTCCTACAACATGTAAGGCATAGGTGCAGCTATCTGTCCAAAGTTGCAGGACCAGAGCTGACATGTGCCAGTGCCCCAGGTACACGTATAAAACCCACCTTTATGTCCATAAATTGGATAACTATCTATGTCTGATTTATTGATTTGTAAGTTTAGATGCAAATGGGTACATGCCCCAAAAGCTGACTATAAGGCCTTGTTGATAGTTGGAGAGTCATACTTCTGTGGAAAAAATCAGCTGACCAGTACAGTATTATATTTCATGAGACTCCTGGAAAAATGGGGCCCACTACTTCTTTTTATGAAAGCAGGAATTCCTCTAAACTCAGTTTCCTCTTCCAAGTAACCTTTAATGTGGAACACTTCTCTGTAAGAATGTTTATCAGGATTTAATATACAAACAATTTTACAAGACATAGGTAATCAGACTGCATAGTGATGCCTGGTAAGTGTATCATATCTCAGAGAAAACCTTTCTAAGAATCCCTTCTGTAATTAGATCCAGTTTTTAATTCTAACCCATAGCTCCACAATCCTGTTAATTATCAGATCAGTTTGTTATGGTTCAGAAACCCTTCTAACAGAAAGGCTGCATCCTGACATATTGTCATATCCAAGCATCAATAGCTCTGACATGTGAAAAGGTCATGCCACCAAACATTAACATTTCAAAACAGCAATTATAGTAATTCGTTTAAAAAAGGTTTCTTCTTCTGTCCACTAGCAATGGCTTAGTCTGGAAGAAGAAACTGGAAAGGCCCCAAACCAAGTCGAGTGGCACTATTTTCTTTCTGAAATTGAGACCCACAAAAATTTAAATGAAACAAATTGACTGTTTGCCTGACAGAAAGAGGCAGGCTCACCAGCCATAGAAGTGGAGAGAACAGTACTGTGGAAGTAGCTCTGGATGTGAGAGATTGGCAAGGAGTGTCCTCCCTCTACACCTGGCCCCAGGCACCTCCAAGTAAAGGACCTGATTCAGTTTAGAGGAAAGTGGCTCCATTCAGCACATAGAGATTTCAAACTTTTTCAGCGTGGGCCAGATCGTAACTGAGTGATAGAAGTCCTTCCTATTCACAATTGCTCCAGCCCCCTTTCCACCCATTTATGACTGCATAACAACCCTACAGCAAGGGTTGACACGGGAAAGTATTAGTTGTGTTTGAACTGCCTGAATGGCTGATAGTGGAAACCTGAAATCATGTCTTTAAGATTTTATTTCTGTCATACACTTTCTTTATGTTCATCATATGAACATATTATCACAATAATTTACTGTTCCTCCTATGCTCCCTTTCTCTCTCTCTCTGTCTCACACACACACACAGTGGTTGCAACAATGATCTATATGGTCACAGTTTATGCCAATAAAGCCACACCCTGCTATCCAGTGTTTGGAATAACAGTGGATAAAAGGGTGTGGACATGAGTGTCAATGGATAAGGACAGGCAGATGAGGAGTTTTGGTGGATAGAGGCAATGAAGGAGTAACCCTTTCAAATGCTCTGGACTGAGACTAAAAATGTTGCTTCACTGCCTCAGCCCTCTCCAAGCCTTGGAAAGTAATGAAAAAATAAAGACCTTCAATGAGAGCATTTGAAAGGGTTAATCCTTCATTGCCACCAACACTCATCTGCCTGTCCTTATCCATTGACACTCATGTCTACACCCTTTTATCCACTGTTATTCCAATTACTGGATAGCAGGGTGTGATGTTATTGGCATAAACTGTGACTGTATAGAGCGTTGTTGCAACCACTGTTATATAATTGCAGGAGATATTGTACAAAGGTTGTCGTGTGAGGTGTCTACAGAAATGTTATAATTTTTTGGTTACGATTATGCTATCTGTATGTGTGTATCATTTTGTAGTTAAAGTTATGAGTATTGGCTATGTACTTGTGTCTCAAAGTGTTTGATTTTAAGTAGCATTAGTGAGGCATTTGGTCAGCTTCTTGAGAAAAGAATTTGAAGATTAAGTGCCCAATCAAGAAACACTTAACTGACAATGGATTTTGGGAGACACCAATCCACATCTGAGCTTTTCTGGGAACGTTCATACTAACATGTAAACAATAGCATAAGCCTGTAAAGATCTGATTCATGCATGGACATGTGACTTGCCTATGTGACTCCAAACTCCATCTTGCTGCTCTGATTTTCCACAGTAAGAACAAAGGAGTGTCCTTCCACAGGGCAGAAAGTATAAAAGGCAGCTGCATCATCTCCATTTTGTCTTCCGTCCTGCTTCTTACCTCTGGAGTAACTTTGCTACAAACTGAAGTTCTGAACAAGGGACTGAATGACCCATCCAAGCTCTGGAGATACTCCAAAAAATTGATTTGAGCCTGCAGTTTATTCCGTCACTGCTACGAGCATGAACCAAGAACAGTGCCATTACTGTAATTGATTACATTTAACCAATTCTAACTTTCATTTATATTTCTTTCTTTTTATGAATAAACCTTTTGATTTTAGATTCTAAAGCAGGGGTCGGCAACCTTTCAGAAGTGGTGTGCCGAGTCTTCACTTATTCACTCTAATTTAAGGTTTTGTGTGCCAATAACACATTTTAATGTTTTTAGAAGGTCTCTTTCTATAAGTCTAATACAGAACTAAACTATTGTTATATGCAAAGTAAATAAGGTTTTTAAAATGCTTAAGAAGCTTCATTTAAAAATAAATTAAAATGCAGAGCCCCCCGGACTGGTGGCCACCACCTGGGCAGTGTGAGTCCCAGTGAAAATCAGCTCGTGTGTGGCCTTCGGCACTTGTGCCATAGGTTGCCTACTCCTGTTCTAAAGGATTGACAACGGCGTGATTTGTGGGTAAGATCTGACTTATATATTGACGTGGGTCTGGAGCTTGTTCCTTTGGGATCAGGAGAACCATTTCTCTTTTACTGGGGTATTGGTTTTCATAACCGTTCATCCCCATAATGAGTGGCATTGGTGATGATACTGGGAAACTGGAGTGTTCAAGGGAATTGCTTGTATGACTTATGGTTAGCTAGTGGAGTGAGACTGAAGTCTTCTCTGCTTGGCTGGTTTGGTGTGCCTTAATAATAAAAGAAACCCAGCTTTGGGCTGTAACTGCCCTGCTCTAAGCACTTTGTCCTGAACTGATACCCTGTTGTGTCCCGCCAGAGGCAGTGGTGACACTCCTCATCTCTGCCTGTCCTTATCCATTGACATTCATGTCCATACCCTTTTATCCACTGTTATTCCAAACACTGGATAGCAGGGTGAGGCACAAGATGGCCCCATTATACCTTGTGCTTGTGGTAGCCTATCGGGAAACTCAGAGGACACATCTTCCAGATTGTACCCACATCCAATCTATGGGCAAACCTACTTCCTGTCAGAGTAAAGATGGATGTGGCTGTCTTGAGCTGACTTACTTCAGTCCATTTCCTCGGATGGGGACTGTTTTCTCACTCTGCTCAGCCAACAGTTTCATGATGGTAGCACCCAGAAGAGAACACTTAGCTTGCCTGACTCCCAGATGACGAAAAAGAAGCAGGCTTTGCTCCCTTCCCAGAAAGAAGGAGGAGGCTTGTGTCTGGCTTATCAGACAGACAGAAGGAAGGACCTCAGCCGCATCTCATTCTGATGCTGCAGCAGCAGTGCAGGTCAGACTGGGTTCTAATCACTGAATGGTTCTTTCTTCTCTCCTGCCATGATCTTCACATCAACGGGGAGCCAGATGTGTGAGTGAATAAAGCACTTCTCCTTCACTCCCTCAGGTGACAACTCAGGGAGAAGAATCTAGGTGAAAGCCTCTCAGCCAAAGTCAACCAATTTGGATTAGAGGGGCTCTTGCTAGCGCTCTAAACATATCTGTATAGAAAGTACTCTGAAGTTGCAGCTCAGGCTGGGGCTGGGCTCTGAAGCCCACACCCCTCCTTGACTCCAGAGCCTGAGCTCCAGCCTGATTGCAACTTAAAGTATTGTCTGTACAGCTATTCTTAGTGCTTTAGCACAAGCCCTGCTAGCCCAGGGCTTGCTCCAAAATGCTGTGTAGAAAAGCCATAGGTGGTCCAGAGTGAGTGTAGTATGATGTTCAGCAGCAGATCACAGCGTCTGTGGCAGTGCTCACTTTTTGGCCAATGTGTGCAATGGGAAAAGGCAGTGGCCCGCTCCATGGGCTACACGTCTGATTGCTCCATGGCCCATCCTGGCCTGCTTTAGAGGATGCCATTCAGAAACCCACATATACAATTGAACGCAAAGCTGATGCCACACTGTTCCTCTGCGTGGCTCTGCTGATCCTTTCTTGTGACCAGGCTACTGTCAAAATTTAGGAGTCTTCTAAATTTCAGTACCTTCTGGCTCATGAGAACAGAACACACAGTGCAGAGAGACAATGCAGTGCAGCAACCACAAACTAACCCAGCAACCCTGTGTGCTTGTTGTTGGTGAGTCACTCAGCTGTGGTTTGCTTTATTGCATCACCCAGTGTCAAAGGAAGGCAGAGATTTCAGGGTCTGATTTTGTCGAAGTGATATTTTGAGAAAAGGATTTGTCAGTTCTGAACTTGTCTTCTTAAGGGACCGTGAGGGGAGGACATGCAGTAAAAGACTTGTAAGCATTACAGATAGTTATATCTGTGCCGTAATGTAGCTTTTGAAATGAAACTTGAAAACTGCATTTTCTTTATATAGATTGTGACAAAAGTAAGATTTTACAGCTTTTTTTATTCTTCTTAGCCCTGTAGTATCAACACAGCAGACAGTTAGTGTGAATAGGCTGAAAACTGACTACTCAGTATAGCAGGAGAAAATCAGGGTAGATTTAGCATCCACTTTATATATAAACATGTGCAGTACCTCTGATAAGTATATACTCTGCATATATAGATCATAAGTTTCTCTGTGCAGCCATCTGTCTCTTGTGTTTTTGTACAGCTCCAAGCTTAATGGAGCCCTGATCTCCACTGTAATGCTGACAATAATGCAGAATAGATTTATAAATAAATAGAAATGTAAATGTATGTTCCATTGGGCTTCCTCAGTCATTTCTGCTGAATCTCAACATAGGAGACTGGCACTGAGTATAAAGTTCTTCCATCACATCCTTACAGGCCAGGTACCTGACTGTTTATAGCTCACGGTCTTTTTCTGTATCTATCCATATTTTAATGTATTAAAGATAAGGATGGACTCAAGCTTCAAATCTAGATTCCCAGCTCTCTAATGTGTAGGAAGAATTGTTTGGATCTCAGATGTCGGCTCGGAACCATCTTCAGTTAAAATATTATTTCTTACATTACATAAAAATGAAAATAAAACCATTGTCTAAGTATTTGTGCTAGCTAATGACATATCAAGAGTGTGGCTGAGCCTGAAACTCCGAGACTGGACCTCAGTTAGAGTAGCTGTCTCACTGATGAGCTGCCTTGTTTTTTATTTTTAGTTCCTGCTATGATCACTTCCTATCCAAACACCACTTTGGCAACACAGGGTCAAAAGAAGGAGATGAGCTGCACGGCACATGGAGAGAAACCCATCATCGTCCGCTGGGAGAAAGAGGATCGAATCATTAACCCTGAAATGTCCCGCTATCTTGTTTCCACCAAGGAAGTGGGTGATGAAGTCATCTCTACCCTGCAGGTATTAAAGCAAAGTGACCGATGACCTGTTTATACATTCAAGAGCATTGCTTGCTTCTATTTTTTGTAGCTGAGGACACCAAGCACAGCTGCCCCTCACTTCCTGCCAATCTAAAAATAATTATTTGGGTCTGATGCGCCTGTTGCTTACACTGGTTTGAGTCAGGAGTAACCCCACTGAAGTCAGTGGAGTCCTATTGGTACAAAACTGGTGTAAGAAGGAAGAGAATCAGGCCCTGTGTTTTTCAAGAGCCTTCTCTCCCTCTTCCCATCTGGGCTTCTGAGTGTCACCAGGCAGTCAGAGTAATAATTAGATAAAATGTCCATTTAAAATATCCTAAACCAAGTGACGTTAAAGGAAAAAGTGTCTCAGGGACATGAGAAAGACTTGTGCTGTTAATATTCAGCAGATATTGGATATTGTAGCAAAAATCATCCAGACAGCTGGCAAGAAGTCATATTTCACAGCTTTGCTGTTACTTATGTGAAATACAGCTCTCTGGTGGTATCATAGCTATGAATCTTGCTTTATCTGTCAAATATAGACAGGACTCATTAAGCCAAAAGAGTCTTAGTTGGAAACGGTATAGGGAGGAGGTGTACCACCTTAATGGCATTATGGCTTTGTGAGGCATAATGTCGCATGGGCGCTAGCGGGAGAAAGAGTAGAGGTAGCCCTTGCTAAAGAAGTGAAGCTCTCCTAGTAGGCTGGTGCCATGGTCCTGCCCTCACTCTGCCTAGAAATGCATTCTGGATGCAGTATCATTTCTGGTGTTGCTAGCTTGCCCCTCCTTCTATTATGGAAGTCTGCAGCCAAATAATGGTGCCTCCTGCACAGGTGTGCTAAGCAAGTGACAAAGGGCTTCTTGCGCCCTCGCCCCAACACAGCATCCAGCCTGGCACAGCTACAATTTGGCCTGGAGTCTGTATTACCAGTATATGTATAACACACTATCCAATATCAGAGGGGTAGCCATGTTAGTTTGGATTTGCAAAAGAGTCTTGTAGCACCTTATAGACTAACAGAGACCATGAGCTTTTGTGAGCTAAGACCCACTTCATAGTTAAAAAAAACCCACTACCCAATTAACTGAGACCAGGTGATAAATCCTAATGTGGTTTTGCAAAACAGCTCTTCTTAGTCCTGGTCTACACTAGGGGGTGGGAATCAACCTAACATACACAACTTCATCTATGCGAAGCGTAGCTGAAGTTGACATATTCAGGTTGACTTATCTGAGTGTCTTCACGGCGCTGAGTCAACTGCTGCTGCTCCCCCGTCAACTCCGCCTGCACCTCTGGCCGTGGTGGAGTTCCAGAGTCAATGAGAGAGCACTCTGGGATCAATTTATCTCACCTAGAAGAGACATGATAAATCGAATCCCGAAAGATTGATCTCGACCAGCCAATCCAACCAGTAGTGTAGATGTGTCCTTAGTGTTGAAATTGACATCAGGACTAAGGAAATCAACAGGCTACATCTGATGCTCCTGCACTTTTTGGTCCAAATACGCTGTATTTAAAAATGTAGGTGGATGTCATGCCTAATGTAGCAACTGGGACACCTTTCTTTGATCTTTTGCTTTTAAGTGTTGTTTCCAGTGCGATTTGTCACTAGGAATCCCTCCAGGCTCTAGATCCCTGGAAGCACCAGTGTCTCCCCTTATCCCCCTCCTCTATACGGGAAAGGCACCAACGAGGCTGTTTTCCCCACACTTCTCTCCAGGCAGCAGGGCTAAGCAATACTCCACTTTTCTGCAGCTCCTCTGTTGAGCCGCTACTGTCTTCTCTCTGGGGATGGATGGAAAGATGTAGTGGAGGAGGGATTGATAACATCTACAAAGGAAGGGATAAAAGGAAGTGGAAGGTTTTTGGGAAGAAAAATATTTGGAACAGCAGATGGGAAAGATTAAGAAAAGACAAGATCAGGTGAATTAAACAGTGAGTTTTATTTAAAACTCATTAATAAACATAAGTTATTAACCCACCCATCTATGTTTTTGCATGTATATTTAGTAATATAGTAAAAAAACCCCCACAGATTTTCAAGAAACAATGCAAAATGTTCTGCATAACCTGAAAAAAATATTGTTTATTTCCAGTACTGCTTTTTGGTTACATTATAAAAAATATATAAGAACATAAGAGATGTTTTATATCAAACTCAAGGAAATAACTCTAGCTCTCTGATGGTGCACTATACTCGCACAGTAAAATATAGCTCTTTCTTCACTAGCTGGAAGATGTTTTGAAGAATATCCAGTAAAGCTCCTGTTCTACTTTTGTTGAAGTCAGTATGACTTTTGTCATTGACTTCAGCGAGAGAGGATAAGGTCCTAAGTGTGTGTGTGCATGTACGTATGCGATGAATAATATTTATTACATTCAAATAAATCTATCTGGGTCTCTGCACCCACAACCATCTTGCTGATTTTAGTGTGATTCCATCTGGGTGCATGTGATAGCACTTCCGTGTGCAAGACTGGGGCATTAATCCCTTTCTTGGTTAGCAAATTGTTTGTGAAATATTATGGTAGTGAGATAGATAGATAGATAGATGGATGCACAAAAAAGTTACAAGAATATTATTAAGGTTGCAAAGTCAAGCTCTCAAAAGTTAAGAAATGTCAGAATTAAGGTTGTCCTTGCAACCTTAATTTGTCCCCTTCATAGTCTTCATAGTCTTATGATCACATAATATTTTTCCCACAGGAAACCCTGCCTCATTCAGTACACGGGATGGACAGTGCTCACTTAATGAACAGCTATTGAATATATAGATATATATTTTATTTTAATTGTTCTGTGTGCACCCCAGGCCATATTTAGTGCACACTATTCAAAGCCTGTTCTGAATATAAAACTATTAATTTGTTAATAGGATTCTCTATGGCACTCATAATTATACTATCTGAGTGCTTCTCAAACATTAATTAATCTATCTTCAAAGACAACCTGATGTGGTGAAGTGGCAGTATTATCCCCTTTTTAAGATGGGGATTGGAGGCACAGAGAGATTATGATCAAATGTTTCCACTAATTTTGAGTGTCCATTTTAAGACACCTACAGCTTGATTTTTCAGCATTATGTAGCACTTTATATGTTAAAAGCACAGCACCCATTGATTTCAGTTGCAACTATGAGTGTTCAGCACTGCTGCAAATCAGATCCAAGGGTCTCATGTCAGGTACCCAGAAAATGAGAAAAACACAATTAGTGACCATCTATGAAAAGTCTGGTTTTAGTGATTTGCCAAGTATCACATAAGAACTCAGAGATGGTAGCAGGGATAGAATCCAGTTCTCCAGGGCAGCATTCAGCTGCTTTAGCCATGAGACCATCCTTTTGCTTCCCACAAATCCCTGCCCCTCAATGTAAGAATCAAGCAGTTTCCTGCTCCGCACTGTCTGGATCACCAGCAGGGGAGTTATTGAGAGCACAGGAGAGAGAGGTTCCTTTCTCTCAGTTCCTTTGCTGGCCCCATCCTGGCCTGGAGCAGCTGGGAGCAGCCATTACAGGGAAACTCTAGCTTCTGTGACGTAGCCATGGACTAGAAGGTGCATGCTCAACCACGCTGTGGGTATGGCTCATGCAGAATCTGGTCAGCTCTAGGAGAAGAGAGAGAACGCAGCCTGCTCAGTAAAAATGTGTGGGTGGATCATGTGCAGTCCTGTCACATGTAGGATTTGTGAAGGGATGATGCATGAACAGCCTAGTCAGCACTTCGAGCTGAGGTTTGAACATGCTCAGTTGGGAGGCAGACTGCGGAGATTTTAGCTGCTGAGGTCAGAGCTCTGTATTGTGCATATACAAACTGGGATTTTTCAAAGTCATAACTTGGCTACATTTAGGTGGATTTTCAAGGGGATGAAAAAAGGCACATCCCTGACACAGGCACCCCCCTGCTAAATTTCAAGTCCCTGTTCCAAAGCATGGGGTTTGACTATTGTGACCAGAGGTGAAAGTAAGCCGGTATGTGCCGGTATGCTGTACTGGACAGGCTTCTTCAGGAGACAATTTAAAAGGCCTAGGGCTCCCAGCAGCAGCTGGAGCCCCAGGCCCTTTAAATTGCAATTAGAGCCCCACTGCTTGAACTCTGGGGTAGGTAGCCAGGACCCCCGGGGCTCTGGCGGTGATTTAAAGGGCCCAGAGCTTGGAGCACCAGGTCCTTTAAATCCCTGCTGGACCCCCTGCCACTATCCCAGAGCTCCACGGGGCTCTGGCGGGGATTTAAAGGGCTGGGGGCTGCTGCAGTCACTACTCGCCTGGCCCTTCAAATCCCCACCAGATCCCCGTGACCGGAGCCCTGGGGTAGCGGCAGCAGGGCTTCGGCGGAGACTTGCCACCGCTCTCCAGGGTTACAGCTGCAGGGCTGTGGAGGGGATTTAAAAGGCCGGGGGAGGTAGCGGCTGCCGCAGCCCTGAGCCCTTTAAATCCCCGCCAGA
>ML677385.1:207522-297917 GCA_007922305.1 Dermatemys mawii | reverse complement strand
GGCCCCAGGGCTTCAGCCCTGCTATCGCCCTAGAGCCCTTTAAATCCCTGCTGGAGACCCGCTGCCGCTTCCCAGGGCTATGGCAGCAGGGCTCCGGGCAGTAGCGGCTGCCGCAGTCCCAAACCCTTTAAATCCCCACTGGAGCCCTGCTGCCAGAGCCCTGGGGAGCGGCGGCGGGTCTGGAGAGGACTTAAAGGGCTCCCCAGCAGTAGCAGGGCTAGAGCCCTGGGACCCTTTAAATCCCCGCCACATCCCACCACCACTCTTCCAGGGCTCAGGCAGCAAGGCTCCGGTGGGGATTTAAAGGGCTCGGGACTGTGGCACCCTCTTCCGGTTGAGGCTCCACCCCCTGATCAGGACTTCCGGCGTACCAGTAGGTTCTTTAACTTACTTTCACCCCTGATTGTGACTGAAATTAGAAAAACAGTAGCCTGAGGCAGGCATTTGGTATATAAAGATCTCAGCCCAAATTATTAAAGTCTGGCAAAGTTATAAGCAACAGGGGTCTTATAATGGGAAATGTTAAACAAGCTTAATAATAGCTGGCTCTACAAGCTCCACCTAAATCATCTGTCTATCTTCTATCTATCTATCGATCTATCTAATGTGTAGATATCCTTATTATGGTGCTTATATCCAGAGTTTCATGCAATAATTTCTGACACCATACATTAAATTACATCTATTATGCATTTTTGACCACCTCACGGGCACTCTGCCCACAAATCCATCTCGACTAGGATTACTTCCAGATATTAAGTTGCTTCAAATATCTGTGATTTTCCTTTTAAAAAAACAACCTGGCAAAGAAAAGTTTCTTTCATGCTTCCGAAGTAAATTATTAAAGTGATCTTAGGTGCAGAATAGAGAGTATTGAGCCCTGGATCAGGGAAAAATTAAAGATTTGACCTCATGTAACCCAACAGAGCTAAAAAAGGGTTCTACCACTGGAAAGGGGAAATGCCCAGCTTTATAGTAGATTTAGCTCTTGCTTCTAGTCTTGATAGACATCAGCTCTTCGGACCTTATTCTCATGCCATTAATATTTATTTTGCATAGTTACATGTGTTTTTGTATATTCCATGTATACACGCATATACGATATCTGTGTACTACCGCAAAGAGAAACAGTTTGTATAATTTCTCCACCATGTATCTGAAAGATGCTTACATGTGTTTGTTTTCTGTACATATTGTTGAATCAAAGGCTTCTTTTCAATCCACCTCTAGATTTTGCCAACAGTGCGTGAAGATTCAGGCTTCTTTTCATGCCACGCTATCAATTCTTACGGGGAGGACCGTGGAATAATTCAACTCACTGTGCAAGGTAGGAAGAGGACAACATAAGGAAAAAAACACAACTATTGTAGTACAGTAAGTGTATGCCATGCTCAGAAATCTGTTTTTTGGGGGGAGGTGCTAGTCCCTAATTAAACATATTCCTAATTGTCTGAGAAATTAGAAGGTGCATCAGAATCTTAAACTCATAATTTCTAGCACCATTGAATCAATCATAATGAAGCTTAAACTGCAGAGTCTTTGTAGAAATGTACAGATGAGTAAAGTGAGTATTTCTTACATGAACGAGTTGATAATCTACTTGTCAGATATAAAAATCCATCCAGCACATGTACTGTAGGGATGGTATACTTGAGGGTTGATTTATTTATTTTTTAAATCAGGAAAATGGTTTAAACTCAGCTGAAATAAAGCAAAAGCAATTTGATGTGATTTTTTTTTTCAGGAGAAACATTAAACCTACTATATTTTTAGAAACAAAATATTTCAAATTTAATCAGTCAAAATATGTTTTAATATATTTGTGCAACTCAGGCTCCAGTAGCCTGGATCGCCTGGGGCTGGGTTCTCCCTCCTGTGGCAAGTTCAGTCTGGCAGACAGCAGCAGGTTGTGGAGTGGTTTAAGGTGATTGTATTTTAGATGCAGAGCACAGGCAGAACTCTGCCACTGGCCACTGCTGGTTTGCCACGTGACACTAGCTCATTTGCTTTTATGCCTTGGAGCATAACATTTCTAGTACTTGCAAAAAAATCTTTCTCCCAACCTTTGGTTCCCTGTGACTACAGGTTCCACAGCGTGTCTGAACCAACCCTGTCAAGAAAGTCAGGAGGAAACTGGGGGCCAGATTCTCATTTGCCCGAAGGGTCCTGTGTACTGCTCTGGCAATGTAAAGAGATCTAAAAGTGGGCATAAGATAGATAGATATATATGCTACATTGTGTAATAGCCTAAAGTGGGCTTCGTGTAAACGAGAATCAGGCCATCAGTTTTGAACCCTTCTTATATGAATTTATATTCAGAGGGTTGGGATTCTTATTCTCCGAGCCCGTGATAGTTTAGCCCTAAAAGTACTGCCCTTATGTATATACTACCACATACATTCAAAATGTAGAAGTACCAATGCAGTGTGACAGTTATAGTCAGAACCTCCCCTGGCATGAGTACTGCAAATGGGAGTGGAATTTAAGCAATACTACCATAAGTTGCATCTATGCAGGTCTACCATTAGTTAGTAATCCAAGACAAGCTCAGTCGCTCTTATTTTGAAAAGTGACTTTTCCTTCCTCCACAGAATGTTCTTCAATGGGTGGTTAAATGAGTATAGATAGTTATTAATGAGGGAGCAGAGAAAATGGCATGAGATCATCCTGTTAACAACCACGTTAAAGCCATGCTCATTATTATAGCTTATGCTTAGTCCCAGCGTTCTTTTGACTAAAGCAGAGTCTGTCTGTTAACTCAGAGCCACCAGATCCTCCTGAAATAGAAATCCGAGAAGTGAGAGCACGCAGCATTGCCCTCAGATGGACCATGGGGTTTGATGGAAATAGCCCAATCACAGGCTACGATATTGAATGCAAGAACAAGTCTGGTAAGAGAGTCTCTTCATTTGCAAGTCATCCATTTCTCATCGCTTGTTTTTATTCCTTCGTTATTTTGTTTCTGCTATAAATAGTGAATCATAAATCAAAACATCTTGATGGAAATTCTTCCTCAACAGTCTGTTTATTTTTCTACGGTGATTTTTTTTGCCATTTCACTGTTTTTGATTTCTTGAGTTATGACCATTCTGTTTATATTTGGATTGTTGCTCTTCCCTTTTTTTATTGGGATATCCACAGATTTACTGATGCAGCCTTAGCCATTCCAGCTTGTGACTGCCACAATGGATGCTGAATGGTACTAGGCCACTATCATTACCTTTACCTACTTCAATTTTTTTTTCACCACTGCCCATTTTTCCCAGTGGGGTAATTTCTCTGAAGAGTAACTTTTTATCTGGAGTGCTGAGCTACAGAAATTCTCTTCTGTTGTGCGTAGGGTTGTGTTATGTTTCCTCTGAACAGCAGGGTTAGGAGCTAAACTGCAGTCTTAGGAACATCTAGGATAGACAAAGCAAGCGGCATAGTAGCTTGCTGAGCCACCAAGCTGAGTTTGCCATAACCTCTGAAATGCTGGCACATATCTGCAGTAGTGGCACATATCTGCAGTACAACGTAAGCAGATATAGTTCTGCTAGGTCAGCATTCAGCCATATCAACATGCAGCTCATAAGTAAAGCTAACCCATCTGTCAGTATCACTACAGGTGTGCTCATTCGTATTCTTAAAGGGAAAATATAGAAACACAGTGACATTTTAAACTGTTAAATATGTGAATTTTTGGATTCAATATCATAGCTCTGCCTCTGGGCTGAACTTCATTTGCTCTGTAATGTAAAAGGTGCATGTTGGCTTGAGTTTCAACTGTGTTTGGACAGTTGGCAGAAAGTTACTGGTAAGGTCATGACATCACTTTCATTTATGCTTCCTCACATATAATATGTTGTTGCTGTGTGTTATGCCACTGTGGTTAATTTACTGTTACAAACATGTAGATGAAAGATGTGATTCCATCTGTTTCACAAACATTTTATATGCAACTTTGTAAGACATTACACACTCACAAATAAAGTCTTTCAAATTGTTGTGGGGGTGAGGGGAAGAGAAAATACCCTGTATAGGAATAGAAAATGCAAAAAAGATAAAGGACTATGGAGCAAAACTGAAAGGGTCATTGAAGAATGGTGAAAATTTGAAGAACTGGAAGAAAATAAACATAATTCCTGGTTCAGGAAATCATCCCTAATCAGGAAAGAATTTAAAAACAGGTTTGTCTTTAAGCACATGTTCACATTCCATTGAAGTCCACACAAGTTAAGGTTATGCTTAAAATTTAAGCCTGTGTTTAAATACTCTCGTATATCATGGCCCAAGAAAGGACTAGGAAGGAAGCAGAAAAATTATAGATGAGTAAGGTTCACCTTCTTGATAGCTTTAAAAGATATTAAAATGGGACATTGAATTTGTTTGTTTGTTTTGTGCTGCTTCTCATCTTGGTTGTTTGTTGTACTCTGTCTATGGATCTCATCTGCGGACATAGTCTAATAACTGATATATTTTGAATATATATGGTTATTGTTGCAGACATGCTGATGAAATTAATAATGAGAGAATATGTGTTATAAAGTTATATTTTTAACTCTTTGAAACTGATAACTAATCATACATATTAAATTCCACTATATGTCTTTAATATTTCACATTTGATTGGTCTGTATGTATTTTTCCTGTGTATGGGGTTGCCACTGTCCAGGTTTTCCCTGTATTTTTTTTTTTTTTGAGGTGGCTGTCCCAGGAAATCTGTAAGGGTGCTCAGTCCACACTACCAGCTGTTCACTTTTAAGGGTCAGGATCATCCTGGACATCCGAGATTGTGTAGCACAGAGGTAGCAATCCTACCTATGCGTGGTCTTTGATATGCAGAAATGGCATATTAATATTACCATTGCTAGGTTAGGAAGTGGGAATTAGGAGGATTCTGTGCTACAAAATAGAAGCAAACATCACACTTGGTTGTATAAACTGCTCATAAGTCAGGGAGTTTTTTTGTTTGTTTGTTTGTTTTTTAAGGAGAAATTACATTATTTAAAAGTTGAAATTATACCAGTGAGTATGGTTCCCTAAAGATTATGGGCCAGATTCTCTGTCTAGCATCCCTGGAAGCCCAGCCCAGGATGTGCAGCTTAGCAGGTGATATGACATTAAGTTATGTGTGCACTTCCATGTTTCTGGGTCTGGCTTTCCTTATCCACCTGTAATCCACTCCACCAACCCAGCAGAAGTGGAGATTAGAATGCCATCCCTTCCTGATGCACCCTCCTCCAGCAGCCTACCCTGCTCAGAGAATCTCCTGCATCAGGGTACTGCCTCAGGGTACTTCCTGCCTGGAGCCACCCCACTGCTTTCCTCTCCTACTAGGCTGGAAAAGTGATGTAAAGGGACAAGAATGGATCCCAGAATCAGAGTCTATATCTTCTCTGGTAAACCTGCTGGAATCTTTTCAGGTGATAATACAGAGTACATGCAAGGGTGAAGTAGTGAACATAATGTACTTGGATTTCAAAACTGCATCTGAACAATACCACATGATAAACCAGTAGCACGGATAGCATAGTAGTTTGAAAAGTGGTTATGTGACTAGGGCACATTATAATAATAAAATTTGAGTCTGGAAAGGAAAAAAAGGAATGGGTGGAGGAACTGGTATATAAGAGAAAACTTCAAAATCTTTATAGTGGTCATTTGCACTGAACTACTGTGCCCAGTTTTTGGTCATAATTCTATAGAAAAATCATCAAGAAGATAGAAAGGCAACAAAAATACAAAAGCACTAGTAAAGTTAACTTATGCAGAATGGCTGGGGAAAGCAATGCTGAAGAAAAAGAGAGTCAAGAGGGGTTATCGCTGAATTTTTTCAGATGTTAAGAGAGACAGTGATCTTAGGAAGATAAGATCCTTGAACTAATATTAAACCCAGTGCTTGGTGTACACAGACAAAAGAAGGAAATAACAAGCTAGAAGATAATTTAGGTAAAACATTCACACAGCAGATGATAAGCATCTGTAGTACCTTACCAAGAATAAAAGTGAAAATAATCAGTATAGTTATGTTTAAAGAGAATTAGATACTTAAGAAATAGCATTGCAGGTTACTGCTGGGTATGCCAAGTGACTCCTTAGGTACCTGGCTCCTAGTGATTTTATTGCAGTCATAGTGGTGACTAGAACCCAAAAGCGGTGATTCTTTTCCTCTCCTATTCTGAAACTTCTGCTTCAAATGAGAATTCATGAAAAGACCTCAGGACACTACTCTCCCAGCTATGGCTTTGTGGCCATACACATTACACCCAACATGAACATGTATACCATTGTGGGTTTTTGTATTATATTATACTTGAGTGTCTTATTTGCAAGTCTTAAAATGTGTGTCAGCCTAGAAATATCAGTTAATGAACAAAGCTCTACCTATAGTAAGTCTTAGGTGAATATTTTAAAATTTCACGTTCAAGTCACTGTGGAAAAAAAGTCATAGGGACAGTACTTCCAGCAAACCCCCAATCCAACCAACAATACTCTCAAAGCCATTCCTCAACAGTGACCCAATGTCATCTCCCTTTCCCTTTCTCTGATACCAAATCCACTATAACACTCCAGTGAAAGCTTCATTCCAACTCTTGAGTAAATCCACTTGTAATTGTTCTCAGAGTTTACTGTCACTTCCAGAATGACAGAAATGGTCACAAACCTTTGACAAGCATCCTGAGCTCATCTTCCATCACCCAAACCTACCCTCTGCCCAAGTAAGAAGCATTTGTAGCTCTGAAACTCCTGCAATTTCAAAAGAGTACTGATAAGTAGTTAAACATGAGAAATCACAGAAGATAAGAAAATTAAGTTTCCATGACTTCCATGAGAATATGACTTAAAGACCTTTTACATGAATGAATGAACTGTAGTAAAGGCAGGAGAGGATATGAGGGGCCCAATCAGGAGCAGCATGGGAAAGAAACATTCTGCAAATTAAAATGGCATGCAGTGTTTAGTCATCTATTTTTGAAATTATTGCCCAATCACACTGCATTACATTGTCGTTAGCCCTTTTCACTCTCACCATAATGTTTTTATTGTAGAATTAATCCTGTACAGTGCAGGTACTGAGTGTTGCGTTCTAAGGTAAAGTGTGAGATGCAAATCTGGGGAGCAAAGGGCCATATAAAGGCAATCTCTGATTTAGGCACATCATGATGTGGGGCCTCTGATGGCCCCACCCGTCTACCATGGCCCTTTCCTCATTTGAAATGGCAGGGGGCCCCTCTCCTATCACAGAAAGGCAGGACAACAGAAGAACGGCTGTACTGAGTCAGACCAATGGTCCATCTAGCTCAGTATCTTGGTTTCTGACAGTGGCAGTTGCCAGATGCTTCTGAGGAAATGAACAGAACAGGACAAATATTGAGTGATCCACCCCCTTGCATCCAGTCCCAGCTTCTGGCAGTCAAAAATTTAAGGCATCCCTGACCATCTTGGCTAATAGGCACTGTGGACCTATCCTCCATGAACTGGTCTAATTCTTTTTTAAACATAGCTAGACTTTTGGCCTTTGCAACATCCCCTGGCAATGAGTTCCACATGTTGACTGTGTTTTGTGTGAAGAAATGCTTCCTTATATTTGTGTTAAATATTACTTATTAATTTCACTGAGTGACCTCCCACCCTAATGGTTCTTGTGTTATGTGAAATAACACTTCCATATTCATTTTCTCCACAACATTCATGATTTTGTAAGCATCATGAGACTCCCATCTCTCCACCAGGAATGGCCGCAGGGCCCGCACCCTCTCTTCAGGGATATCAGAAAGGGGGGCTTCCCATATTTATTCCAACAACTGGGGTGTCACTGTTGGATTGGTGGGACTCTTATTCTCCTTCCACACACACAGTCCTCCAGAACAAAGGATGGCAAGGGGCTGCAGAGCTCTCCAGAGGAGTTGGTCTTGGAATTAACACCTCATTGAGATGAATGGGATAATTCATCCCTCTCTGAGCTGTTGTCTCAGTTTCCCTTCAGATTTAGGCAGACATTTTTTGCATCCTTTATGTGTCACGTTTTCAAGCTTTTCTTTACAACCAGGTGGGCCAAAACCATTTTTTAAAACAAAAAGTTAAGATTTTGATATAATCACATGGCTTCAGGAACTAAGATTCCAGGATTTGGCTGATAGTGCCTATCTGTGGCCCAGGAACCTGACTGCAGTGAAATTACAGCTGTCTGGTCACCAAATTACTCCAGCCTTCTAGCAGAGGAAGGGACAAGGGGTAAGAGACACGATGTGACCAGGTGTCTCATCGTTCTTGAGCTTATGTCTTCTCAAATATGTCCATTCTTTGCGCATACTCTGCCTATTTTTGACGCTGCATCCTTGAAAGTTAGGGAACAAGGTGCACAATGGGAAGATTATGCCTAGTGCTTAGCCCTCCTCATGCCTATACATAGACTCAGCTGACACTTGCATTTAAGCACAATTGCAGCTCTGCGTTCCTTCCTTCATGGATTTGCTGAATCAAAGTCTTTATCTGCAGCCTGACAAGAATAACTTCAAGAAATTATACAGCTTTTAGCAAAGTGTGCCACAAATGTGTGCAGTTTTAAATAGTATCACTAGATGGCATCTCACACACAAAATAGAAATTCAAAATGCCGGCTGAAATACTATATATGCAATCTTTCCCCCAAATCAGAAATAAAATACAATGTGAAACATATTTAGCCTAGCTAGATTCTATACATGGACCTTTGTGAGTCAAGCATTATCTTAGGAATTAGTGAAAAATACAACACAGAGCTATGGATTTTCATAAACACTTTCTGTCTAAGTGCATTTTATATAGCACTGGGAATTGCCTGGTTTTTTTTTTTTTTAGATCTCTTTTTGTGGGGGAATAATTAACTGAAATCTTATGTTTTCTTTTTGCTTCATTTATTTATGGTTCTTACCTGTTCTGTATATTATTTCTAAGTTAAAACCCCATTAAATACATCGATTTTAAAATGGCGGCAGGAAAACAAAACAGCCATAAATCAGTCACCATACCCAACTGGATGATTACTTTACTGCCTACACAAGAACAACCATTTATTTCTATCATTTAGCAGCAGAATTTAAATCAACATTTATTTTTTTGTTGCATCAGCTGGCAACAACATTGGAGAGAAATTAGACAATTTCTTTTTTGTTTATGTGTCTCAAGCTTTTTTATTTTTCCCTCTGAAATTTATATCAAAATAAACTTTAAAATCCATGCATTACCCACACTCTAGCAATCTGGAACAAAATATATCTAGAAGTCTTGAAGATTCTGGTTTTCACCTCCTCCCTTATCTTGGTATGTCATTATTCAGTCTACAAAGAACCTAGGGGTATTTTCAGGCTGGATTCTCTGATTCACGCAACTTAATAGTTTAAAAAAAACACCAACATTGAAGGAAATCTTTTTAAAAACCATAATCAATTTTGTAAAATATTCAAATAAAAGTTTTCATCTACCACAAAGGAAGTTTACTTAATTCTCCATACAAACTGGATCTTTTTAGTCCAGAGCTGTTGACATAACAAACTGGGACAGAGACTGTCTTTCTCTGTGTTTCTACAGCGCTAAGCACCATCGGGCACATATCTTGGCTGAGATCCCTATGCACTATTCTAATGACAGCAACTATTGCTAAATATTACGGACCAGATTCTCTGCTGCTCTGGGATTCTGTGGAGTGCATCTGAGTTGTGGGATCATCAGGGAGCCAGTTGCAGTTCCCTGATTCTTTGCCCATCCCCAGATTAGTATAGCCCAATGGCTGCTCTTAAATGTATCAGCTGGCAATAGTCTCCAAAGGACCATCTGACAGCAAAAGAGAGCCAAAATGCATTCCAGCTATGCTTCCTGCTTGCCCTCCAGTGACAATGCCTGCAGGGAGGATAGCATAGGAATATGTTTTGCCAGCTGTACACCTAGTAGAGAGTCTCCCATTTCTGGATGCTTTTATGAACTTTCAACATTTTGAGGTTTGTTCATCACTGAATGATTCCGCATTTCATATAATATGGTGGCTTAATTCTTTCTTCTGAGCATTTGGTATCGACCAGTCTCATATACAGAATGCTGGACTAAATGAACAATTGGTTTATTTTGGTATGGCAATCCCCAAATTGCAGCGTTTTGAAGAGTGATGGCTACTGTCATTAATTCAAATGTTAACAGTTTTCCAAGACACATCAGGACAGTTTCAGTTTTTAGCACCATTTAAAATTGTCCATAAAGTGCACAAAGAGTATTCCAAGCAAATGTTATTGAGGCTATGTGCAGAGAAGGCCTTTAGGCATTCCGGGAGCATCACTGCAAAGGCAGCAGTGATGAGTAATAAATGAATTCAGATGCAGTGGATTAGCACTGCATCAGTTGATACCTACATGTTTAGGAGTTTTTAAACGAGCATCAGTTTTTAAATGAGCATCAGTTGATAGCTAAACATTTGGGCATTTTTAAATACAAACAGACAGAGGAAGAATGAAATTGTTCTGCAACTAACAAAATTATTTAGTATGTAAACAATTTGCCCATCTCTAAAGGACACCACAGAGACAGAGAGAAAGAATTACACATTGCCTCAAAAACTGAACACAGTATATTGTTTTCTGCTTTGCTTTCCTGTTTTAACTGAGAGTTTTCTGTCTGGTGAGCTTTTCATGATGCTGCCTGCAGTGACCCTCACTATACAACACCACTATCTAGCTCCCAGCTAAATCCCATAGGATACTGCAGAGGTTAAAGGAGGAATATGCAATACAGTGAGAAAGAAATGACAGATGACAACACATAAGAGATGTCAAGATGATTTAAAACAGATCAGTCCCGTTGTTTTATTTGGAGTAATTTAATGTTAGTTGGAGGCCAAGTGGTTACTACATGCAACCAAATACTGTTCTTTTTAATACCACTTGTCAAGCAAATTTAGTGAATAATTTATGCTAAATGTAGATAACCCCAGATTTTTTAGATATTGATTTAATCTGGATAAAATTCCTCCTTTTACAAGCACATACAAACAATTCATGGGATTAATGACTCCAGCGGTGTTAAATCTCATTGACTTTGGATCTGTATTGTTAACCTGAAAACATGTCTCAGTTACTTAGTACTTGATACTGAAAGGTGTCAAGTACTCTGGGCCCAATCCCACCTAAACTCATGCTTAATTATCTGCATAGTTAATTTAACAAGCTTGCAGGAGTGGACCCTTAAGAATTTAAAATATATATATAAAAAAATGGTAAATGATCCTTTTGTATCTCTAAGAATCCTTCCTGTTAAACAACTTCCTTTCAAGGCTCTTTGTCACAGTAACCAGCCGTCCCTCTGAGGAGCACTGAATGGAATTCCTTTAGGGCAGAGGATCTCATCCTATTCCCATGTCACAAAAAAAATTAGGGGATCCCTTTCACTCTCATTTCACTATAAAGCAGAGGGCTGTAGCAAGCCCTTTGGGCCAATTCCTACACCCCAGGGTGAGAACTCTTTCTTTAAGAGCTTTGATGAGTGAGAAGGAGTACTGAAGAGAAATGCAATATGCCATTTAGGTTGCATTAGCAAAATTTTCCCAGTGCTGATGCTGGAAACAGGAGGTCTTCTCATATAAGGTTGAGTTAGTTAAATATTTGAAATAACAAAATGAAGGCGAAATTGTCTTTAGTTTTTCTCTCCCCCCATTTATTAAATAGACTCCTGGGATTCTGTTCAGCGAACCAAAGACGTCTCTCCTCAGCTGAACCAGGCCACTATCATTGATCTCCACCCTTCCTCCACCTACAACATCCGCATGTATGCCAAAAACCGCATTGGCAAGAGCGAAGCAAGCAATGAGCTCACTATCACTACGGATGAAGCAGGTATGTTCTGGATTTGTGTTGTCCAAATCAGAGGTTCTCAACCATTTTTTCTCTGTGGCTCCGCTTGACATGCTATAAAAACTCCAGGGCCCAGCATGGGTGAGGGGAAACTCAGAACTCCGGGCTGATGGTGGGGTGGGGGTAGGGGCAGAATAGAGGGAGCCTTAGGCATAGGCGTAGTTTGACTTCTATCTAGAGATGGGCAAGGGCCGGCGGGGCTCAGGCCAACTCTACACAACTCAGTCCAGGGAGGGAGTTCCACCTCCACTTCCTGACTTACCTCAGCAGGCCATACGGGGGGATGCAACCAAAAAATATAACTCAAAGCGAGGACTCAATTTAAGAAGTTTGAAAACCACTTGGGGCACAGGGAGAGGGGTAGCTAGGGCTGTGTGCGGACAGGGGGTAGCTCAGGGTGCAGGGAGAGAGTAGGTAGGGCTGCCCCTGGGATGGCTCCACGCTGAGTAAAGCACTGCAGTTTTGGGGAGCAACACCCTTGTGCCTCCCCAGTTTTGCCCATGGGCTCAGGGCATCTGCCCGAAGGGAGGACTTCATCCCTGCGCCACTCTCAATTTGAACCCTGGAGGCAGGAGCAGCACTGGGGCTCCTGGCTTCAGCCCCACGCCGCAGCTGGCTTCATATGGAGGTGGGGGTGCTGGGGTTCTACCACCACTCCTAGCTTCAGAAGGGGGTAGGGGTGGCACCTGGGCTCCTGGCTTCTGCCTCACGCAGCTAATGGCTTCAGCCCTGAGAGATGGCACCAGGGCCCCCCGCTTCAGCCCTACACTGCTCCCGGCTTCAGACCAGGAAGACATCGGGGCTCATGGCTTCAACCCTGCACCGCTCTTGGCTTCAGATCAGGGGGCACCGGGGCTCCTAGCTTCTACGCCACGCCATTGCCTGCTTCAGTCTGTGCTGCACTGCTGCTGGCTTTTGTGGGGGTTGTGTCTGGGCTTAGTGCACCGGGTTTCAGCTGGGAGACCCTGCAGCCCCCCTGAAAGGTCTCATGGACCTGTAGGGAGCTGCAGCCCCCTGTTCTGTGGCCTAGATCTTACCTGAGCTCAAAAATGTCTTCCTTACTAGAAATTTCTGCTTCAAATGCCAGCTATGCTACTACAACTTTCTTTCAGATGTTGCTGCAATAGTCCAAGAAAGCATGACTTCAGAAACGTCATTGTTCAGGCCTGTCATTAAAGCTGTTCAGTGGCATCTAGTGGCCAAATAGACATTATGCCCCAAATTTTCAACCTTGGGGACTTGAAGCTATGTATTTAAATCCCTATTTAAGCACCCAAATATGGATTTAGGTGCCTAATTTAAGATTCCCAAGATTGAAAATGTTGATCTGCATGAATCATGTCATTATTGAGTTATTCTCCACCCATTTAATGTGCTGATGGGAATTAAAGTTTGTTTGCTGTAAATTAATTAATATTGTTTCCTTGAATTTAATTTTCATTCAGTCTTGCACCGCAGAGGGCATTGGCCATTGCAGCACTTCCTCTCCAGCCAAGAGGGCAAGTGACTGACTTTTCACAGAGCAGTCAGACCAGTGCCACTGTCTCTCTGTTCTGGCGAGAGGACTCTTCCATCACCTTCCCCTTAAAATGCCCAGGATAGCCCCTTTTGAGTCTGTAACTGCGGTATGCAGTGGCTTCTTTGCATTCAAGTCTCACTTGCTAAACTGAAAGAAGTTATCCTTTATTGCTTTCCTTTGCTCTGACGCCTCCCTCTTTCCGAAGCCAATGCCGTATCGTTTTGTTCCTGGAATTATACTTCATAATGTTGAATGTCTTCAAATATCTCCCCTCAAAGATACATATTGCAATTAAACGAATAGAAATCATAGCTGGGATTCCCAAAGGAGCCTAATGAAGCTGAACATACAAACACCACTGAAATTCCTATATGCATTAGGTGCCTTTGAAAACTCCAGGCCATACAAGAATCTGCCATTTCTTGTTTGAAAAGCGTACCTGCACCATGCATATTTTTTCCTATGCTAGCATGGTAATATCTCCCTGCTTGATTCCCCCTCCCCCTAAAAAAAAATGTAGCAAGAGTTATTTTTGGGAAGCCCTATGGCCTTGTGTTTTACAGGAGATCAGCATATGACCACCATGGTCCCTTCTGGCCTTGGAATCTATGAATCTATGAACAGTTGTGAGGTAAAATAATAATGTAAGTGGTTGGGGGCATATTGTGGCAGATAAAGCCCCACCACATTGTAAAGCTACATGATGATCTAGGTTCTAGACACTCAGTGGCAAGGTTTTCAGCCCACACATGAGAATTTGGCTGTGCAAATCTTATTAATAAAAGACTAAATCACTGCAGTGAAAATTTACCCCTTGCTGTGAGATCAGATTCTCAGTTCTCAAGTGTTTGTGACAAAGAATAAGAGCACAAGAGCTTACTGTGCAAACGGAAGCAAACAGGAGACAACATGAGCTGCATTTGTTTTTTCCCCCGATGCCCTTTTTCAGCATATATATTCCGCCCACATACAATGTCTGTGTTAGAAAAGGAAGAGAGAATGAACAGAACTCTGCATTAGGGGTTTTAATTTGATATGATTCTTCAGTGGTGGGGCAGATGGCAGATTTCTTTACTATAAATCAAGGAAAGGATGAGTCATTTGTTTGCTTTTAAACTATGTTCTGAATGCAGAAATGTTTTTCCTGTTGGCAAGATGAAATATGAAATCTTTAGAAAAACAGGTTACCCATTCCCAGAGCCCAGACTATCTCCACTCCCACTCTCCCCTCTCCAAAATCTAAATAAATTGTCTCTCACATATACTCTCACAAGTTATTAGTATGTGCTGTTAATAAACTTGGAGTGTTTCTTACTTACTGACTTTCTTTTGTCTGATATTTAATATGTCAGCATCAGCAGCTGACCTCCCATTAAAGACTAGCTTCCCCATTAGCAGGCTGAAACCTGGATGTCACATTTTATCCAATGCCTCCTGAGCTAGTTTCAGGATGACTGGGCCTTTCACTGCTCTCAGTAAGGAGCTGTCCAGTCAGAGTGAAAGGTCAGTTATGTGAAACCGCAGTCAAAAGTCTCTGATGTATTCAGGGAGCAATCAGCAGAGGGAAGGTCAGGTCTAGGCAACAGCATTTGTTGTCTTCATTGTGGTTTGATCAGTCGCACAGGATGCAGAAGTGCAGTCATTTGTCATTGTTTACTGTTTGCTGCTCTTACATCTGGAGGGTTAAATTAGCACAGGGTGTTGAGCAGGAGGGAGACACCTAAGGGAACAGATCAAAATGAAAGGCTTGAGAAAAACATTAAAAATTTAAAACTCCAAACCCCTTCACTGCAAAGGTGCAGATTACATATCCCACACTAGTGCGACTCCGGGCTGCTGGCATTATTTATTAGAAAGTAAACGGAACAGGATGCCTTCAGCAGGAGGCCGGTCAAGCAATATCCTCTGTCCTTTCACTAGTCTGGAGCTGATTTCAGGGCTATTGGAGCTTTTCCCCCCTCTAACCTTTAATAGCAACTGCTTTGAAAAATAGACTGGGAGAGCTCATTTACATCAGTGTTTGACAGGAAAGTAGAGGGCTTGTTTTTCTTTGTCTCTGTGTATTGTTAAAGTTTAGTAGTGCAAGGTGAGTTATCAGCGTTCTCTTTCTGGCTTTGTCACAGACTCCGAGTGACCTTAAGATGCTCATTTATCTTTTCTATGCCTCAGTCTTCTCCTGTATAAAACATGGGGGTAAAACATTTACCTGCCTCACAGGGATGTTATGAGGCTTAAACCTGTCATGTCTATAAATCCTTTGGAGATGCTTAGATGGAAGGCCCTAGAGAAATGTCTGGCCTGCTAGAGCAAGTAAGGCTGCAGGAAAGTTGGCTTCCATATGCAAATAGTTATCTGAGGCTCAGTAGATTCAGTGTATAAGGCTATGACTACACTGCAGTTGGGAATCACCCAGGTGGGCAGACTTGCGCTGGCATGGCTCAAGTTGTAGTGCTAAACTAGCAGTGTGGATATTGCGGTTCTAGCAGAAACATGAGCTAGCTACTCAAGCTTCGAACCAGACGGTTGGATGGGCTTCAGAGCCCGAACAGCCATCCAAGCTGCAATGTCCATACTGCTATTTTTAGCATGCTAGCTTGAGCCCCACTGGCATGAGTCTGTCTGCCTGGGCTGGGAGGTTCACTCCCAACTGCAGTGCAGACATACTGCAGTTAAAAATATGCGGCTGGCCTCTGTGGGGCTGCTTAATTGTGATGTAGATATTCCAGGCGTGGGCTGCACCCTGAGCCCTGGGATCCTCCCACCTGATAGGGTCCTAGAGCCCAGCCTTCAGCCTAAGTCCAGGAGTCTACACTGCAATGAAACAGCCCCACAGCCTAAGCCCTGGAAGCCCAATTCGGCTGGCACGGCCCAGCCATGGGTTTTTAATTGCACTGTAGACATACTCTAAAGTAGAAGTGGGCAACCTGCGGGCTGCGTGCGACACATCAGGATAACCCGCTGGCAGGCCGTGAGACAGTTTGTTTATATGGACTGTACTCAGGCATAGCCACCCACAGCTCCCACTGGCTGTGGTTCACCGTTCCCAGCCAATGGGAGCTGCGGGAAGCGGTGGCCAGTACCTCCCTGAGGCCCCCGCCACTTCCCACAGCTCCCATTGGCCAGGAACGGCAAATGGTGGCCATTGGGAGCTGCAGGCAGCTGTGCCTGAGCACTGTCAATGTAAACAAACTGTCTGGCGGCCTGCCAGCAGATTACCCTGACGGGCCATGTGCGGCCCGCAGGCCTCAGGTTGCCTGTCCTTCCCCTAAAAGGTTAACATAACCTAGTGTTTTGGATGGAGTTTTTGTGAAAAATCCCCTATGGGTTCCAAATTAATTCCTGGAAGTGGAAACCATACTGGAAAGTCACCTCGCTGCCTTCAGGGTAGTAGTTAAATTCCTAGCAACTCTTCATATTCATGTAAATTGTGGTGAATGTTTGCATTGAAACTGGCAGACAGTAGTTTCACTCCACCGCAACCTCTGTCACAGCCTCCTTACCACACACTTTGTCACAAGACACTCCCCGCTCTCCTATCTATGCCCTCTGTCAGCATCCTCTCCCCTAGCCAAATGCCCTCACACAAACACACTCTGCTATACCCTCTGTCATAGCTTGTTCCCTCTCACCAGATCCTCTGTCATGTCTTCTCCATCACAAACTTACCCACAGCGTGCCTTCACCATTCACCTTCCTCTACACTCTCTGTCAGAACCCCCCTCCACGATACCATCTGCTGTACCCCATAGTCCATAACACCATCTGTCATGACTGATTTGTCATCTAATCTAACCCCTTGCCAAGATGCAGGATCCTTCTCCCTCTGCTTGCCTTCACACCTATCTCATCCGCCTCCCGCACAGCTCCCCACTGACCCAGTATACAGTCATTCACTCCGTCAGGGACTCACCACATTCTTGATCAGAACCCATTCAACTGCAGCTATCGCCTATACAGTCCCATAGGCAAGGTCTTTAATCTGCTATCACTTACATTGATGTAAATCAGGACTACTAGTATGAAACCAGGGTGAGATCAGAACTGGGTCCAGGATGTGTTATCCCAAGCATAGCAAAGCAATCCAGAATCTTTACACAGGAAGGCACAATCGCTAATGTTTGCTGCAGTGTTTCTCTCTGATTTCTTTCTTCTACCTGCACGAGCTTCCTGTGGTGAGTTCTTGAGACCAGACGAGCAAATGTTTAGCCTATATAAATATGTCACAGTAATAACCTCCATGTCAGAGACAGAGAATATGTTTCTGCACATGGAGAAACAAACTAAACTGTGGGCATAAAGAGGATTTATGGTGGCCATATTGTGACGCCAATGAAAAGCCAGGATTTTATCAGCTCATTTTATGGGCCAAATGTTTTGCACATATCTACTACAGAATAATATAGCTGAAGTAATGGCATCTGTGTCTGTAAACTGGTGGTCAGAGTCTAAAGTTGACTTCAAGAACTAGCAGAGACCCCATTCTTGATGTTGTACTCACTCTGTTTTCATTACTGTGAGTTATTGCACAGGGAACTTAGGGTACGTCTACATCACAACTAAAACCTGCAGCTGGCCCCAGGGCCGGTGCACCCTAGGCTATTTTGAATATTTTGCACCCTAGGCTAAACTTCTACCTTCCAACCCGCCTTCACTATCCTCCACCCGCAGCGTTGCTTATTATAAACTTTCAAAATACTTTCAAAAATACACCCTTTTTAGTCACGTATACTTCCTTCCTTCCTTCTTTCGTATCAAAATCTATTACATTTTATTCTACCTTTAGAATATCCAATTATTGTTATTAATAAAATGTATACAATTAGAATGGCGGATACGTCATCATACAACAACAGACAATATCAATATGACAAATTTCAACAACCTACACACGCATATTCACACATAAACATATACACTCAAAGTACAGCCGGACCCCAGAATACCGCGCCCCACTGTAGCACGAATCCATTTATAGCACATGGCACAGCTGGCTCCTGATGTTGGTGGCGGGCGCTGTTTTGATGCAGCGGAACCCCACAACACCGCGACCCCCCATTTATCGCAATCGATTTTTTTTGGATCCTGATCGTCGCGATATTGCGGGGTCCAACTGTATTAGTGAAATGATGCAGCAGCACTTGCCAGAGTCTTAGATCTGCAACAACTCAACAAAAATAGTTAGCCTCACTTGACAACCTCTGAAAACTAATAAACTTACCATTATAAACAGCCTGTCAGAACAGGAAATGGCTCCGGGCAATGAGAAAAATGACGTCATTGCCACTTTGTACCATAGTGAAGCAGTACGCTTGTGCCCACAATGAAGAGCTGGCATAGGCTATAGCTATAATATACGAGACAATGACAAATTAAAATGCACATTCAATGACATTTCTCTTTTCTTTATTCATTCGTTTTCCGGCAATAGTTTAAAAAAAAATTGGAGAACCGCTTTCTGGCACCTCCAAATCTTGGCGCTCTAGGCGGCCGCCTAGTTCACTTAGTGGTTACACCAGCCCTGGCTGGCCCATGGCAGCTAACTTAGACTCATGGACCTCAAGCTAAGGGACCACCTAACTGGTGTGTAAGCATTCAGGCTCAATCTGGAGCCTGGACTCTAGCATTCTGCGTGGTGGGAGAGTCTTAGAGCTCAGGCTCCAGCCCAATCCAGACATCTACACCACAGCTAAACAGTCCCTTAGCCTGAGCCCCATGAGCCCGAGTTAGCTGGCATGGACCAGCCACAAGTGTCTGATTGCAGGGTAGACATGCCCTTAAACTAAGGACCCACATGAGCTATAGGCAATGTTTCCACTTCACCATGCATGAAATTCACACCTCTGCACAGGGCAACAAAATCCCACAAAATAGGACTTGTATGTGACTTCAGTGGAGCATAAACCATATGCTAGGTCTCTGTACAGGCATGAATTTCACCCACATAAGCCAAATGGACGTCTTTCACTGCAGCTGTCATTGGCTGCTGTTTACCCCTCAGACTGCTTTCATTGCTGCGTCCAGTTCCTCCCTCTCACAACCTAGTCTCACCCCCTTTGCTCTCTCTGTCGTATTATTAAATTTGTGATTTCATATTTTTTATTCATGCCACCGTCTGTTAGAGCCCTGAGATACCTCTGTCTTTCCTTCACATCCTTCCGTTAAAATGGCTAGTTTTGTTAGCTTTCTTTTACAAATTCCCGCTGCAACACTAGCCGCCTCCAATCAGTGGTCATTGCATTGTAACTATCTAACTTAAATAGAAGTATCTCAGAACCAGAACTTTGTCTTCCCACTTGTTTGTGAAGCACCACAAATGCTGTTGGTAATATATAAATAATAAGAGAGACTCCCTCTGACTGAGCGAGCAGAAACTGTCCCGTGCTCATTTCATCAGGCAGGATATTCTTTATGCGGCTTCCCCACTGATATATTTAGACACAGAAAAACTGTTTGTCCAGTTTTTACTTCATAAAATAATAATTTTGTACTGAACATGCTCAGTCTTTAGTTAACAGAACGATTTTAATTGGAAGCTACATGTTGAAATGATCAAAGCTGGCTGAAGAGTTGCCGTGTTCCCTAGTTCTGAATGGGTGCTGCTGTCTTTTCAGTGCCGGCACAGTCACAGCAGCTTAAAGCACATTCAGTACAACGGTAGAGAAGACTTCAAAGGGAAAGCAAAGCATCTTGAACATGTCACTAAATAAGGCTTTTGAAGGAAAGTCACATGAGACTCATTCCTGTTTTATTTGTAAACTTCCTAAATCTTGAAGTACACGACATTTCATTGTCACAAATACCACGCAACCAGCTAGTGGAGCCTCCTTAGCCTTTTGGTTTTGTTTAAGTAAAATGATACTTCTAATGCTTCATATGCTCTTAAATGGTTTCATACCAACTCAAAGCCTCTGTTCTATGCCACAGTGTTGGCATCAATGCTGTATATTTTGTTTATTTCTGTCACATTATAAGAACCTGCCTTATGATGGATGTGTGTCTCTCTCTCTGTTTCCCTCGTCAGCTCCAGATGGCCCACCTCAGGAAGTTCAGCTTGAGCCTGTATCTTCACAAAGCATTCGGGTCACTTGGAAAGTAAGTAACAATAGCAGGAAACATAGACTCTAGCAATATTTATGCCTGTTCAGAGAACCATTGTTAGGGTGCATATTATAATAACTGTGGATCAGAAGTATTTTATTTTGAATAAAATTTGCAGATCATTTTGCCAACAAATCTTACAAGCTTTGCCTATAAGACTGTCATTTTATTCCAGGAACGAACATTCCAGCGGAAAATTATTGCTTCAGGCCTGTGTTTCTATTGAGCAGAGTTACATTTGCTATTTGTGCTGTAAGTGTCCTTATTCTGAGTTTGCAAGCAAGGCCTTGTGCAGGCAAAATTAGTGCTCACTGAGGACTGATATGATTATAGGGCATGATTCCCAAAAACCTTTGGAGTCAATGGGAGGCTTTCCATTGATTTTGGCCCAGGCCCTTACCAAAGGAATACCTGCACATATAGAGGCATGAAGACCCTCTTTGCTGCTATGTCTCAATTTGATCAAAAGTGGAGTCCATGAGTTCAGATGTAGTTTGGTCAAAATTATCTATTTTTTCAATGCAATTTTTAGAAATCTCCATTGTCACTGCTGTACTCTAATGCTTGTGACTTGGCTTGTTTTTATTCAGTGTCTTGATAACTGAAAAGTTTTAAGTATATTGTTTGACAGTGAAGCTGGTAGGTTTATAAATACGTTAAACCAGACTGTGCATCCTGATGGATAGAATAAAGATGCATTGTCACTATGCACAATCTTAATAAGAGTGGCAATTTCCATACCAGATTCAGAAATATGTAGGGTAAACTGTTAAAATAAGGTTACAGCATAGTGACCATTAACTTGTGTAGAAATTCTGCATGGTTACTGTAACTTAGTGGCAATGTGAGCTTTGCCATGTAACACAGAACTTTTGGAGCATCATAGTAATAATTGTAGAATGCTGGCAGTTTATCAAACCAGCACACATTCATTTCAGACAGTTCATGATGTAACAAGATTATTCTGCATATAAAGGAAATGTCTGTGCAGACAGACAGACTATATCTAATGAATTGTCCAGCTCATGCAGATCAACTCCACATGCTAGGGATTCTTGAGTAGGTTAGTAGTAGTTTAAAATAGATACATTGAAAACACTGTCTCCAAGGGCTGTCCACTGAAGTAGTGTAGCAGGGCAGTCACCCTGCTCCAGCCCTGAGGGGGTTAAAACAGCTCTAGGAAAGGGATGCCCTGGGGAGCCAGGAAGGTAGGCTGGTTGGGGAAGCAGCCACAGTTGGGCAATGCCCTATTCAGGCGACAGCTGGCCCTGATAAAAGGGCTGGTAACCAGGAGCTAAGGCAGTCTCTCTCCAGCTTTAGAGGGAGATGGACCTAGCTGCCTGAAGGAGCGAAGGGTATTGAGGGTAGAGCAGTGTTGGGGAAGGGGCAGGCTGAGCTGGGGAGGTCAGGCTTGGCGACCTCCCAGGCTGCAGGCTTCTAGGAAGGCCTGGAAAGGTACTGGGCTGCAGGGAAAGGCAGCAGGTCCTTACCCCTTGCCAGCACCTTGAAGTCTGCCCCAGTGAGCGGGGGCTAGATGCTGACTGTCAGTAGCCACTGAGGCAAGGTACGGATAGAGGATTGGGGGCTCCCTGGGGATGGGAGATCCAGAGTGTAGGGGTACTACTGGGGTAGAACCGCAGGGCAAAGGGCACCAGGGTACGGGAGGAACACAGGGGCCAGCAATAGGCGAGACACCGGCCTGCAGAGGGCTCTCAGGAGCTGGAAAAGAGCTAATTCCCAGACAGAAAGCAGGAGATGCAGTGCCAGTGGTCTTCGCATCGCTACAAGTACAAATACAGGTTTCCCTATCATCGGTCCAACATTTATTGTTCCCCACCCCACAAACATGAAGGTGGAATGAAAGTGCAAATAATATTAAAGGTGCTTTGCACAAAACTCAATGTTTCCTCAGTGGTCTACGTTTCTGGGGATAATTCCCCTTTGCTGCTGATGTATGCATTGTTCTTTGTAGTGCATGTGCCATCTGCGAAGCATTGCATTTAGTATGTAAATCCAATAGAAAAAATACAGTTATTCAGATTGGGAGGAGAGATGATAAAATTATAAAATGCAGAAAATTGCAACCTATTTAAAATTCTTGTGATGTGAAAGGAAGTGATTTTGCCCTGTCTTGTCCAAGCAGGCAAAAATTCTTTGCTAGTCATTTTTTACTTGTCATCTATGCAGTAATAATGTTTGCATCAGCTTCTGTCATACAGTTGTACTTTTTGTTGCTGTGGTTTTCACAGGTAGCAATGGTTTGTGCTACAAAGAATAGCATCATATAGCAGGCAAAATGAAGCTCCATAACATACCAGTACAGTAAGCTAAAGAGGGTTCATGAAGTGCTGCACTTAAATATATTTTACCATTAGCAGGAGAGCATATAGTCATCTTCTGAAATAATGTACCCTATATATAAATGCTTAAAGGCTGATTTTGGAGATTTCCAAAAACGCAAATGGGAGTTTGGCACCATTGACTTTCTGTGGGAGTTATACATCTCACTGCCCATTGGTGTCTTTTGAAAATCTCCTCTTAAGTATTATGGACTCATATCCAGGCAAATATTTACAGCTGAAATGAAACTTCCTGGCCTAAATTTTCAAAAATTGCCTTCATCATCGTAGGTACAATTTCGAACTCTTAATTAAATGTGGGAACAATTAGCTGTGCTCACAATTGTACCCATTTAGACATTTAACTACCTAGTTTGTGTGTGCTGTGAGAAAAGTAAATGTAGCTAAATGAGTACAGTGGAAGTTGTTTTTCTTGGTCCCTTTCTTGTACAAAGGGCATTCAGAAGCATGGCCAAGACTGATGTGCTCTGTGAAACTACAACGCTTTTCAAGTGACGGCACTGCACACTTTATAATAAAATGAACATGCAAGAGTGCATTATACTGAAAGAACAAATGACATACACTATAAAGTAGCAGTAAGATAATTTATTATAACTTATATACAAATAAATAATAGTATTAATAATAATAATGCAACACTTAAAGTTGCTACACACTCAACCTACCTGACATAAACCACAAAAGAAAGGAAATGGAAGTTTAAGCCACATATCAGTGCAGAACCTCTATTCTTCTATCTATTAACACACACCTTAGCAATACTGCAGCTATCATACACCACAAACCATGAACCACAGCCTTCACTCTTCTGTTCAAGAGAGGCACCATAAGAGGCATGATATTCACTTAATTAAAATTATTTTTGCCTCAGTATGGTGTGTTAAGAAGTAATACATTTTGGTTACAGTTGCATCAGTCTCCCTTGCTTTCAGTTCCCCGGATGTCTGGCATGAAACTGGTCACTTCGATTCAGTGGTATTTAGAGTTGTTCTAGAAAGTGTCCACAGATTATCTGTTGGCTCATCTAAACAGTGCTAGGTTTCCCCATGGTGTTTGAAATAAGATGACTTCTTTTGTTCTTTCATTTGTTCTTTCTTTGACTAGGATCTCTGTCACTGGCTAAGCTTAGGTTACTGCTCTGTCAGTAACCCTCCTGTGACCTTCGCTTAGCACTATTGTTCACCCATCGTGCTCCTTACTGGGAGACTTCTTTTCTGACAGGGAGACTCTGGACCTTAGTCTCTATGGCCCCATTTAGGGGTGGAATGAGCACTTTGCTATACAAGTGACTTGTACACAACCTCTTAGTAACAAAAAGGCTACATTCTTATTGCTTTGCATAAGACAAGGTAAGAACATAAGAACAGCCACACTGGTTCAGACCAATGGTCCATCTAGCCCAGTATCCTGTCTTCTGACAGTGGCTAGTGCCAGATGCTTCAGAGGGAGTGAATAGAATAGGGAAATTATGGAGTGATCCATCCCTTGTTGTTCAGGCTCAGCTTCTGGCAGTCAGAGGCTACGGACACCCAGAGCATAGGGTTGTGTTCCTTATTATCTTGACTAACACACATAGATGGACCTATCCTCAGTGAACTTATCTAGTCTTTTTTTGAACCCATTTATACATTTGCCCTTCACATCATCCCTGGGCAATGATTTCCACAGGCTGACAGTATGTTGTGAGAAGAAGCACTTCCTTATGTTTGTTTTTAAACCTGCTGCCAAGTAATGTTATTGGATGACCCCTGGTTCTTGCTATATAAAAAGTACAACAGTAAAACATTACAGATAACATTTTCAAACCTGCTCACATAGAGTAAGGCACCAAAATCCATATTTAGGCACAAGCTGGTCAGGAATTTTTCCACAAGAGTTTTTTATTATTATTATTTTGTTCAGAAAATGCTGATTTGTCCCAACTGAAACTTGGTGCATCAATATATAGGTTTCGACAAAACTTTCTGAAGTTCCGAGTGGAGTTTCTGGTCAAAAAAGACACCATCTCAGAATAGCCACTCCATGTACATGCCCAGCATTTCAAACAGGATCATACTCAGAGCATCTACGCCCCTGCCTCTACTGCCACATCTACACTCTATTTTAGCATTTTGGTTTTCAGGCATTCAGCTTTTGAACCAAAAAAAAAATAAATCAAAATTTTCCATTGAGATTGTTTTCACAAAAAAATTAGTTTTCCACCTAAAAATAGTTTTGGTAGAAAATTTTCAACAAAATTTCAAGTTCAATAAATTATAAGAAAAGAACATTTAAGCAAGAATGTGAATGAATGACCAGCTATCTGAGTATTCTAATAATTCTGCTGTCTATGTCCTGGTGTTGTTTTAGTAAAAAAAACAAAAACAAACACAAAACCTACACTGTCCATTCACACAGATGGTCAACATTTTCTGCAATGGTTATGAAACAGAATGTGGAGTGCTTCAACCAAGAAAACGATTTGCCTTTTACATACTCACTTAACCACTAAAATATAACTATGATATTTCCTTCTCAACTGGGACAAACGTTCTGCATTCCCATGAAGATATCCAGATTTTTAAAATTCCAGCCAGGTTCCCCACTCCTCCTGAAGGTAAAAATGAAGTTTTACAATCATTTAAAGAGCAACAAACTCTAAAAGTATTGAGACTATGATGCCACACTGGCAGCTAATACATTTTTTACAAGATGTGACTTTTTAAAGAAATGTCTTTAATCACCCAACAGATAGAATTATTCAGGAAACCAAGAAAAATAACTAGTCCATTATATATCAAAGAGCATGGTTCTAGTTCCACCTGAGCTCTTATGCATAAACTTAGGCCCTGATTCTGCATCTTTTTCATGCTTCTGCTGAAAACAGTGAGGATTTGATGTGTGAGGGCTTAGTGATTAGGCTACATATATTTGTCTTTACTACTTCTCATTAGCTAAAGGTTGATGTTGAAACAGTAAAAGAGAAGGCAACCACTCTCTTAGAAAATTTGTTGTTACTGAGGGAATTGAAGTATACTCTCGTCCTAAGAAAAGATTTCTGCCTGAAGCTTTGCCTCCTTTTTTGGAAACCAAATGCAGTGAAATAAACAAAGCATCTGAAAATTAAATCCTGTTACTCTAGGAAATCTGGCTATAGGCTTCAGTATAGTGTGCTGAGGGTAGCCTGAGATCTTGTTTGGGTAGTCTGATGGAATCTGTGTGTGTGTATTAATTTTTGTACATGGCCCTAAGTGGTAGTTATAGTTTTTACAATTGTATATGCACCCAGAGCATTAGATGGAAACATTTTTACAAAATGAAAAAAAGAGTAGTTCAGCACATTTCAGCATCTGTGTAAAAGGAAATAGAACAAACATCTCTGTTACTAATAGACTTTCTCACCAAGTTAAGAATGCTTATTTTATTTTATCTTTTATTTTATGCTACAGTATACTGAAATGGAAAGATCTGTCAATCAGAATGCTGGAATCTTGTATGGTGACTCAGATCTATGGGGTACAATACATTTACTGGGCACATTTTTTAACATTGGATACCAAACACTTGTTTCAGTAGCCATTCACTGTAGAAATTCCTTAATTCTGATTCACTACTGCCTTCAGAGGTCACCTATGTGCCCATAACAGATGTGGCTGCCTCAATGTCTTGATTTATCCAGGAAAAACTTCCAAATCTAAATCAGGTCTCAAAAATATTTCGGTTAGGCATTTTAGTAAAATAACAGTATGGAATTCATTTTAACTTATTGATGGTTATATCCTGGGCAATAAACAACTTGGCCTGAAATTAGTTTAGCATAGTGAAGAGTTGTTGCTTTACGAACAGTGACTGCCTCAGTTTATTACCTAAAAATACCGTGATGTTCATTTAAAGAAAACATTGACTTTCAGTGCAATTCAAAGTGCTTAAGGGACAGAATTTATTTGCATTTCCAAATATATTCTTAACATATTATATTTCCTATCCTGTTCAGGCTCCAAAGAAGCACTTGCAAAATGGAATTATTCGTGGATACCAGATAGGCTACCGAGAGTACAGTGCAGGGGGCAATTTCCAGTTCAACATCATCAGTATTGACACCACTGGAGATAGCGAAGTTTATACCCTGGATAACCTGAAAAAATTCACCCAGTATGGCATGGTAGTACAGGCATGTAACCGAGCTGGAATAGGACCTTCTTCTCAGGAAATCATCACCACTACTTTAGAGGATGGTAAGTCCTAGGCAAGCAAATATCATATATACCATTGCACACATTTTATTATTTCTTTGTTAGGCTTTTTATTCTCACTGATGGATATTGTATCTACTGTCTGATTAGTGTTCATTATATAGTGAATAACAGAATGGTTACCAGCGCTGGCTCCAGGCACCAGCCGAGGAAGCACGTACCTGTGGGGGCACATGCTAAGGGGTGGCTTTTTGCAGGGGTCTTGGGGCGGCAAAAAAGGTAGAGCCGTCCCTGATGGCTACATTGAGAAACAATAGTTATATTATAGATAAGTGGGAGGGAACAACTCAGCCTGCACTTTGTGGACAAATTTCAAATTACTAGCTATGCAATATAGTTCAATTTAAGAAATATGACTGTTCTGATTTAATAACATCTCCAGTTGTGAGAGAACTTGATTGGGAACATAGCCTTTCTTAGAAACACCTTTGTTTTGATATTGACTCAGTTGCCAACTTCTTGCTCTCAACATAGGATCACAGTGTGGTTTGATATCTCGCAAACTAAAAATACTAAAACTGAAGTAACTATTTTTTTCAGATAAGTCTGCTATGAAACCCAGAGATGGGCTTAAGCAGGAAGATAATTTGCCAGCCTAAAATGAGACATGAGTTTTTCCAAGAATGTCCAAACTAATAAAAGAAAAGTCACTGTCACTTTTTGTATATTTCAGGCTGTCCATTGAGAAAAGTAATTCAGAATTATTTTTTTCTAAACCACACAGAAGAGCATTTCTCAAATAATGATAGAGAGTCCTCTAGTGGAAGAAAAGAGTTATTCCATATGCTATTGAGAGGATTTTAATATTTTAAAACAGTGTAAAAGTAAATTCTAACCCAAGCAACCAAGGAAGATATCAAAAGCCAGATTGTCAGCAATTTAAATTGGCATAAAGCCACTAAAGTAAATGCCAGTTTATACCAACTGAGAATCTGACCTTATATATATTAAATAGAATAACACATTTGTACATTCTTGAGTATTACAGTGTGTGAGGCATATGCTTCAGAGAACACTGGTGTTTTACATTTACTGCAGATCCTGCTAGTACTAGACAGAGTACAGCATGATGGAAATCAATTCACTTAAATATGCATGTTTTTACTACTGCAACAGGTGTAAAGTTTTTCTGCTTTATCTGGCACATATGGGTTCTTTCTTGGCAACATTTTTGTAACATCACTGTGAGGTCACTATGGGAATTGGTGATAAGAGAAATCAAGAAGGCAAATCGATAGATTAATAAGTATAGCATTTGAAACAGAAATTACTAAATATAAATTTGTTAAAACTGATTGAAAATTTGAAAATGTTCTAAATTTTTGTGAAAGGGGGTCGAATTTTTTCAAAAAACTAAATTTTGATTTAAAAAATCTCAAAGATATTTAAAAATCAAATTGTATGTATATTTTAATCAGCTCTAGAATTTATTTTCCTTTTAGAAGCAAGAGCAAATCCTAATGAAGGGCAAGTCAGTGAGGGAGAAGGAGGGGGTCCAATGACATTTCTGGAAAGTGAACTGTATTTTCAAAAACAAACCTAGCAGTAACCAAGCAGTTCCATCAGTAGCAAAGTAGGAACTCAGGTTAAAATAATGGATTTTGCTAAAGTGATGAAAATTGAAAATGTTGTAGAAAAGGACTCTTCCAAGAAGTGGGAATGATTGTTATTTAATTTGTCTCCAATTAATTTTGAAGAAAATATATATTGCATTTTAAGCATTCAGTTTCACATTGGTAATGTAATCTGTTGAGTACAGTTTTACTTGTCCACAGATGTTATCTAGAGCTAAATTGGTGAATATCTCATTCCAGTGCCCAGTTGTCCTCCAGGGAATGTTCAAGCCACTGCTATATCTCCAGAAACTATCTCCATTTCCTGGTCTACACTTGCCAAAGAAGCCCTGAATGGGATTCTACAGGGATTCAGAGTTATTTACTGGGCTAATCTCTTGGATGGAGGTAAGCAGCTTTAACCAACCTACCAAATGTGTACCAATAGCAATGGCAGGATAACAGGCAGATCATGGCAGTTAATATCATTTTGTTCTCCAGGGTGAAAAGCATATCAGAACACTTTACATTTTCTTTCATCCTCATTTTACACAGAGCATCATACATCTGTGTCTGAGTCATTTTATACAGGGCTTTGAGTGGTTGACGAGTTGTTACAAAACTATTTATGAACACACACATGTTCAAAAGAAAATTTTGGCAAGCAGGGAATATCATCAGTACTCTTTACCTCCTCAGAGATGAAGCTATTGCCTTTCTTTAACAATTACTGTGCTAGGTTTAGCAGCATTATCAAAATACTTGTTATCTGATTATTCATCCAGGAAGAACAACATTAAACACAGGAATCCTTGTTTAAATGTCACAGCAGTTTTTAAAAATGTATTTTTTAAAATACTCAAATGTTTCTTGTTTTCAGAGGTGGGAAAAGAAACCTACCTGACATTTCTTTTTCTTAAGGTCAACAGAATTTCCTCTGAAATCATTTTGTATTACGGACTTGTCTTCAGTGATTGGCTTTTGAGATCCACAATGTAGGGGATTTCTGTTTTGTAATTAGTAAATGGCTTGAAGTATTTCAACCATTTTGATACATAAATAAGTTGCAGTTTATCTGACAGTAGCACTTTTCATCTCCGTGTGATTTGAAACAAAAATTACATAGTAAAATAAATAGTGACACTGTAAATATAACACCAGCCTCCTCAATAGATTTGCTCCCCGTATGTTTTTTTTTAGTTATGTGCTGACAATGTGCTTTTGCCTCTGCAATTAGGGTGAAGGAAGGAAACAGGTTTGGGGCAGCTTTTTTTTTTCTAACGTGTTTCAAGGGCTCCGATGTTTGGAATGTTAACATAGATCCTAAGGGAAGTGGATTAGTGGGGAGAGAACAAGTGAGGTGGTCAAGTATACATGTGTTTATCACATTCTGCAATTTATCATATCACCTCAATATTTGTTTCCTTTTTGTGGACTTTAGTGAACACTACATTTTAACTCTTTTTTACATTATAACTCTTTTTTTTTTAACTCTTGCTAGTAGTGCAGAGCTGTCTCAGCTCTGGCAGAATGAGCTGGATTATATTCTGGTGTGTGTATCCATCAATAGAATAGTTAATTAAATTTCAATTGTCTTGCCAAGTTCTGTCCTCTGCTAGTTACACCTGTTCAAACATGAGGTTGCACAGGTGTAAATGAGGGCAGAATGTAACCCGGAGGCTCACTATTACTGGTGATAATGCTCAAGTCAGAAATCTTTTGAGGTACAGTGACTACTCATTGGTGAATGAAAAATAAAGATGAGAAAATGTGCAGTCCTGATTCAAGACAAGGTAATTTTTTTCATAGATTTCAGTAGGCTTTGGATTAGGCCCTACGCTGCTGAAAAGCTACATTACAGTGTAGCCTACTGTACCCTACAAAACGCAGCTATTGGATCTGAAATTTTAACTTTGAATGTCCTTATCTTGTTAGCTCTCTTTTCTGCCCTCGTTGTTCTTTTAACGCATTTTCCCACATAAATCGTGTTTCCCAGCTTAATACATTAAGGTTTATGTGATGAGCCATATTTCTCTGTGCAAGTTAATTTGGTTTTACCACATTTAAATCTATTGTTAACTAACATTTCTGACCAAAGTGCACTGTACAGTAGAGCTGAGCAAATTTTTTCAAACAAAAAATGTTTGTATAAATTTTTTAAAAATGGCTTTTTTCAGGCATGAAAACTGTTGTAAAAATTGTTGACTTTTTCTAATGCTTTTATTTTGAGGGGAAAATGTTGCATCATTATTGCCAATTTTTAAAGTGTAAGTATTATCAGTACCATTATAGAAATATTTCATTTACCAAAAAGCTGTTTCTCTGTAAATGTAAAATTTCAATAACCATTTTGAGAGTGGTTTTGATATTTTTGCTTAACAGTCCAGTTTTAAAGAGTGCTAACTAAATTATAAAGTTAAAAACAAGTTTGCTGTTAATCATGTGAAATGGAACTGACATAAGAATTTCAAATGTTGTCATTTTTTTCCATCTGCTCTATTTTATAGTATTGATCAGTGTGAGCATTTAAGGTATCTATTTTATAATCGCAAAATATTCTTTTTCTTTCATGAGTGCATATTCTTTAATCAGAAAATTCCCCTTTTATTTTCATATCATTATAGACATGTATGATTAAAAGAAGAATAGCATTGCCAATAACTTGGTTCACTTTTTGTTCGCTAGAGCTGGGAGAGATTAAAAATGTCACTACTACACAGCCCTCACTAGAGCTTGATGGCCTGGAGAAATACACCAACTACAGCATCCAGGTGTTGGCATTCACACGAGCTGGGGATGGAGTCAGGAGTGAACAAATTTTCACTCGTACTAAAGAGGATGGTAAGAACTAAGAACATCTTTGTAGCCAGCCTAACATGATACGACGCTGCTTGATTTGGCTCAGATTTTCAAAGCAATGTGTGTACAATACTCAGTGGGCACACACAAACTGGGATTTGCAGGCATAACTCTTGAATTGTGAGCACATGTTCGAAGCTGTGTGCACAGTTTTAAAACAATGGGCATTTTTATTTATTCACTCTTTTTATGGCCAGGTTAATGATTAAGGCCCCAGTTCAGCAAAGCATATAAGTATCTGATTAATTTTAAGCATGTTAGTATATATTTTTTAAAATGTAACAATAGTCTATTTAACAACTTTAACATGTTCCTGTTTTTGAATTATCCTTGAGTTAGACTTTTTAAATCAATAGAAGGTAGGAACCTAACCTGCTAGGCACTTTTGAAAATCCCACTAGGCACCTAGCTGCATCTCTGAGCACCTTAATACCTTTGAAAATCTGTTCTCAAGAGATTAGGGATGTTTTGGCAGAGATCAGAGTGTGAGGCACAGAGACTGAGGACAAAGCTGATTGAATCATAGTAGTTCAATAATTTCTTCAGTGACATTTGTGATATTTTTTCAAATAAATTATTCAGTAGGTTTTTTTGTTTATTATTCATCCCATTTATAGATAATGCATAAATATTAGTAAAATTGATGTGAAAGGGGATTTGCAGAAGTGAAGGGAGTAGGTGTCCAACTCCCACTGAAGAATTCCATTAAGTTAATAAAATTAAGTATTAAGGGGTTGGTTCTGAAATTTAACCCAATTTAATGTTGCTTTTCCTGACAGAGTGATGGCAAGGGGCTTCAAAGTAAATGAGGATCAGGCTATTGCAGGGTGGCACTAGGCCTTTAAGAAGGAAGAAGCAATGCACCTGGGACTCATCAGCTGCCTCCAAACTGAGTCTTAAGAGGGCACTTAGCCCATATAAAATGGGAGTTGCCTGGCAGAGTTAATGAGGGAAAGGTCAGGTGAGAGCTGTCAGGGACCAAAAGACTGGAGGTGCTGAAGGGAGCTGTAGGAGATTTGTGGGGGAAGGCTGAAAGCAGGAGAGCAGCAAGTTGGGTTTGCAGGCTGATTTTCCTAAACCAGCGAGCTAGGGCTGGAGGCCAGAGAGCAAGAGAGGGTGTTGCCTGCTGACTTCTAAGCCGGAGAGTCAAAGCCGTTGGCTGAAGGCAAGGGAGCAATGTAGGGCTTACCTGCTGACACCTCTGTGGTGGAGAACTGGAGCCACGTGAGCAACAGAAGGGCCTATCTGCTGGCCTGTGCGGGTTATGAAAAGTTAACTGAATAGGAGGAGCAGTGGTGCCCTGCTAGTGAGGATAAACTCCCACCAGAGCGACTTGGGGGGAAGGATGTTCCTGTGGGGAAGAGTGGATTACATCCTGGCTGGCAGGTCTGGGGTGGCTGACCTGGTTAAAGGATGGACGTGGACTGAAGAAGAGCCCAGGAGTAATGGCAGGCACTGGAGTATGGTATGTGGCGTTTTGAGGAACTAGATATCTTGGGGTTTTAAGGGACTATCTGCATTTGGGTGATAAATGGACTATTTGGGGACTGTTTTTATGGATTATGTTTTTGTAATAAACTGGTCTCAATGAGAGAGATTATTAGGCAAGAGACTGTCATGGAGGTTTTGGGCTTCCTAAGAGGGGAAACTGAGGCAGTTGTTCCTGTTCTGTCACAACCTGCTGCTAGAGGGCACTCCAGGAAGATCCACCCTATAACACATGCCCTTAATATATTTTTCTTTTCACTATTCACTCAGCTCTACTCAGGCTATTTGTTCCCAGGCTTATTTTTATTTTCAATATTTACATAGTTCCTTTTATTACTTTGAACAAAGATGGATTAACAGCAAAAGCAGGCGCATGTCTTATGATTCATAAATATAGTTCGACTTCCAGAGCTCAGCTATGTTTTAACTCCTTTAGAGAAGCAAGGTGGGTGAGGTAATATCTTTTACCTTTATCTTTTATTTTTCAAGTTAAGCTTGTCTCTCACGAAAGGAAGTTGGTCCAATAAAATGTATTAGTTCAGCCCCCTTGTCTCTCTGATATTCTAGGACAAACACAGTTACAACAACACTGGAGACTCCTTTAGTTCACCAGCAGCAATTACTATGTCTGAAACTGCCTTCAGATGCTCCTTCCCACTCTGTATGTCTTAGCCACACCCCAAAAGACACTGAAAACCTTTTAAATCATTTTCTAAGACTATATATTTGGGCCGTCAGTATCTTGATCAGAGCACATAGAATCATAGAATTATAGGACTGGAAGGGACCTCAAGAGGTCATCTACTCCAGTCCCCTACACTCATGGCAGGACTAGGTATTATCTAGACCATCCCTGACAGGTGTTTGTCTATCTTGCTCTTAAAAAGCTCCAATAATTGAGATTCCACAACCTCCCTAGACAATATATTCCAGTGCTTACCCACCCTGACTGTTAGGAAGTTTTTCCTAATATCCAACCTAAATCTCCCTTGCTGCAATTTTAACCCATTGCTTCTTGTCCTATCCTCAGAGGTTAAGAAAAACAATTTTTCTCCTTCCTCCTTGTAATAACCTTTTATGTACTTGAAAACTGTTGTTATGTCCCCACTCAGTCTTTTCTTCTCCAGACTAAACATACCCACTTTTTTCAAACTTTCCTCATAGGTCATATTTTCTAGACCTTTAATAATTTTTGTTGCTATTCTCTGGACTTCCTCCAATTTATCCACATCTTTCCTGAAATGTGGCTCCCAGAACTGGACACAATACTCCAGTTGAGGCCTAATCAGTGCAGAGTAGTGCGGAAGAATTACTTCTCGTGTCTTGCTTATAACCCTCGTGCTAATACTTCCCAGAATGATGTTTGCTTTTTTTTGCAACAGCATTACACTGTTGACTCATATTTAGCTTGTTATCCACTATCACCCCCAAATCCATTTCATCAGTACTCCTTCCTAAGTGGTCATTTCCCATTTTGTATGTGTGCAACTGATTGTTCCTTCCTAAGTGCAGTACTTTGTATTTGCCCTTATTGAATTCCATCCTATTTAGTCCAGATCATTTCTCCAGTTTGTCCAGATCATTTTGAATTTCAGTCCTGTTGTCCAAAGCACTTGCAACCCCTCCCAACTTGGTATCATCTACCAACTTTATAAGAGTACTCTCTGTGCCATTATCTAAATCACTGATTATTTATCATTATCTAGATCACAGAACCGGACCCAGAACTGATCCCTCCGAGACCCCACTTGTTATGTCCTTTCAGCATGACTGTGAACCACTGATAACTACTTTCTGGGAACAGTTTTCCAATCAGTTTTGCACCTCCTTTATAGTAGCTCCATCTAGTTTTCGTTTCCCTAGTTTGTTTATGAGAAGGTCATGTGAGACAGCATCCAAAGCTTTACTCAAGTCAAGATATACCACATCTACTGCTTTCTCCCTCCCCCAATCCAAAAAGCTTGTTACTCTGTCAAAGAAAGCCATCAGGTTGGTTTGACATGATTTGTTCTTGACAAACCTATGCGGACTGTTTCTTATCACCTTGTTATCTTCTAGATGTTTGCAAATTGATTGCTTAATTATTTGCTCCATTATCTTTCCCGGTATAGAAGTTAAGCTGACTGGTCTGTAATTCCCCCAGTTATCCTTATTTCTCTTTTTATAGATTGTCACTATATTTGCACTTTTCCGGTCTTCTGGAATCTCTCCCATTTTCCATGACTTTTCAAAGATAATTGCTAATGGCTCAAATATCTCCTCAGTCAGCTTCTTGAGTATTCTAGGATGCATTTCATCAGGCCCTGGTGACTTGAAGACATCTAACTTGTCTAAGTAATTTTTAACTTGTTCGTTCCCTATTTTAGCCTCTGATCCTACATTATTTTCACCGACATTTACTATGTTAGATGTCTGTTCACCACGAACCTTCTTGTTGTGGCACTCCAAAATACCATGAGCTTGAAGTTGCTATAGATGTGTCTTTGGCTTCAAGAAATGTCTAAAAATAATTTTAAAATTGTAAAATACTGTAATATGTTCTCAAAGGGCTTTTGGATTTGAGGTGACAGGAGAGCCAATGTGGCAATGCTTGAGTAAATATTCCATTCCAGTAACCTAGCACTGAGGGCTCCGCCTCCATGTCAAGAGTGGGACGCGCTGCTCCAGAGGAACTCAGGAAGAATTCTGTCTCAGGGAGAGAGAATTTCTCTCAGAGCTCCTCTGAATAAAGAGGGAGAGCACCTGCTGCTATGTCCCTTCAGGGAGAATAGAGCATACTACCCAATGTGTGCTGGCCAGCCTTATGATGGAGGCTCAGGGTTATGTCTCTCCCTTCTCCCTGACTCCTTTTGGGTGTCTTGCTCCCTGGGAGGCATAAAATGAGCAGTCTCCACATTCTGAAAAGCACAGAGGCAGGTGCCTGGTTCAAAAGGGAGGTTCTTCAACGCTCCTCCTCCCTGCAAAGCCACAGAGGTGTGAAGCAGTATCTGGCCCTAAATCAGTAAGCCCAGCCTTTTCAGATATTGCAAGAGTCAGCTCAATGGCCCTACTGTTTAAATTCTTCAACACGGAATCTCATTTAGGATATGTATGTAGATAACGTCACTATTTCATATCTTGCACCAGCTTCACTGCAGTTATTTTAATTCTGGTACAGATCTTTGCTAGGATAGTGAGCGGATTACAATTAGAAATGATCCAAACCAAAGCCCTAGAGCCAAACACACCAGGACTTTGAGGAAGTTAGCATCTGAACGGTGCTGCTGGCTGCTCTTTCTACAAACTCTGGTGGTAAATATATGACATTTCCAGGAGAGTTCAGATCTGGAGATCTCATATCTTCCACTTGTGGTCAGTCATCTCTACTTAAATTGAGTACAGAATGTCCCGATTTTCAGTAATAAACTTATTCTTGAGCGTCTTTACTTTACCATCCAGCCTCCCACGTCTTTATTATTATTGGGTTACATCATGTCATTTTTGTTTTTGTTTTTTGTTTTTACGTCAGTAAGAAGTTTTCCTTAAATCAATGGCCTGGTTTGTCATATATTATTGATAATGGCACATTGTGTCCATTCGTCACTTAAATATGGGTTCCCAGCTCTGATATACATGTCCATAAATCAAGAATATCTTTAGCAGCCCTGTAATAGACAAAAAAAATAATTTTCCAAGTAGCAAATTTCAACAGTAACCCAAGTGATGATAAAATCAGGCTAGAGAAAATGAGTTTGGATTTGGATTTCTTGTAATAATCAATACTGATTTTTAGACACCAGAGGTCAGCCATAGCTGCTGTTGATCTTAGGAAATGAGAGAGATTGCAGCTGAGAATATGAAGTGAGTCTTCCTTTCAAGGTGGCATCATTTATGTTTCTGCACAGCTTTTCTCCCCATGAGCCTTCAGAAAAAATAATTGTTCCTCTCAGAGATCCTTGTGGCACCATGAGAAGTGGAGCAGAAACTTCCTATTTTAAGAATTCATTGCGTTTTCTCCTACCCTTTTTACTCTCAATGGAGCCACTCATACGCCAAGTGTCTTTTTCACCCATGGATTTGTTTTACTGATCATTAAAAATTAAAATAGATTTTTTAGTTCTCGCCCTCTTTGGGTTTAAACTGAATTTTCACAAGCTATTGTATTTGATGGCATGGGCATTGAATTATTTCCTTCATATTTCTTTATTGGAAATGATGCATTATACAACCTTAATTGAAACAATGAATCTCTATTCTTTATTAGATAGACCCACTGAGCCAGATCCTCAGCTAGTGTAAATCAGCACCGCTCCATTGATTTCAGTGGAACTACACCAGTGTGCATCACTTGAGAATCTGGGCTATTAACCCACTCAAGGCTCTGTTCAAAGAGGATACTTAGGTGTGGTACATACTGCCCAATCTGGCATTATGTGGCAGCCTTAATCTGCTATGCCTTAATCCGTTAGGCCGCAGTGTCTTTTTGTCCATGTAAAAACGTTGGGTGCCAGACATAATCATTAGTGGCTTGGCTCTGTATACCGCACAGTTGGAATCCTGTGTACAGAGCAAAGCTTTGCTCTCACAGGGGTGACAGAGCCTTCAAATGTACCATTCACACCACCGTTGCCTCTCACGTGTCTGGTACTGTGAAGAAAATTAACCAGCTACACACCTGCTGTGAGAGAGCTCCTGGAGCCACTCTGGATCCCCACTTTCCACCATCAGTAAATTCTATTTCCCATCCTATTCCTCTCAGTATAATTGTCCTCTCCATGTTAATGTTGCCCCTCCTCTCCCACCTTTCAACACATTTTCAAGCAGCCCCAGGGACAACACAAAGTGCTCCCTTTCCTGCATGACATGAAACATGTCTACGTATGCTATCTCTATGCTGTTTTTAAGCTCCTGTTGTCCAAGGAATGAGCTTGGGGTCCAATGTCTGATCACAAGGACAGCTTTAAGTGTGTTTAGTGTTTTGGTGTTGAATCTTTCTTTCCTCTCAACTCATTTTTATTCTGTCTCACCCTGGTAGTCACTGAAAAGCAGTCCATAGTACATGCCTTGTCTAGCTTGTCATTATTAGGAATTAGAGGACTCAAAGAGTTTGTGAGAATGACGGAAATCTCAGGCTGCAACCAGAAGATCACCTTTGAATTCACCCTCTTAAAATCACTACAGCCTTTAACCGATTTTGAGAGAACATGTGGGATTATCTTTCGTATCATAACCAGAAGCTATTAGGTACAGGAATTAGGTACAGGAATTTTCTAGCAAAGGAAATTAGGAAATTAGGAATTAGGTAAAGGAATTTTCCAACAAAATACTTTTTCATGGGTAAATGTCAGTTACTTGAAATCTAATCTTTAACCAGAAGGGGTTGGTTTCAATCAGTTTCTCCATCTACAAATTTTTGAAACAAAGAATTGAAATTGTCAAAGGCCTGTTCCAACATTTTCGAAATGAAATATTTTGATTGACCCAATCTGTATTTTTTTCTAGATTATCAACTCACAATTTTTTGAGATTTCAATTTTTCGTTCTGCTTTGGAACAGAAAAACATTCACAATCTGAAAAACTCTAGCAGGATGGGAAAACCATTTCCTGCCCAGCTGTACTATTAGTTCCATAGAAAAGAGTGGCAGGGGGTGACAGTACCTACCAGTGTAGGACTGTGAGTGTGTCTCTCAATAATAAGGTCAGCAGCACATATCACCACCAGACATAGGTTCTTCAGAATATTCAGGGATCACATTTAATAAGCGTCTCAGTTATTTTATTATATAAACCCACTCTATACTCCAGGACAGAACACCAAAACCCGAGACTTTCACAGCCTCATGTAGTTTTCCTGAATGCAGAACCTGGATGTGTGTGTATATATATTTGTGTATATATATCTAGAGAGAGAAGATTATTGAATTTCATCATTTAGTAAAAAATCCCCTGGATTTACATGTCACAGCAATATCCTTTGGAGTTTTCTGAATAAATATCTAAAATGAAAAATTATTATCAATTAAAATTTATCAATATCTACACCTTATAGGAGAAAATGTAGGAATCCAGTGGAAAGTAAAGTTTTTCATGTGTCTGGAAAATGCTAAATCAATTTTGAATTAATCCTTCAGCAGTTGACAGATAAGAACCACTTCCATCAGAAGCTCTCCCTATGGATCAAACACTAATTTGGCAATAAATTATTTTAAACTCGCTTATCTAGTTGTAGAGATTTTCAGGAGACATTACTAACCATAAAGGAATCTCCCATTGGGCTAAGTAATTACACAGGAGAGCCAGGTTTCATTCTTCAGCAGCAGTAACAAATAGCATTTCTAATGAGCTGGATATAAATATTGAGCTGAATGCTGTCAAACATCAATATTTACTCTGGATTGGATAGAATCTACTAAATGAATTAGACTTTCAGAGCAAAGGTTGGTGGGTGGGTGCGGGGTTGGGATTTGAATATAATGATGAGCTTCTCGTCTGGACCCTTAGTAATATTCTCGATACAGTATAATTAGAAAATGCTGGATTACAGGAAGCTTCTTCCATAGTATTTCGAATGGCTGCATCTTAGTCAAAATTGTTCTTAGTGGTACTTATCAATCAGCTTTCTTACATTGTTTAGAAAAATATTAAATGCAGTTGAGTGGCAGTGTATGACAAAGCTGATTTATCTATGCACATGTAGAAACTGAAGTTTTCCTTAAATGCATTTCAAAGGTGGAGGCATTTAACTATGAAACTAAATTTATCTGCAAACATAGGCCCCAGTCTCATTAGCTTCTTCTTGCAAGCAGAACCTACCACCTATGTGGTGCCTATTAATTTCAGTAGGCTCTGGACAGGTTAAGGTTCTGTCTATGAAGATCAGCTTGCAGAACCAGGGCCTAAGATAGTACATATTTAGTAGTAATTTTTTTATGATACTGAAAAGACCAGGTCAGCAACTGAAATTTTCATTCCACAGGAAATTACAACATTAAAAAAAATTCAGAATCAGACCAATAAGCTGAAATTTCCCATTCAAAAATTCAGAAAAAAATGTATTTGGAATCATCAAAATGGTTTGGTTTTGATACTATCAAAACATTTCTTTTTGTTAGTGCTGAAAATCTTGTTTTAATTCTTGTATTATAGGTATATCTATAATTAAAATAATATTTAATGTATTGTAAGTTGAAATGATAATGTTGAAATGAAATTTTTCAACACTATCTAAATAAAATATTTTGACATTATTAATATGAAATATTCTGAATTTTTCCTATAGAAAATTTTGTTGAAATGGACTCATTCCCACAAAACATTTCAATTTTTTATTGACTTGCATTTTTCAGTAGAAAGCTATTCCATTCCCCAAAACTTCAACCAGGAAGTTGTAAAAAAATTATATAACATATTATATGCTTGAGAAATATGGGTGCATATTATTAAATTATTTCTCAGAATGCAAATACACAAGGAGGCAGGGTTAAAGTTGTACACAGAAAACTGAACTTGGCGTTTCCTGACTTGAGTGTTTAACTATGCAGCCTTAATTAGTTTTTTCCACATAGTTTGTGATGCAGTACATAAGGAGCTACTGTAAATAAATAATTAAATATGTGCGTATATATGTGTATAAATATATGAAAATTTATATTATAAATAGGTAGAGCACATAATTTCGCATATGTAATTTCTGCAAAGATTCGTTAATATTGGGGGGGGGAATGACATGAAATATTAATTATAACAAATACTTAACAGAGTACAATTGACTCTTGGTAGAATTTCTTCCCCTTCTTTTCCATTTCTTGAGTTCATTAAGACCTCTGAGCTGTTTTCTTGTTAGATATGCTGTACTGTACAGCTCGGTGTGTTTCAACTGCGTTAGTCCCCTTTGATAACTATACATGTTGCTCTTTCAGTTCCAGGTCCTCCTGCTGGAGTTAAAGCAGCTGCAGCATCACCATCCACTGTATTTGTATCCTGGCTCCCCCCAATTAAGTTAAATGGTGTCATCAGAAAGTACACAGTGTTCTGCTCACACCCCTATCCCACCGTAAGTTCTACAAAACAACTTTAGAAGTTCAGTATTAATCTATACATATATATATATATTTCCAGATGGTTAGTGCTCAACACTTTTATTGGATTCTCTCCTTTTTTTTTTTCTTTCTCTCTGAAACATTCTTTTTCTGTAAGGGGGGAGTTGCTGTATATGTCCTTTTTGACAGTACTTAAAGTTTAATACAGCACACTAATTTACAAATCATTTCAAACCATAGGATTTCCAGGCTGAATGAAGGTTCTGATGCTTTTTAGTTGGTTCTCACAAGACCAACTGCCAGCTCTCTCTGACACAATTACAATTGGGTAAATTGTGGAAATGTGTATTTATGAACATATTTTCTAACTCCAATTTGCAATTGGATCTATGTTCCTACAGTTCTGGCTTAGGCATTCATTTGTGAATGAGTGTAATGATGTGTGAACAAGCATATTTGCTTGTGAATATGCGTATTTGTGCCAGAAGCATTTGCCCATCCTATTTATGCACATTATTACTTGCTGAAAATGTAACAAGGGATAACTGAATTGAACATTGGCTAGCCATCTCATGAATTTCTCTATCCCTCAGTCAGGAAGGAATCAAGCTATTTTAAAATCTGGGGGAACATCTATTCTTTATAAACATCAATGGTTGTCTCTCTGATACAACTGTAACTTATTTATCAATACTTTTTATTTATTGCATTTTATATTTATTTCTCTATGTGGTGGAAGGGTATGGGAGTGTTAGATGACAGTGTTCGTCAACCATGGTACTTTTAACTGAACATATCCTTGGTTTATGATGCAATGAAAATGTTGTTCCTGAATTAAAATGAGGCCTGGGGGGAAATATTCAAAAGTGCCCAAGTCCCATTTTCAAAAGTGAGTTAGGAATCTAAGGACTAAGTTTCAAAGGTATGTAGACACTTAAAGATGCAGGCAGGACCCTTTTGTGATTTTCAAAAGCACCTACTAGGTTATGCACCTACCTCCCATTGAAATCAATGGAAATAGGCTCCCAACCTTTCCAGATGTTTCTGAAACCCAGTCGGTGCCTGTTTGAATGTTCAGGTACCTAAATACTTTTGAAAATCTTGCCCTTTAGAAATGGGACTCAGGCTTCTAAGAATTTTTTGACATTTTTACCCCTAATTCCATTATTTCAAAAATCACTATGTTGAAACCCAAAATACCTTGACGATCTGGTGTGGTGTTGTTGTTAAACTAGCTATTGGTTTAACAGCAGTGATGACTAAGGGAGTAGGTGTTGCTCAAAGAAGGTTGTTTGAGTGTTACTGAACCAGAGTGTGCCTGTATTTTTTTAGCTCATGATTGTGATGCTTCAAAAAGGTTAATTACTAAGTAACTGTGCCTATGGCTTAGAAAAAACACCAGGTGGTGCTGCCGCTTCTTTTCGTTTACTTCTCACACATTTCCTCCTCCAGCTTCTTTGCTGAAAACATTGTTTATGCTTGGGTTTATATCACAGGGAGATTAAGCACCATATGATACATCCAGAAACTGGAATTTGTTTTGAAGGTTCTCTCTGATTATATTCTTTCTTGGGCAAATCCATTTTTTTTGTGGCTCACAAATTGTGTTAACTCCACATTTTCCTGACAGCTCATTATTAGGCTCAAAATGCTTTTCTCGTGGTTTATGCTACAGAGACATTTTGTGGAGTAAATTTGAGGGCTCTGCAAAATAAAGGATTGCTAGGACTGATGAGAGCCACTGCTGGTGTTGGCCGATGTTGAATTGTGCTGCTGCAATTTTGTGATGTAATGTCAAGGTACCTAGAGCCTATGGATATGGACTCTTTTGCTGTTTACATACATTATACATGAAAAAATCATAAGAGCAGGTGGGATAAACTCCTTCATAAAACTCTGCTGATTCATAGAAATATGACTTTCCCAGCAGCACCTCCTCTTCTGTACAGAGAACTCTATCTTGACCGGAGATGGCCAATCACACTAAATTGTCAGCATCTGTAAACCACAATTTAGGCATCCTCTCTGAGTAAGACAAGACCACAAGACTCAGTTTAGGACCTCAGACTGATATTTTTTTGTTAAGACAAAATGTCTTGGGCTTTTTGTTTGCTTTTGTTTGTTTGTTTTGTCATAAAAACATCGTCAGATAAGGATTTTACCATCGTCTATTGAAACTTAAACTGAGAGAGAGACGTTGTAAATAGAACGGTGCTTTCGTATTGCATGTTGCTGCTATAGTACCGCAGAGAAGGGCAGAGCTCTGTTTTAAAAGCTATCATTATTACATTTTTCATTTAAAAAAATCAGTTCACTGGCTTATTATGGGGACTTCTTGGACATTACATAATGGAAAACAATTTCCTAAACAAGAGCCAGATATTTCTCTTACTTACCCCCAGCAACCATAATATAATTTTGCATTCATCCCTAAATTCCCACCCCCACCCTCCAGTGCAATACATTAACTTGTAGGCAGTCATAAAGTAGGTGACAATACAAGGAGGTGCTCTTCAGTTTTGGTGGTTATATGCCATCATGGGTTTTGATATCATGTAACGAAGTGACCTTGTATCATCTTCTGTGGGGGGACTTGGTCTGAGGACAAAGGAATACTTGTATTTGTTGGGAGTCCTTGTCCTCAATCAGGCCCAGAGCCAGCCAAACAAAAATGGTGTGCACATACGCAAGTGCATTTGTGCACTCACAGAGGGTGCAACTATGTAGAGGGATATAACCCTTATGCTCCTAACCACCTCTGTTTTGGCTGGGCTGGAGAAAAGTGTGAGAGAAGCCCCCTTTTCTCCTGGAGGATGAACTGAAGGCATCAAATTCTGCCTGTTTTCCTTTCTTCCCCACTTGGCAGGGAGGAGAATCAGCAGAGGAAGAGATCTTACAGGAGAAGAAAGAAGAAAAACAGGTGACCTCGAGCTTTGCCAATTCTTCTACTCCTATCAGGTGCTGTACAGTGCCTCTTAGTGGCAAGGAGACCTGGAGTCCCATAAATTCCCCAGCCATGTACATCTGCTGCTGCAGAGTCTTCTTCATTTGTCCTTCTCCCATCAGTCAGTGAAGATGTGGTAGGAGAAGGTTGAGCTTTAGGGCAATCGATCTCCTCGAAGCCCAGGAGAAAGAGTGAAGGGGAGAATCTTCTTTCTGCTTTCAGAAAAGGGAGAGGATCAGTGCTCTGCACTTCACCCCCTTACTTGAACTGCTGCCTGTAGGGTTTCAGAGAATGCAACACATTAACAGAGTGACACACAATTTGCAAAAAGATACCAGGAAAAAGAGAACAGGTCAGAGATGAAGGTGACCAACTTTGACAACATCTCTTTAAGTATTCTATTTTTATAATGGGTGGCATGTATAAGAGACTTGGGGAGGTTAAGCCTCTGCAAAATTACAACTCCACCAGAATCATCAAGGGAGAAGGCTGGCCTCGCAGGAGGCAAATGCCAGATGTGGCTCACCTCCCTTTGGAGGCTCATCATTTGCATTGTTTTTCACTTTTCAGAGACCCTCGCTGCAGGGGGTTGCCTCTCTTCTCCTTCCTGACTTTGCCAGGAGGGTGACGCAGCTCCTCCCCCGCCTGCTGCCTGTCCCCAGCCCCCTCTCCTCCCCACACTCACACTCATGGGATCGGGCTGCCTTCTTGCTCCAGAGGGAGACCACCCATCCGAGCCGCTGCCACTGCATTTGAAATCTGGAGTAAATCAGTACCAATGCCTGCTGAAGCAAAAACATTCCTTGTATCCAATAACCCCAAACCCAGATCATTTTCAGCCAAGACAAAGTCAGCTCCAGGATTCCCAGGAGTCAGGGGACCAATCATGGTTGCATTGCTGCCCAAAAGTTCATCCACTCCCCAGAATCATTAGGCCTGCACACAGACTGGGACGCAGTGCTGAGAAGAGATGGGCGACCACCTAAAAGGCATCACACCTCCTATACTCCTTGTGCCCCACAATGGACCCCAATGCATGGTCCCCGTTTCTCCATAGCCCTTCTATGCAGGATGCCCACTGCATGAGTCTCCACAGTACATGAGACCTTTCCTCTGCTAATATAAAACCCTCCTCTCTAATGCCCCAGCGAGCCCTTTTCTAGAGCCGGAGCTCCCTTTCACTGGCTCTGGTCCAAGCTTCTGAAAATGGCCTCTAGAACACGTCACTGTCTTGTGATCCCATCTGGGGAACTTCTGCAAACTTTGTTCATCCGCCAGCTCCCACTGCTCTCTCCTGGTGGTTGAACTTTCCTCCTTTGATCACTGAAAGGCAAAGTGGAGAGACACCTTCTCTTGCTCCTGGAATCCTGGCTGTTCTTGGTGGGGATGGAGGCCAGAAAGCAGGATGGACGTTCCCCATTTCCTTTAACCAGCTCCTGCCAGCAGGGGAACTTTTACAAATTTCCCCAGAGGGAGCAAGACTTTTAAAGGTAATCAAACTGGACTGAACTGAATTTCCTCGTGTGTGTGTCAAGGGGGGAGCTGAGACCAGAACCAAGGCACAAGGAGCATTTGCTGCATTTGTTGACGTGCTGTTGACAATTTGTGTGTTAACGGTTATAAAGCTTTAACTTTTTGAATCTCAACATGTACTATCATTAAATAAATATTGTCTGACCTCCCCCATAATCTCCTGAAACCGTGAAAATTGAAATGCACAAAAACTGAAAAAAGCTTCAAAATAAACATTGATACTCTCTGTCAAAATGATAAACAATTAAAAATCAACTTCTGCCATGCCCAAATATAGTTGATATTCTTTCTGGTAAAAACAATTCTTGAGAGTCCATTGGGTATTTAAAAGCCACAATAAATCACTCTGAATTAACAAAAAATGAACAATTACTGCTGGCCATATTGTGCACACTTTTACACTATGCATCCATCAAATGACCCTGTGGGTTTCTGAAATGCAGATTTGCCAGCACTTTTCCCAGCCAGATTCAGTTTGCAAGGGCAGACTCTGATAGAAGTTCTGCTGACTTTAGGCAAAAGGAGGCTGAAATTTTCAGCTTGAAACACTTTGATTCCAATGGGCAGCATCTGCCTGGAATATTTAAAACAGAAGAATTTGATTCACCAGTGAAAACAGAAAAATAACTATCACTGAATTCCCCATTTCTGTCCAAGATTCCAGGAGGGGATCCCTGCATCACACAACATTGTGAACTACACTCTCTTTTTCTTTTCACTCTGGAAGAATACTTTTTCATTGTGCAAAACAGGGAAAAATACAAAAATGCAGAAACTGACCGATTTGTTTTAAAGTTGACTGCTAACCTTAATTGCTCGTAGAAACAGATTTCCATTTCTAGAAGAGATGAATGAACTAATTTAGATTAAATAAAAGCTGGGAAGCAGAAAGAGCCTGGAAAACAGCATCGCAATAGCAAGTGACAGCAGCTTCCCTGCGTTGGGGAAATAGCAATGTCAGGATAGGAAAAGGGAGACCAAAGATGTGTCTCACGCTCAGTGAGATGAGGCATAAGGAGCAAGATTTCATTGGTGGAAAAACAGAGGGGAAGAATAGCAGGACTTCAGATGTGATGGGAAAGCAGAGTCAAAGACTAAGGACTCGTGACCTCATGCAAAATGTAAACTAAATATGTAGTGCAACAGTGTATGATGACATCTATCAGAAATATACTATGCTGTATTAAAACCTAGATTGCATAGCTGGTTCCAAAAGCTCTCAGTTCATCACAAGTAGTACATTTATCAAGCCACAGATTTACTGTTAGAAAGGAAAACCATTAAAGCAGGTTATTCCATGAAGTGGGTCATTTAACTTAAAATAAATTGGCTATTCCATCTATAGGTGGTAGAGCTCGGAGAGGAGCAATTTAAGTAAAACAGCACTCTGAAAGTATACTAATGGAAGACAGTTAGCTCTTGTCTTCTATTTTACCCATATTAAGATGTGGAGTAAGATGACTTAGCAGAATTAGTTTGGCCAGCTGCACTTAGTGAGGATTGAAATGGAAGGTGTGTAACCTCTGCTGGATGATTTCAAATGTCTGAAGGATTTTAGAGGTGCCTTTTCCTCTGTCTAATTAAGGAAGTATCTTTGTTGCTATTATAATTCCATTTTTCTCAGAAGGCTACATCTCAGCTATAAATTGTTGATTTTTTTTCTTTACTTACTGTGTAAATATTTCCATGGCAGACAAAGAAAAATAGTATACACTTTTTGTGATTAGGGAAGGTTTAATTACATGACAAATCATAATGGTTGAACAGTAAAATAGAGTGCCTTCTAAATTATTTTTCAAGTTCATTTGATTTATTTTTGTAAAAATGTGTGTATAATAGAAAAACACACTGCTGGGGATTTTTTTTTAATGTTAGGAAAGTATGGTTATGTAAACTCTTTTCATTGCTTTCCTTTGAAAAGCTATCTTTGTTGTGCACAGCTATTATTGGGTTCCCTAGAGACTGTGAGATTTGATATACCTTGCGCAGTGCTATACGAAATCATAATACTTCAGCAGATTATGGAAGAATTGTGATCCTTAAGTGCGTTGCCTTTGACTAAGTGCTTCACACTCTTACTGAAACTAGTTTTCACAGTGTTTCCTGGTCACATTGAAACTCTGAAAATTGCCTAGTTCAACAGATATGGAAAAAATGGCTTTTATAAATAAATATCCCCAATCCCCGCAAAGTTCTGAGTAGAAGTGCAATAGGCCTAGCATGGATTTGGCTAGGTCTGTAAATACTTCTGTACAGTTAAGAGGGGGAGGTAGAGGGACCTAAAGAGGTTGTGAGGAAAGAGGGAATAAGATTATGTTTGGCCAGGGAACCAAACCAGTTGGACCCTAAAATATTATTTGATTGGGGAATTGACAAAGGTTAAGGATTGTTTGACTTTTGTTGTGCCTGAACCAAATTTGTCCACCACTACTGTAGACACTACATCTTAAACTTACTTGAGGAAGTCAGTATCTCATTCAGGTTTGATTTGTACACAAATTCAACAATAGGAAAGATATATTATATTACATTGTTTGTCCTAGTGTCAAAGACAACATATGGATATCTGCTGGTCGTATAATCCCTGCATGATGTGACTTTTGCATGCACCACTGTATATGCTCTGTCTGCTGGCTCTTGTGATTGTACAGTGTAGAAGAGATAGACCCCTACACACCATTCACTGGAGATCCATAGAATAAAATGGGAGGAAAAGATTACAGTCAGCCTTCTTCATCTTCCTCTTATTGAAGTGATTTTTCTCTCTGACTTGCCTTTCATTACTCACTTTGAAAGATTATTTTGTTGCACAGAACATATGCATGCAGAAAATGCAGGAAGGTTGTTTATTACAAAGATTGTAATTTATTCAGTTATTTATATAAATATCATAAGGATACATGGCTCTGTATGGCAGATGACCTGTGATGAACAAATACTTCCCTGTTCTAGCTCTCTAGCTGCAGATTTAGGAACACAACTGCTGCTGCACAGGGGCTGCCTGCATCCTAACCCTGATGAAGCTGTCTTTGCATCCGTCTCTATCCCTCCCCCGTTTTGAAGACATGAGCAAAAACTACACAATATGATACAAAGCCAGTTATAAGCAAAGCAGGTGTATGGTCATTACAGTTCTACACACCTTGTAGATTAAGAGTATGATCAGTTTTTTAAAAGTGGAAACAGAGAAATTTGGTGAATATTAAAAAGTCAGAGTCAGGGATAAGCTAAGGGGATAAAAGGTGCAATCAGGAGGGAGGCCTGGCTGGAGTCAAGGTTGCTGGAGGGGTGCTGAGTTTTTTATCTCTAATCCACACTTAGGTTCATGCATTGCAGGAAGTATCTGTCAATTTGATTACATGGCACTTTGTACACCATGAGAGTATTTGTTTATTTAATACTTATTTTTATAAACCACACATACACTTATTTTGTATTTTTCAGGTATGTTAGAAATACTTACCTATTCATACACCAGTCTTATTTTATAACTATTTTACAGCTTTAAATTACCAGCACAAATAATTGTAGATTCATTGTTTTAGTCTCTATCAGCTTTAAATTTTTGTTTAACATTTTTTGCCATAGTGCATATCTCTAAAATAGACTGCAAATAAGAGATTAACTGATACTGTATGCACAAATGACACTGATATGCTATATAATATCATTTTAAAGCCCTGCTAAAAATAAAACTCATCCTGCTTTTTGGTGGACTTGTCTCATTACCCAGCTTCAGTTTTGGCAGCTGATGGATTTTAATAGAAAATACTATCTGACAATTTCAACACATATGGATTCGTCACATCCTCTTCAATATATATCAGTGATAGAACTTTAGTTCCAAAAGCACAGGGCAAAATCCTGATCCTTTTAAAGTCAACGCAAAACTCACATGGTCTTCATTAGGGTGAGGATTTTACATCCAGGGTTTTTTTAAGTCTGTAAATTAAAGAGTCATTCTTCTTTAAAGTGTGGCTCATTACAAATAGCATTACTGGGGTTCTGTGATTATTTCCTTTCTAAGTCTCCAAGGTCAAACATCTTCAGTTTACAAGTAAAACCATGTTTATTTCTAACTACCAGCCTTACAAACTCTACTAGTGACATGTAGCAATGAGAGACAGGACTTGGCTGTAGTAAATAGCTAGGTGATTCTTTATTGAGGCTGTTGGACATATATATACTCTGTGACTCCCTGGCTCTCTAATTTGGCAACTGAGGTACACAGCTTAGAATCATAGAATATCAGGGATGGAAGGGACCTCAGGAGGTCATCTAGTCCAACCCCTGCTCCAAGCAGGACCAATCCCAGCTTGTGCTGCCCCACTCAATGTCTGCCTAAATCCCAGCCCAGCTGGAGTAATCATGAAATGGATGACTGAGGAATAGATGACACTACGGGATGGGAGATTGAAACTGAGTTTCCTCTTATTCATCTCCACTAGTAATAAAGGTTCTTCTGGCTAACTCATTTTCTCAGCACCACCTGTGCAACCCCATTGTCATCAGTAGGTTTTCAAAGGGCACACCTATGGACTAAGCTGGGATGCAGTAAACAATTCTGTTGATGGTGATGTACAAGGCATAGAATCCAGTTTATTATTAGCTGTGTTGACTCTGCAGTGTTAAGAGGAGTAAAAAGGAGTAACAACTTATTTTAGTCACTAATCTTAAGGAGCTGTGATTCTGAATACCCCCAGGGAACAGGCCTATTGAATAAGAAGGTAACCTTTCAGAATAGAATCACACTTTCTAGTAATGCTGTCATTTCTTTTACATATTAATTTGATGCTTTTTATGCTCATGCTGGGGGTGTTAGCTGCACTGACTTTGCTGCTTCTTCACAAACCAGAGCATAAATCTAAGTGAGTCCCAGGTTGCATTCTTCTCTCAGCAGGCTTCAAAGAGCTCTTTCAGTTCATCCTAGCCCTAACCTAGATTTCTGTGATCCTATAGAAAAATATGCAAGAAGAGGAATCTTGGAATCTTAGCAGGGCCAGGACAGAGAGATATTTCCAATGCAGCAATTGTCCTCGGTGCAGGATATATACTGGCCGAGATGCAGTGCAGACAGGGGAAACAGTTTGCTATTGTGCCCCATTGGCTGTGTATCCACAGGAAATCCTGGCCTTAATCCTAACCCTTTGGATGCCTGGACTGCTGCATACAGGCACTCGTCTTCTGCAGTTTCCATAGGTTTGCCCCAGCCATGGCAAAACAGGTGGCCCAGCTGCTGTTCTGCATCTAGCTGACACCCTCTAGTTACTCGCACCTTGCAGTCCCGCTGATGAAGTCAGAGTTTGGAAGGGATAGGTAAGGCTGTCTCTAACAGCATGAACTAAGCTATTTTAGTAATACTTTTGAGGCTACATGAGAAGGGAAGTATGCTGCCTAGAATGGCTGTCGTTTTGCTTCTCTTCCTGTTGCCTGGTTTCCACCAGGTAGATGGTCTACATGGATAATTAGAAGAGAGAATGCAAAGAAGGGAGAATGTGTCACATAGCCTCCATTTCATGTTGCACAGTCACAGCCAGTTTTCCATGGTTATGCTCCATGCTCTGTTCACAGACAGTGAACCGAAATAGCAAACAATAAACCCAAAAGAGGAGAGCTGAAGAAGTCACTGCACCAGCTCAGTCAGCTACTGTGGGAGGAATTCTGTGCCACTGTGCACATACAAAATTCATGTGTCTCACTTTTCTCCTCCAAAAAATATATTCTGCTGCAGAGGTGCTGCAATTATACTTTTGCCCACCAGGGGCCACTGTGGTTCCAGAACAGAGGAGCTGGCTCACTGGCATTAGCAGCTGGCTGTTTGCCTCACAGCACCATGCCCACAGGGCCATGTTAGGAGGTCTGGGATATGGTCGGGGGACAGATAGAATGGGGCACATGGGATTGCTGAGGGATCACGTAGACTAGTGTTCAGAAGGGCTAATGGGGGAGACAGGCTTGGGCAGGGGCTGAATGGGAGTGGGAGTGCAGGGCCACATGGGGAGGGGAGCAGGAGAAGCAGGGTCACATGGAGCTGGGAGGTGTCTGAGTAGGGGTGCAGGACCAGATGGGGGAAGGGAGTGCAGAGACACATGGGGACGGGCAGGGTGGAAGACAGGGATGCAGGAACACATGGGGATGGGTGAGGGGTGAAGGGCCACATGGGACAGATGCAGAGATGGCTGAGTGGGGGTGCAGGGACACATGGTGATGGGGGAAAGGGGTGCACAGGAACACATGGGGATAGGAACAGATGTTCTTGACTGAATGGGAGGGGCTAGGGGTCAGCCAGGGTCTGCATGAGGGCGGCTCCCGAACTCCCTAAGAATCCATCCCTCCACCAGGGCCAGCTCCAGGCACCAGCCGAGGAAGCACATGCCTGGGGTGGCACATTGTAAGGGGTGGCATTCTGGTCAATCTGGGGGCAACACAATTCAGCCGTCTCTTTGTTTTTGTTTTTTTGCTTGGGGCGGCAAAAAAGGTAGAGCCAGCCCTGCCCTCCACCCCGCTATTCCATACTTCTCTCCCCACACCCAACACTCCACATTCATTCCCAGGCTTCTTCCCAGAAATTACTACCCTCTCCCTCAGCTCCTCTGTTACCCCTGAATCCACCAAGCTTGTGAAGGGTGTGGGAAATGTGTTTCTGTATTGTAGTTTAAGTAAATTATTACTCAAAGTTCTGCATTAAACTAACTAGTTAAGAATCTATTTGTCAAAAAAACATTTTCTGAATCTTTTTTGTTGTCTGTATTCTTACAGACATACTTGCTGACAGGTATTATTAAATAAATTGCCAACATTTATTCTAGGGTGTTATTTTGACAAATAAAATTTGCAGAATTTTAAAATATTGTGCACAGAATTTTTAATTTTTCAGTGCAAAATTTCCCCAGGTGTAATCAGTAGAAAGAAACCCTTGAGCAAGTTTAGCATTCCTTTCACCACAGGCCATTCATAATGGGACATGCAAAGCCTAATATGTGACAAGAAGACATTTCCTTTAAAATGTTTTTTTTAGTTATTTAATCATCTTGCTCATATAGCTCCCTTTCCCCCCTTATGCAATGTAAGTCTCTGACATATTAGTCTAGCTGAAAGGAAAGGAAAAACGCTAGAAGTAAAATCAATTCCTTGTCACTGGAATGTCCCCAGGTATTTGGAAGTTATTGTTAGATGTTGAAATGTGAGAATTCTGTTAACCAGTTAGAAACTAAAATGGTTTGCTAAATAATCTTGCTAAAAAGGCACCAGTTGAGTATGAATATATTTGCTAGTTATGCCCGATTCAATTAATGAATTGATTCAGTGAAAGAGTGAATAATTAATTGAAGTAGATACAGTTGCTAATGCTGTCCAGTCTCTGTGGCAGATGGAAAGGAGCCAAACATGAAGGCGCTTAAAAGGAATTGGAGACACCAGTGTTGTGATTCTTCCACCAATAGAATGGCAGTAAATGTCCCAGTGGCCACAGAGATAGAACTCCACTCCCCTGGAGCCTTGCCCGCCTGCTAGGGATCACTGAAATGCTCTTTTTGCAACTACAAGGATATTTTTACTATGGTTCTCAAAGTCTGGAGAACATAGCACCAGTGACTCCAGTTCCCCTGTGCAATTTCCCTATCTCCTATATTCCTTTCCTGGCCCCATCTGACTGTCTAGAAGCTCACTTTATCCCAATAACCCTACTCAGACAAAGCAGCTAAAATTGCTTCCCACTCGCAAACTGTATCCCAAGATCTCAACGTGTCTGTCCTGGACCCTGCCATTTGCAGAGCTAGTCATCCAGGCTACTCAGGAAGGTGACTTACAGAGTAACAGATGTACTCAGCAGAGAACTATTTACACCTAGCTGAAACCAGGAAGTGCTGTAATTATGAGAAATAAGAGTATTTCCACCTAAATTTCAATTAAGTGATTTTAAAGCTCTGATTGGCCTTTAAGTAACACTAGTTTTCTACATTCTGAAAAATGTTGAAGGGGAGAGCAACAATATAAAGGTAAATTATTTTCAGCAAGAACAATGTGCAAATATCTAATTTATTGTTTCGCTTACACAAAGATACCATTCTAGAGAGATTAATGAACTGAGCCCAAGAGCCAGAGAGCATCTGGCCTTTCTGACTGTCCTTTCAAATTTCACTCCAAATAATTTTAGCTCATGAATATTAAAATTCAATCTGTTGCACTATTGAGCAATATCTTACTCTTTGTATATGACCTAACACAGGATTCAGCCTGTCAAACCACAGGCATTTGTCCAATATTCTAATGGAAATATAGAAACAAATTATTTTCAAATCCCTGTGTGATGTCCTAGACAATAAATGAAAGTTGATTCATGGCTTCACTTCATGTCAGCAGTGGAAGCCATGACAAACATATGATCATTTGGACAAAGTGACACTGAATCGTGACAGGAAGAGTCAGAGTGGCTAGGAAAAGCCTATCAGGCTTTAGGCTTTGATAACAATGAGTGTGAGCAAGACAATCCCAAACCAGACCTGGCCTCCCCAGAGGGGGAGTAGGTTGGACACAGGGAAATCAGCAGGTGAGCCAGTCCACCAATGGGAGCAAACAGGATTGGGCTGGCACTGCATAAGATATACATTATGTCAGATGAAGCAGACCAGTTCAAAGGAGTGCATACAAAGGACTGGCCCCATTACATCAAGAAATCATCCCTACAGTAGAGTGAAGTAAAGGGTTATCCGGTGACACTTTAAGAAGTTTTTATGGACTTTGGCCATAGCTGCACTGGGGAAATATATTGTGTTAGAACAGATTAAGTTAACCAACATAAAAAGCATAATTTAGGACCTGCTTAGACTGGACCAAGTTAAGGGGGCCCTTAGACTGGGCCAAGTTAAGGGGATCAGCATTGAGGGGGGCCTTCAGGTTAATAGTGACCTGACAACACATATTTAAACAAAGCATTCCTTGTCCATCCTAAAGGCAAAATGGAGTTTAACATGGTGTTAGTTAACATGACCCATTTTTCCCAGTGTAGAAGATGCCATCTCAAGAGTAGAGGATTATGCATTGCCCCAACAATTTGCTGAGACTTCCCGTCAGTTCAGACTGCAGAGGTGTTAATTGACACCTGAGAAACAGCCCTTTTATTCTGAATTTCCTTTTGAAGGACAACTTATGTGAATGCTTTCAGGTCAAAGTCTCCTTTGAAATACCAATTACTTGAAATTGGCCTTTACCACCCTGAGATATTTGTATATCAAATGGCATTCTTGTACCCAACGTGTCTGTTTTAATAAACCTTGAATTATATGAATATTTATTTGTAATAAAAAAAATCTCAACATAATTGTCATTTTCATTATTAATACCCTGGTAGCCTGGCATTAGGTAATGAGACCCAAGTGTAATGTTGCACATAAAAATTATTCTATTATCTTCCTTTGAACTGCTTGGTTATCCTGGCTATTTTCATATTCAAGATTCACAGAACCTGTGTTAGAAATAAAACTGGATGTTCTGACTGTATGTAGTTGCTAACTACTGGCTTCAATATTTTTGCTGCAACTCTCTTCTAGAGGAACCAGCAGGAGAAAGTAGGTTGGTAATAGTGTGGTGTCAGGCAGTAATATCACAGCCAGCTTCTGATACTCAGTGCTGTCTATTGTATTATTCCAGTTGCATGTACTGTTCAAGCCTGCGACAAAATTTCCTTCCCAGATCAAACCCTCAGAAGAATAAAGCCTCATTGTATGGTGTGTACTTACATACAAAATCTCTGGCCATCCTTAAATCCCCATGTTTCTTTAATAACAGAGGTTATTTTGGATACACTGTAAACTGTCTCACCACAACTGGCACTAGCTGGCACTTTGTTAGCCTCTCTCCAGCACACAGTTGACGCACTTTCATGTGGCAATTTGGGGAAGACTGACCTTCCACTGCCCGCACTATACCTATTATTGCCCTGATCCATCACAATAGCCGAGAAGACCCATAGCTGAGACTCTTTGAATCAAGAAAGAAAACAAAATTCATTTTGTGACTAAACAAAAAGTATCTGGAGTGGAGGTAGTTTATAAAGTTTAGTTCATCCTATCAGAGTAAAAACCTGGGTTAAGTCCTTCAATCAAAGTATGGGAACCATGCTTTAAGACCAGGGGTGGCGTGCTTAAGACATGGGAGACCCATCACAAAGCATGTCTAGTGAATTCCAGCTATCTAATCAGACAAATGAGTGAATATTCACTCAGGTTGATTTGACTACAACCCACTGTGCAATGTGTTCATAAGAACTATTCATGGAATACTGTTGTCAAATATGTTAATTAAAACTATTCATCAACCCAATTAAAAGAAACAGTCATAAAAATCATGATCTATGTACAGACAATTTGCAAACAGCAAACAGGGCTGAATTCATTGAATGAATTGATTTCAGAATGTAGTTCTATCCTATTAAGTGCCACGTGCAGTCTATTTGAAGCAATTACCATCATTCACTCCAGATGCCCAGAGGTAAAAGTCTTGAGCTACTCCACTCAACAGTCTTTCTCTAGATATCGTTTATTTTAGTTTGGAAACGTTTGTCTCTCCCATCACAGGTAATCAGCGAGTTTGAAGCCTCTCCTGACTCATTTTCCTACAGAATCCCCAACTTGAGTCGGAATCGACAATACAGTGTCTGGGTGGTGGCTGTCACTGCTGCAGGAAGAGGCAACAGCAGCGAAATTATCACTGTGGAACCATTAGCTAAAGGTATGGAGATGGTCCTTTATAAAACAGTCTGTCCATTTGTCTTTTAAGAACACCAGTTACTAACATACCTTCACTGCGATTGGTGTTGTGACAGCTTGGTGTTGTGGTTTGTTTATTTTTAAGTTTCAATTATAAGTTTACTGTAGGGTCTGTCTGCATGGCAGTCACAGGTATACTTGTCTTAGCTTTAATTGAGCTAGCAGAGCTGAACACAATAGTGTATAAGTATAGCAGAACTGCGGCAGGCAGATGGAGAGGGTAGTGCCCTCACAATGGACATATTGTGGGGGGAGCGTGCACCCCCGCCAGGTCTTGGGCCTCAAGCTATCACATCTCCCTTGGGGTGGAATCACACATGTCTCCCAGTCTCAGACCAGGTAGAAGGCTGTATTCCCCTGTGATTAACTGTGATTACTTCAGCAGGCCTGACTTATCTTCAGTGCCTGCAGTTCTGTTCCCTCCAGGAGCAATGACGAGGGACAGAGTGTTCATAGGTGAACATGTGAGAAGCTCCTTTGGGGGAGAACGGAGGAGCACAGAGCGGTTTTATGCCAGCTCAGGACTGGTGAAATTACAATATATGAAAGCAAAAGTCACACTAATACAATGTCATGTCCTCTAATATAAGGATAGTAGGCAGTTTGCAGGCGTGCAAGGTGTTTTGACAACGCAGTAAAATAATGTGAGACTTGCAAGTAAGCTGTTGATAGCTTGGGCAAAACAAGCTCTCCCAGTTCACTTGTGAGGATCAAAGTATTTTATACTCATATGTGCCTACTATAATTTCAATGCTGGTCACTGGTTTCTAAGGAATTTGGGAATTTTGTTTGCTTCCAGGTTAGTTTGTTTGTATTTTTTTTAGAATAATCTGAGAAGATTTTTAGTTATGCATAAATGTTTGTGTATAGAAAGTAAATTGGGCTTTAATTTAGTTCCTCTTGTGCCACTGACACATCGGGCAGTCCAGTTTCTCCATTGATTATGACACTAGTTATGGTGGTGCTTCCCAGGTGATACCAATACATTCAGAATCCTCTGTCACTGTCTTTTGTCAGTTCTTCCCTAGCCTTCCTCGCTTTCTCTTTTCTCCTTCTTGTACTCAGTTCAGTGTCTGCTTAGCATGTCTCCCATCTTCTGTATGGTGTACGTGTCCCAAAACCCGATCCTTCTTTCTTTGATGATATTTGTTAGCATGTCCTGCTCTGTGAGCTCCCTTCTCTCACATTTTTTATTTTGTCTTTCTGTAAAATGTGTAATATCTCCCTCAGCCATCTGTGATGGTGATGGGCAGCCATCTGTTTTCATTAGCCACTGTCATTGGTCAAGTCTCTGCTACAACAGAGCGACCAGTACAATCACATGGTATAATCTGATCTTTAGTTTGGTGTGGAGACTTCTGTATGACCAGCTGTTGTGGTGTACTTTGTGGTAGAGCCCTGCAAGTTGGCAGATCTCCACTTCAGATCTGTGGAGCATTTTTGCAGAGTGTGTATCAGACACAGATACAAATTTTGTATCCACACAGGGCTCTACTTTGTGGTACAGATGAAATCAGCCCTTTTATAATTTAAAAGTTATCAATTACAAGAAAAGTAGCATCGTCTTCTCTTATACAATGAACATGTGCTGTGAACTTTATTCTGTTAGTTTGCAAGTGGTTTGTATTTCTGTGAAGTTATACGTTACCTCTGCACACTCTAATGATGTAGAGCACACAAAACGTTGAAAATCATTTCCTGTCATACCCACAACTGAAATGTCTGCAGGTACCTGACATCTGATTCGTAACTTAGGGAATAATTGACTTCTGAAGTTACCTTCAGAAAGTAAGTAAACTACACAGGAAGGTTGGTAAGAATCTAGTGAGGCCTTTTTCTAGAAGTTTGCTGTATGAAAAAAAAAACTCTTCAAGTCAGGGATCTTGCAGTAGTCCAAAATGGTAGTAAAAAATAACAAAATTTTTCAGTCAATATGAGAGAGCTTAAGGAGCATCAGAAACATTTTGAAAATATCAAAATGAAATATTCTCTTGACACTTCTGAAATGAATATCTGTTCCATGGGAAATTTTGCAATTTCATTTTTTGGTCTTTTTTGGAATGATTATTTTTTGCTGAAAATTTGGAGTTTCCAGTGGAACAAGAATTCTAGTTTCCTGCCATCTCTGCTCACAAGTGGATTGCAGCTTTTACTGATACTTCAAGGTATCTTTGGGTCTGTTTTGTAGATAAATTATAGTGATTGCATTAACTGCTACAGGTATTTTTTTAGACAGATTGACTAGCTTAAAAAAACCCTCCAGTGGTGAAATCTTGGCTCCACTGAAGTTAATGAGAGTTTGGCATTGACTTCAGAGGGATCAGGATTCACTCCAGGTGGTCAGTCTGTGATAGACTTTTGGGTTTTGTTTGTTTTAGTTAGCTTATTTTTAACTATCCAGTTACCTTTTCCTACTGTGTGGTCTTATTATGCTTGTGTTACACATACCCCTTAGGGTATGGTTACACTTACAAGATTATAGCGCTATAGGTTATAGCGGTCCCCGTATACAGTAATATGTATAGCGCTATTGTATGTCCACACTCAGATGCTCCTGCGGTATAGCATGGCCACATTTGGGGCACTTAATGCAGCATTAAGAGCAGCGCATTAGGGCAGGTATCCCAGCATTCAGCTGGATGCAACGTGCTTTTTAAACGAGGGGGGTGAGGGGGGACGCGTTGTGTGTATGTGGAGGGAGAGAGACAGTGGTTTTTCCGTTTTTCTGAAAGCCTGTCAGTGAGCCTCCGTTCACAGAAGGCTTTGTTTTCACACAGGCTCCCTCCTTAAACATTTGCATTGCTTATCTGCCGAGTTAAGAAAGAAACTCTAAAGAGGTACTTCCGCATTCCTCCAGCCGAGTTCAAAACAAAGGGAAGAGACGTCAATTGCCTTAAATGGCTCTAGGCATCTCCAGAGATTACTTGTAGCGCAGTGGGTGTCCACATCCTTGCTGTAGCGCTACAGCAGCTGCGCTACAGCCCTTATTCCCCATGCGGAGGTGGATTAACAATAGCGCTATAACTCAGCAGTTATAGCGCTCTACGTGCCTTGCCAGTGTGGACGGGGAGGAGGTTATAGCGCTCGTGGGGGCTTTATAGCGCTATAAAGTGCCAGTGTAACCATGGCCTAAGTCTTTCCCAAAACATATGACCCTGAAAATGGCACTGCAGAAAACAAAACTGCAACATCACAAGTGATAATTGACTTCATGCTATTCTGGTGGTATCATTTACTCAAGACAGTGCTTTTACCATTAAGGCTAATGAAGTACCTGCACATGTAGAGTAAGCAGGTATTTGTTGGCTGCTGTTTAGCATCAACAAGTAATGGACATTTTCCGTCTGGCTCTTTTTCTATCAGCAATATACTGTAGTCCTACTACTTAGGCTTCATTTAATTGGTTCCTCTCAGTCATTAGAACTGATTTTTGGTGTATGTTTTAATTAATTTTTTATCAGAGCAAATGTCCTAATAAGCTGAGGCTTCTACTGCACATTAAGAGAATCTAGGTATCACAGTCCAAAATGATTACATAATATATGGCTTCATTTTCTCTTCATGAATCCCAGCAGTCCCACTGCAGCCCACAGAAGTCTTGAACAGCCTTCAAGACCTCTTCTGTTATGTATGATTTTACTTTAAATATTATTTGAAGAGGATAAGAACCCACTGAGATAAAACATCTCAGTTACATTTGATGCTGACTCTCATTTTCATGTTTGTCTAACTGGCACAAAATGGATCATTAACTGACAGTTCTGCTCAACAGGCACGACTGAAGAATATTATTATTAAAAATGCACTATGAAATGTAGTTGCATCCAAATTTGCACAGTGCTTTTAGATGCAGATTTAAGGATAAAAAAATGAATAATGAAGGAAATGGATTCCACACCGTGTAGAGTCAAGCACAGGAGTTTATTAGGCACAGCACTGGCAGAGTATCACTTTGCTTATTAGGCTCAGAGACACCGCAGAACAATTAACTGCAATAGGTTATATATGACGCTCATTGGGCAGAGAGGAGAAATGAGAGTGGTTTTTCCCATGCCTTGGGATAGGTTCTAGCAGCAAGACAAGATAAGCACAATAACCCAAAGATCTAAAAGATTATATAATGGCTCCATCCATGGCCCAAATTAACATATTGCTGAAACATAGGTAATTACCCTCAAACAATATCTATTAAAGTGTATAGGTTAAATCCTAATTTTGGTGTCTAGGGCAATGAGGTAGCAACTCTCGCGGTTGACCCATAGGTACATTCCTGGAGATTTAAAACAAGAAGGCAGTAATTAGTACTTAACAATAACAATTGTTTATAAGTCTATCCTTGCATTTCTGTGGGCTAGGATTAGCATTCATCTGTGAGGGAAGGGTGTCATAAGTCATGTCAATCATATTAGGCCTCTCCCCAAACTCTGTCTGGGATCTGAGGGATATTGTACCACTATTTCCTCCCTGCATTAGGGAGTTAACTTTGAGGCCTTTCTCAGCGCTTCATGTGTCTATAACTCACGATAAGGATGCCCATTTGGAGTAATGTTGACTCTGCTCACTGACTTGAAACACACACAAAGTTATCTGCTTACCCCAGCTTTCTCTTAGGCATGTATTATTTTCTGTTAGCTAGCCCTAATGCCCAGGCCAAACTGGACTCCGGGCCTATATGAAAAGTTCTTAACAGAAACTGCAGATCTTACATCCAGAGCAAATGGATTTTGGCCCTTCAAATAATAATTATATTAAGGGTCATACCTGGGAAAATGTTAAAGCTAAAACATGACCCCACAGGGCCTATGTATTATGGAACAAAAATACTATAGTAACATTTTGCTGAAATCCTTAGGTACAGTACAGTGTGTTAAAGATGGAACTGCCATCTTTACTTTGAATTTATTAGTTTTTGTGGATTCAAATTAGACTCCTATCCCCTCAGCACCCTCCAATTTATTTGCCTAACTCCTTAATAATTGCGGTGAGACTATCCCTCTTAAAGTTATCAAATTTCATATTGAAAAACAAAACAGCTTTGTGTTATGCCGCACAAAAGGAATCTGTTAAAAATGACAAATCTATTTTTTAAGTTCCCACAGCTCAAAATATCAATCTGAGCTTTTCCAATTCATAAGAAAATTCATCTTCCCCAGATACAATGTTTTACTCTGGGCTTGCTCATAGCATGCTGAAGACTCTATTGACTTATGTTGAACATCCGGCTGCTCCAGCTACAGGCATTTAAAATGAATGGCTTAAGCAAGCATGTGCTAAAGTGGAACAAAATGAAGTTTCCTCTGTGGGCCAACTTATAAAATATTTCCTTGATCCTGACAACCGCACTTTTCTTCTTTTTAAAATTCATTGTTCCGCATAGATTCATCCCATACAACGTAAAGGCCTCATTTTCAAAGCAGACAGCCTGTTTTGAGTACAAAAATAACAGTTTTGTAGGCACAAACTGGTGCAAGAACAGATTTAGAAGGCGCCTTTAGAATTGTGTTTTATATTGCTAAAATTGTCTGTGGGCCATGCATTTGAGGACACATCTTACACATCCACATGAATGTTTTCAGATGGGATACCTTGATGACTTTAGCATTTGTGTGATCACATTTCCTATGACCAGAGGTCTGTTCTTTTCTGGTGATTTCTAGTTGCCAAAATGGCCTTTGGGTACCATTGCAATCTGAAGCAACTTCGATCAGAAAAAAAGGGATGTTTTAAGCTGCACCAGAGACTGGCTCCAGGATCAGGGGCACAGAGGTCACATAAAGCCACAGTTTCCCCTCAGATGAGTTGGGTTCAACACTCAACACTAGTGCAGTTGAAGATCTGTTCCTATACGTCATGAATGAGCAGTTCCAGTAAATTGCATCTTTACCATCAAATATCCATTCTACTCTATATCTGAAGTGAATTCTTGACAGAGAGTTCACAACTATGGATAATTTGAATGTAATGCTCATATCATTAGAGGAGATGAACTATCCATAGACTGACCTAATTGTTAAAATCTATCTATCTATTTTAGGCATTTTTATAACATGCATCACTATAGTATTTAATCACTGGCACTCTTTTTCCCATTGAGCCAGTCTCAGCCAGAAAATATAGACCTAACTGAAAATCACACATCAGGATATGAACTCTGGCAGTTCCACCAACAATCCCACTGAGGTACAGTTGCTATCTAGCCTAAACTGCTAACTCTCACCAGGCTGTGGATAGTGATGATACCCACTGGACTTTAAGATGACAATGTTTTATCTGGGGTAATAGTTTTCTTTTTTACATTAACATTACTTTGGATGGAAACATAGATAATGGGCAAGACTGCTTCAAAAGAACTTATGGTATTCCATGAACTGCTAGAAAACGAGAACGAAGAACCTTTCTACCCATGCCACTCACACAGAAGTAGAGCAGGAATTGGGACAAGCTCTGATCACAGGATTATTTAAGAAAAACTACGCAGTGGGGCATAGGACCATATAGGCAAAGTCTAAGGTGGTTTGACACTTGTAAAAAAATGAGTCTCGTTTATAACAAGAGCAAGGAATAAAATAATGTTGACTTTTGAAGGAAGGTATCTGGGCCAATGAGGACATAGATTAGTCATACAAGAGAGATTATCAAAACCACTATTGATAAATTCAGAATGTTTTCAACTTTCGCTTCACTGAGGTGATTAAGATTTTGTCTTTGCTAGTCAAAATGAAACTAGGAGATATCATATGGTGCTGATAGGCTATTCTTCAGTAACTAGAGTTTTTAAGATTCTGACATGTTGTAGATATGGCTACCAGAAAATGTGGACTAGAAGATAATTCGAAGAGGAAAATCCCTCTGAAATAATATTTCATTTTAGCTCCTACCAATAAATATACAAAAGATTAAATTTTCATTAAGTACTAGGAAAGTTAAAAAGGGCTCCGTGATTAAAAGCTCTTGGGATTTATTCTCCTTCAAGGCTCTTCCATCCCCAGTCTTCTTTCCTCCAGATATTAAAAATACATTATTTGTGTTCAAATAAATAGCTGATAATGTGGGACAAAAATAATTAATTTAATAATTAACATAGCTTGAAGCAAGTTGTCTTTTCCTTTAAATATTTATTTTTGCATTTGTGTGTTTTTACTCCAAAGAATGTATGAAAAAGTGCTCCTCTGTTTCAGTCTTCCTCTTCTTATTGTTCAGCTCCAGCCAGAATTCTGACATTCAGTGGCACAGTAACGACCCCATGGATGAAGGATATCATCCTTCCTTGCAAGGCCGTTGGGGACCCATCTCCTACAGTCAAATGGATGAAGGATAGGTAACCAGCAACTATATGTGTAGCTTGAATAAGGCACTTTAGCTTAAAATCATGGGCAAGATTGTGCATGACACTGCATGAGTGTGTCTGGAGGAATCTACCCTTGGTTCACTGTGTAGAGACCGATTACAGCTGCAGAAGGGACGTTCAGAATGTCCAACTGACTAAAGCTTGTTAACTTTAAGTGTTAGATGGTACTGAAAATGTGCGGGGTCGGGGGAGGGAGAGATCAATGTTAAATACTTTAACTATAGTTTGATTGCTATTTAGAATCAGGCTCCGGGAATATAACTAGTGTGTCAGTGATCATTGTGTTGCTAATGTGAATCAAAATCCATGGTAAATGCCAATAATAGTAATTTTCTGAAAAGAAAACATTTAAGAGTATAGTACATGACACCCATTTTGCTCTTTTCTAAACATACTGGTCACATATTGGAGAGTCATGCTTGTAACTGTATGGGCAATAATTTGATCCAAATATTGTATCAGCAATGATACTTGGAAGCTATGAGAGAGAAACCCATGTCCCATACCATTGTACAACTCTGAGTTACATTGTGCCCTGAGTTGATTGTACTTTTTGAAGTGGCTGATAATTAAGGAGGGAGCCTTCTTTTTTATTATTCAAATCATAGCCAGGATTCCAACCTATCCAAATACTGACGATTGGCATTCTCCAGGAGCAGGTTTCCAGTGCTGCCTTAACTAAAGACGGTCCTGTTTTTTCTTTTGTTTATTTTAATCCGATTGTAACTTCTTTAATGTATGCATTTTGTTTCCTGTGAGGTAGTAACGGGACACCCAGTCTAGTGATGATTGATGGGCGAAGAAGCATCTTTAGCAATGGCAGCTTTGTTATCCGTACTGTGAAAGCAGAGGATTCTGGATATTACAGCTGTGTGGCCAGTAACAACTGGGGATCGGATGAAATTATTTTGAATTTGCAGGTACAAGGTAAGCCAATTGGACCTTTTACATATTTTTTTTTACAGTCTTGTCATGTCTGTTAGTTAATGTGTGAGAGTGTATGTAATATATATTTAAGTGTGCGTGTGTTTGCATGTCTATGTACAAACAATATTTTTGAAAGTTTAAATATTCAAAAACAAGACAAGAAAACTCATAAGAAAGATTCTCCTAGTAACGGTGACTTGGCTGCTTCACAGTTCATCATCCTATATATTTTATGCTATACATTTTGCAAGCTAAAAATTAATATGATAAAGTCATTGACTTCAATGGGACTGTTCAAGCACTTAAAGTTAAGCAAGTGGATAAGCATTTGCAGAATCAGATTCAAAGCGTTCACTTTCAATTGGTTTTGAGTTTGACATAAAGAAAATAGCATCTTATGCTTTTACTGTTGTTATGAATATATAAATATATCATATTAAAGTTGCAAAATTTAACAATAGCTCAAGGAATTTTGTTTAAACTTCCCAAATCAAATTTTGCTGGACTGAGACCTAGCATGGAAAACTTCAGCATGAAAGGAGAAATGTGCAGAACACTATGGTGACTATAAGAGGGGATATTAATATTTTCCCCTAATATAATCTTAGTTAGCAGGTATTACCAGGTACCTGTTATAATATTTTTTAAATGTATATAGTCACCAAACACGGTATTGCTAGGTGCACAAACAATGTGAAAATATGTATAACACTAATGTCAACAAAAGCACACAATGTTCATGTACATACACACACAAATATCCCTCAACTCATAAGACTTCCCTCCTCTTTCCCCCTCAATGCAAAGCTTGAGCAAATAACCCTTGCAATGTGCTTTAATTGTCAAAAACATATCAGACACGGGAACTATATTACTGAATTGAGCACATGGAACACTCCATTGGAAAGCACTCCATTCCCAGTCCCCAGATATGTGATCCTAAAAATTGTCAGATTACGCAGCCCAGCAATTTAGAACACAAAGAGAGTGGTCTCTATAGCAGTGGTGGTCTCTATAGCAGTGGTGGTCAGATATGTGATCCTAAAAATTGTCAGATTACGCAGCCCAGCAATTTAGAACACAAAGAGAGTGGTCTCTATAGCAGTGGTGGTCTCTATAGCAGTGTAGGTATTTCTATGTATCCATGTCTATTAAGCCTTGAAACAAATATCAGCGAGTGCATTAACTCAATTAAAACCCAACATAGGAGTGGTGATGATTTTTTGTAAAGTCGGAAACATGATAACAATAGGGAAATGGGGCAGAAATAACATTAAGTTGAAGCCTTGTTTCTTGTACTCTAGTACATACTTTCATAATTGTATATTCTCTATGTTATTAAACTGCAGTAACTAAAAGCACATCACTATTAATTCCTTGGAATAAAGGGAGATTGGCATTTAATATGTGGGATCTTAGGTGAAGAAGGTGAGAACTGTGATGAAAAATTGTATGTTCAATCTTTTAGTGTGTAATATGTTCAGCAACTCTCAGTGGAATGTACCAAAGCAAAAGGAATAAGGGAGCAATGATACAGTACATTTGATGTAACCAATCTTCTCTGGAGTATAGAGTTTATTTTTTCTCCAGCATTCATACTGTATTTAGCAAGTTAACTAACTAAGATTACCCCCTCTCCCACATAAACAAGGTGAAATTGGTGGTCATATCAGCACTGATCAAATTACTGTCCTATGACTTGAATGGGAATTTCAGCAGGAGATTACTCCAGATGCTTTGCTCTGGGGAGCACAAAGAGTCCATAAATACAGCTGTATTTACAGCTGGTCCGTGTCACTAGAATAGCACTTAGTAGCTGAAGTATGCTATTGAATCTGACCTATAGGATGAAATTCTGGCTTCACTGAAGTCAATGGGAGTTTTGCCATTGATTTCAGTGGAGTCTGGGTTTCACCCATAGTGTTCAATTTCATATCCTTCAGCCTCCAGTTTCTTCCTCACTTCCTCTATCTATGGTGAAAGAAGAGATGGAACCTATATTAACATTCTGCTCCCTCCAAGCATTTTTGGACGGGATGTCTCTGACAGAGCTGAGTGGGAAACAGTTTTCCAATTTCCAATCCTGGGAATATTTTCAAGAGAGTGAAAATATTTCCTTATTCTAAATCAGGACTAAATTTTCACAGCCAAAAAAAAAATACAAAATTTAAGTTCGGGACAAGTGAAGCATTTCATTTTGATCATTTCAAAATGTTTAATTTTGACATTTTTTTCTTTATATCTCTTTTTCACTCTAATTGGCTTAGGTTTCTAAATAAAAAGTCATTTCAAACTGGACAAACTGAATGTTTCATTTTGAAAATGTTGAAACAAGCGATTTTGACAATTTCAAAATTTTTTTCCAAAAAAATTTCAAGGCCAGGAGATTCATTAAAAGTACCTGTTTCTCAGACAGTTTTGTTTTTGACATATTGTAATTTTTTAATTAAAAAAACATTTCCTAAAAAAAAGTTCCCAATCAGCTCTAGTTTCCAGTCCTAGAAATTTCAGAGATGTTTCTTACAGAATGGACTACATCACAGAATTCTTAGGAGAAACATGCTAGTGTTATAAATCATAGAGGCAGGGATTCCCTCAGAAAAGGGCAACTGGCAGAAAGATTTTTATCCACTCATCAATACCTGGAAGTAAGGATGGATACTTCTGGTTGGGTAGAGAGAAAACAAATCAAAACTCTCAGACAAAATCTCCAGTTGAACTGACCCTGTGTTGCCGTGATTGTGAAGTATATATAACTTTTTAAAAAATATTTATTTATACAAATCTTGAACCTCTGCCTCTCCTGGTTCAAAATAGCTGCAGAAGGGGAAGTTAAGTAACTAAATACCACAAAAATTGTCCTTGCCATATTTCTGGCCTGACTCTAACCAGGCAGTCCCAGAAATCATACAAGAGCTTTTTCTCATCAAATTTCTAGTTCATAATTGCAAACCCAGGACGTTCAGATAAAGTTTAGATAAATATTCAGGCTTTGGGCATCTGATCCAAATTGAACCAACTCTTTGGAATTTCACCTACCACTACTTTATTTTGTTTTTTAAACAAACAGCATTAGCTTAGCAAATGTTCATCTTTGAGGAGTCCACAGCATGCACTGCATTTTCAGTCCTCCTTCTTCCCCAGTCCTCCCTTCAGGAATCATCAGTTGGCATAATAGGACTAGATAAATAGTTCAGTTGGAAATCAAAGCTATGTATGAGTCTGCCGAAATGACCAGAATATTGCAAGATGAGCTCACATGAGGGAATCATAATATTTTGTCACAGTGAAAAAGAGGGAGGGATGGTCACTTTCCCACCATCAGTCCAAGGGAATCTATCCTCTCTGCCCAGGCAAAAATTTAGGTCTGATAGACTCTGCACAGCAACAGAACCAAAATTTCTCCAGGTTCACCCTCCTCTTGTTGGTAGTGTTGCCTCTCGTCCATGTGAATGGGCATCATGAATGGAAGGAGAAACATCTGGAGGAGCTGTGGCTTTGCAAAAGCTGCTTTTGCACATAGGAAGCTGGATTTCCTCATGGCAGAGATACTCCATTCCTGTGCCATTTAACGCACATAGCTAAATGTGTATGGACCTGCTCTGGCTTATGTGATTACCACTATTTGGTGCAAACACATCCTTGCATGGGACATTTGTTTGAAAATGGGCCTCACTTTCCATCAGCTAAGCATGCAGCCATTGTGCTTAAAACAGGCATGAAAATTAATAGAAAGTAATTATGAAAGGCCAAGTGTGTTCCTGGTCATTTGGAAGGAGATCCTGTAGGATAGCAAAAGTGGGGGGAAATGAATGATAAAATTGTATAGAAATTTAAATATAAAAAATAAGAGCTTGTCTGCTCACTCCTAACAGAGGATGTCAATTATACAGACACTTTGACAGAAATAATTTGCATTTTTGCCACACAAAACAGTTATTTGATAAATGACTGTTGGAATGGTTTAAAGCTACGCATAATCATTTAAATCTATTTTCTATTTTTAACTCCTTCCCATCCAGTGCCACCAGACCAGCCAAGACTTACTGTGTCCAAAACTACATCTTCTTCTATCACTCTTTCCTGGATACCTGGAGACAATGGTGGTAGTTCTATCCGAGGTAATAGGAATCAGGTTAACTGCAACTTCTTACTAAATTATCATCTCTTTAAAGGCCTAGCATATGATAATGATTAGGTCTCTGTGTCTGTCACAGAGATTGCGGAAGTGATATACGCAAGTAATATTTATATTACACCAAATCTATAGAAACTAATCCAGTAAGAAGAGAGTTCAGTATCTTTCTGTACTAAAGGATTTCCTAATAATATTAAAGTCCTCATAACATCTTGTCATATTCAGCAGAATTTGTGATTTGTATCTTCTAAAGAAGTTAGGTAGCTGATTTATCATTGTCTTTGCTTTTCTTGCAGGTTACATACTGCAGTACTCTGAAGATAATAGTGAGCAGTGGGGTAGTTTCCCTATTAGCCCTAGTGAACGGTCTTACCGTTTAGAGACCTTGAAATGTGGTACCTGGTACAAGTTCACACTAACTGCTCAGAATGGAGTGGGACCAGGACGCATCAGCGAGATCATAGAGGCCAAAACACTTGGAAAAGGTAGTGAATTGCTGTCCTGTTTACTCAGATAGTTAATGAGTGTGAGATCTCCCACTCTGCTATAGAAGTAATTCTGTTGTTATGGTTAGAAAGAGAAGAACAGATGTTCCAATTTTAGTTGCTTTGAGTATTTTGTTATTGCTTTTGAAAACATTGTTTGCATTGTTGTAACCATCCCTGAGCATGAGAGAGACAAGATGGATGAAGTAATATCCTTTATTGCACCAACTTCTGTTGGTGGAAGGTACAAGATTTCAAGGTCTGGGAAAGTAAGCTGAGTTTCTGAACTAAATATAAGTTGGGATAGATTGTTAAGCAGAAGGGATAAATTATCTCAGCTACCTTGTCTCTTTGAAAACATTTTCAGCTATGTCTTTATCACGACAGAAGAGGTTAGCAGTACAAGCCCTTATGGGCATCTTAGCTACTTCTCTTTCTTTATTTGACTGGTAATAATATCCCAAAATGATTTGGCAAATTTTACCTCTGAATCTGAAGTTTTTAGCATAGCTGTCCTTTTTTTTTTTTCTTGTTAATTTAAAGATATACTGTCTGTTTCCTCTACCACTAATGAGATTTGCCCATATGCTTCAAAGTAGAGCTAGTCAGAAAACAGAATTTTCATAGCATGGGAAATTCCAGTATTTTTGACATTTGTTTTGGTCTTGAAATGGGATGAAAATTCAAAATATCAGCTGCTTTTCAGGAATTAAAAGTTTAGATTCAGAAACTTGAAAATGAAAAATTTGGACATTTGTGAACAAAACAGTGTTTCATTTCAAAATGTCAACATTTTGATGCTTTTGCTTTGAGTTTTCCCATCACAAAAACAGAAAATTATGTCAAACTTAACAAAATATTTTGATTTTGACAAAACCCCTTATACCCTAAAATTTACATCTGAAAATTTTTGATCAGTTCTTCATGAAAGGAAGAATATAGTCCTAAAGGGCAATTCACTAATGAAAAAAATTTTCCCCAAGTTTACTTGCCTTTCTGTGACACTTTCACTTAGTTTTCTATATATTTATTTTCTTCGGGGGGGGGGGCAGCAGTGAATAACATTCTTAAATGTTGGTTGTAGATTTTCAAACTGACTTGTACAAAAGTGCAAACTGACTTATGCAAGTTCAGTCTACACAGAAGTGCATGCACATTATTTCTGGGTTTTAAAATCTGGATCTCTGAAAAAAAAAACGTTTTAAAATGGGGAGAAAAATTTGCTGACTAGAGAATGATTTATGATTTATGACAATGGCAGGACCCTCCTATCAATTATTCCTTATTTATTTTTATTTATTGTAAGTATTTCAAGTAAAATATACTTTCTCTTAGAGCCACAGTTTTCCAAAGAACAAGAACTCTTTGCCAGTATTAACACCACTCGAGTGCGATTGAACCTGATTGGCTGGAATGATGGCGGTTGTCCAATCACCTCCTTTACTCTGGAGTACCGGCCATTTCGGACTACTGTGTGGACAACGGCTCAGCGGACATCACTTTCTAAGTCCTACATATTATATGACCTCCAGGAAGCAACTTGGTATGAACTGCAAATGAGGGTGTGCAACAGTGCAGGCTGTGCAGAGAAACAGGCCAAATTTGCCACACTCAACTATGATGGCAGTAAGTGCATCCATTTTATATATTTGGTTTAGATCAGTGGTCCTCAACCCGCTGCCACCCGGCCCCGCAAGCTCTGTGGTCAGGGTAGGGGAGCCGCCGGGCCCCACAAGCTCTGGATGTCCAGGGTGGGGCAGCCGCAGGGCTGGCTCTAGCTTTTTTGCCACCCCAAGCAGCAAGAGAGCCCAAGCAAAAAAAAAGAAAAAAGCCCGGAATGTGCCACCCCAAGATTGGCCGGAATGCCGCCTCTTATAAAGTGCTGCCCCAAGAATGTGCTTCCTCTGTTAGTAGCTAGAGCCGGCCCTGGGCAGCCACCCGGGCCCACAAGCTCCAGGGGTCTGGGATCGGGCAGCCAGCCTGCCACACACAGTGGGGATCTGGGGTCAGGGTCCAGGCTGCGGCTGCCCTGTCACCCAGCCCCTGTGGCCCAGGTAACACATTGTGGGCTGCTATATGGCCCACAATGATAAATAAGTTGAGAACCACTGGTTTAGATACCGTTTTTGTGTACTATCTAATCTTTTTCTTCCATCCAGCAATCGCGATCTTTTTTTTTAATGACTGGTGCCTGCAATCATCACCAGAAAGAGTGTGATTGGCTGCAGAGTCATTCCCCGTAGTTTCTTTGTGACAGAACTCCAACCCCAATAAGTAACCTAACACCAAGCAACTCAGCATGTAGAACGAATAGTTAAAGCTAGTCCTTTTTGAGTGCAGTAAGTTATTTTAGTGCAGGAGGTTTCCTTACTGTGTTATACAATCAGTGCTGGCTATAACTCAAGTACCATCAACTGACTTCTTAGTGTTTTACTTGGGCCCTTCTATCTCCTCCTTCTTGATCCTTTCACAGTTTTTCTGCCTTTTCCTTACACTTCAAAAAGCAAAGCACAACATTTACTGCATGGCTAGATCTGCTGTTTTAAGCTGCACATTAAGTTGGGATGTTGTGAAAGGTGCAGACCAGAACATATAATGAAAGAACTAGAGCACTTAGCCACTAAATTCATATGAAAACCTGTTTTCAAAAGGCAGCTCACATGCTTTTTGGTCAGTAGATGGTAAATAATTTAATTTCACATAACATTACCTAAGTCCCATTTAACTTTGTGTGCTCCAATATGGAATCTGCAATAAGAAGACAATAAAACTGTAGAAGTATTTATATTTCAGTGGGGCATTGCTTCTGGTCAGACAGAAAATCTGACAAAGAGCCACAAATGTTTATCCTGTTTGATAACAATGCTTTGGTAATGAAGATCTGCAGCCAAAATGGCTAGCGTCAACCTTAGAGAAAGAGAGTATAATCTAGAAAAATGAGCACATGACTGGGAATCAGAAAAGTTTGTAGAGCAGAGTGGGAAGCAGAATTTTATTTACATGAAAGGATGTTTTTATTCCCAAACTGAGACAAAACCCATGAAATTCTGAAATAATCTGTTACAGAAACACCAAAACATTCCTGCAACAGGGATGTTTCAGTGCTCATCTATAGTGTATCAGGTTTGCACTTTTTTTTAGATTAGCTATAGAACATTTAATGTATTTACCTAAAAATTGAATTTTAATTTAAAGTTAAGACACTATTTTAATATCACTTAAGTCAAAATATAGCATCTTGAAAGACATATTTTTAGATACTACTGAGCCTGTCTTCTCAGCCAAAGGGTTTGTGTAACTGTAACTGAAGGCAAATTTTAGTCATTAGTATTCAGGAGAATTTGGGATGATTACATTGCAGAGATTAGTTTGCCTTTCATTAGTTTGCAGTTCTTTCCATATCTTTAGCTGATCATTCTTTCTGTCATTCCCTTAGCTGGGAATGACTGAATTTCTGTTAGTTCTATGTAAATGTGTTTTCATGCTTTACTCTCTAAAGCTGTTGTTATTCTTGGTTTCCTATTAAACCACATTATTTTTGGTATAATGTGAACACTGTAGCTCAGTAAAGGGGAAAAAACCTCTACACAATGTGTATGAAAAATGCTACCGTATGAAAATAAATGTGCTGAAGTAGCTGAGATAACCTTGGACGTTGGCACATCCTGTACTTATCTAAGTCCTTTAGGGTATCACAGTGCTTATTATGTACAAAACAAGTAGCTATTCTGCAAAAAAAGGTGTAGATCTTTACATTTGACCTGCAGTTATGGCACTTATATTGCATTGTGTCATAATATTGTATGATTTTGTATTCTACATAATGAGAGAGCCATATGACACAATACAGCGGTTAAAACGTAAAAGAGAATGTATCTGTTTTTTAATCCTAACTCCCTATCCATTCAGTGAGCAGATAGCCAGTTTTATGCTTCAGTAGCTGGTTAAAATTAGTTTCCATCTGCAGTCATCAGAGATCACAATACTTACATATTTCGACTTATGTTCCACACAAATCTACATTTTATAGCTCCATTTGTGGATGCACATAGCAGGTTAATAGTAATCAGGAAGTGAATGAGAAGCCTCTCGGGATTAAACAGCTTTCTTTAGAAAGTGCTGCATGCTGCTCATATCCTGAAAAGGAAAACAAAGTGTGAAGTATGACATGCCACACGTCAGGGAATGGTGCTGAAAATGCAAATGCATCCCAAAATGAATAGAGCAAGTGCTCTCCTAGAATGGCTGTGCTTTGTAAACTACTTCCCCTTCTCCACTTTTAAAATCTCATGGTTTCTTTGCATCTTTCTTGTCCTATTTCTTTCATGAGCTAAACCTCAAAAGGTCTTTATCAGCTCCAGAATTAGCAGCAGGTATCCAAGATCAGTGCAGCGCTGCCCTCTTAGACACCTGATACAAGAATGTTTCTGTTTAAAGGGCCCATTTGATGTACATAGCAGTGAATGTGTGTTCCTTTTTAAAAGAATACCTGATAAATGATGTAAATCTGTTACACAAATACTAATTTCCCATAGTAAAGAATGAAACAAATAGGTTAGAATTTAGATCTGCAATTTCTTTGTAATGGTTAAATATGTCATGTGTGAAGGTAATACTGTATTGAACATGACAAAACCCTCTTAATGGCTTGTATGCCCTTGGAAGATACAGTACAGTTTCTGTGAAAACTCAACCTTTTCTCTTCATTAATAGGCATCTAATGTCATGAAACTGTTTCCAGGTACAATCCCTCCACTCATTAAATCAGTTGTCCAAAGTGAGGAAGGTCTGGCAACCAACGAAGGGCTAAAGATGCTGGTGACCATTTCCTGTATCTTGGTGGGGGTCTTGCTGCTTTTTGTGCTTCTGCTGATTGTGCGAAGGAGGAGGAGGGAGCAGAGACTGAAGAGACTCAGAGGTAAGAGAGGACATCTGGCATCTGATAGTCACCTAGCATGAATGTATAAACGGGGCTGTGAAGAGAAATGCTTGTGCCACTTTGTGTGGTGTACCAAAGATATTTTTCTACATAAAGTGTCATTTTCCTGTGATATTAAGTTAGTAACTATAGTAATACAGGTGATTTGTTTTTTAAAAAATCTTTTTTTCACAGAAATGAACACTGTAAAGAAATAACTTTTTGAAAAATCAGTCTCTCATCTCCATAAGCAAAGTGATTATTTTATCTGGGAAAAAAATCATGTGTTCCATTAGTTTACTTTTTTAAAGAATTTCAGCATCCCCTAGTTACACTTTCTTTGAAAGATCATATTGATTGTTCTTTGTGGGAGAGAGAAATCCATGGCTCAAGAAAACAAACCACGCATCTAGGATAATTCTGATGCAGTATCCGGATATCAATGAGCTAGAAAAACACACCCATAAATTCTCTGACATGCTCATATATGTTTTGCAAAAGATGTGATTGCATATTGCTTATAGGGTTGGACATTAATTATATTGTTTAATGTACTGTATTATAGCAGAAGTATAATAATAGCATACTTCATTGTTCACTTCAAATGGAAAAAGTTTTATACTGTCTATTTAACTCCACTCTCCTATTATATCTCGTTTTCTTTGTTGTTGAGCTATCCCTTTCTCTAATCATTACCCTATTCATACATACGTGTCTGCACTTGACATAGGTATTAAAGCTATGAATTAATGCAATTTCAGTGCTTCTTCTGACGAATGCACTGATCACTCCATCACCACTAATTGCAATGGGGGGAGAGTACCATCTCTGCACTCTGCCCAGTGTGCCTCCTGAGTTCTCTGTGTCTGTGAAGCATGGGGAACAGTACATCACATCAAGACTTCCTGAAATTAATTTGTTAAAATCCTTTCACAGCCTGTACTACATAATAACAAAAATATTTGTAATCTTTCAAATGAGTTTATTTCCAAGTACTGCATGAAAGAAAATTAGTCATAAATATTTCACACAATGTGGGATCTTGATGATTAAAAGTAGGGCCAGCCCTAGATTTTGCAGGATAATATGTGGAAATCCCCATTCACCTTCCTCCCAATATTAGTATCCACCCTCCTCTTCTTCAGATTGCTTCCTGCCTTCCTGTAGCGACAGCAGAGTGTGTGTTGATGTAGGGCCCTTAGAACTGTGCAGGTGTGTAGGTCACAGAGGAGGAAAGATCTTGTATGTAAAGGACAGCACGGGGAGTCAGGTGACCTAGATTCTGTTTCCTGCTCTTCAGTAGGTTTCCTGTGGGACATTAGTCATGTCACACTTTTCCTCTCTGTGCCTCAGTTTTCCTCATCATAAAAATGGGAATACTGATACTTACCTACTTCTCAGAGATATTGTGAGACTCAGTCCTTTAGTGATTGTAAAGTGCTTTGAGATCACTGGGTGGAAAGCATTATCACTATGCACATTCAGAGTAATTCTACTCTGATCATTAATTTGAGTTTTCATAGATTCATAGATTACAAAACCAGAAGGAACCATTGTGATCATCTATTCTGATAGATGTATAACACAGGCCAGAGAACTTCCCTGCATTAATTCCTATTAGAGCATAACTAGAGCCTGTATTTTAGAAAGACTTCTAACCTTGATTTTCAAATTGCCAGTGATGGAGAATCCACCACAACCCTCGGTAAATTATTCTCATGAAAAATGTGCACCTTGTTCCTAGTCTGAATTTGTCTAGCTTCAACCTCAAGCCATTGGATCTTATGGTATCTTTGTCTGATACGCTGAAGAGCCCTCTATTATCAAGTTTCTATTCCCCATGAAGGTAGACTCAGATCTTCTCACCCCTTAACCTTCTCTTTCATAAACTAGCTAGATAGAGCTCCTTGAGTCTTTTGATACATGGCATGTTTTCCATATACACAGAATGCTGCAAAACAATCCTCAGCATCCTGCCAACCTGTTCTAATGAAAACCTGCTTTGGAACTTTGCATGGGGACTTTTCACATGTCCACAAGTGGGTGTAAATATTTCATTATCAAGACATTCAAGACCCCATTCTGTCACACTGTATAGAGTGTGAAACTCACCCTAAAGTTTTTCTGATTTATTACATTAATCCAACTCGGAGAAAAAATTACGTGCAGCTCTTCTCTGAACATCCTTTTTCAACAGTGGACATCAGAACAGGACACAATATTCCAGTAGTAGTCTCACCAGTGCTGAATACAGAAGTAATATAACCTCTCCGCTCATACTAAATATTCCTCTGTTCATACATCCAAAGATTGCATCAGCCTGTTTGGCCACGGCATGATACTGGGAGCGCGTGTTCTGTTAATTATCCAACACGACCTCCAAATCTTTTCCAGAGTCACTGCTACCCAGGATAGAGTCTCCCATCCTCTCAATATAGCCTCCATTCTTTGTTCCTATATGTTTGATCTTACATTTCATTGTATTGAAAAACATATTGTTTGCTTGCCTCCATCTTACCAACTGATCCAGATCGCTCGGTATCAGTGACCTGTCCTTTTCATTATTTACCACTCCCTCAATCTTTGTGTCTTCTGCTGACTTTATCAGGAAAGATTTTGTTTTCTTCCACGTCATTGATAAGAATTATTAAATAGTATAGGGCCAAGAGCTGGTCCTTGTAGGACCGAACTAGAAACACCACTGTTTTGATATTTCTGAATCTAAACTTTTCATTCCTGAATAGAAAATGATACTTTGACTTTTCATCCCATTGCAGGATCAAAACAAAAGTCAAAATATTTCTTACAGTTAAAATTTTGAGTACTATCAGTAAGGCAGTTTTTATGCCATTTAATGTGTTCTATATTGTTTTTTTGTCTAACTCTAGTTTCTTATTCAAAATGTTGTATGGTACGAGGCAAATGCGATATAGAAATCTAAATATATTACATCAACGCTATTACAATTGCCAGCCCAACTTGTAATCTCATCAATGAAAGATATCAAGTTAGTTTGACAGGCTCTGTTTTTCATAAACATATGTTGATTGCCATTAATTATATTATCCTTCTTTAATTCTTTATTAATCAAGTCCAGTATCAGCCATTTCATTATTTTGCCCAGGCCTATAATTACTTGGCTTGTTCTAGGTACACTTTTTACATTTTGGCAGAGCATTGGTTTTTATCTGTCATCTGAAGCTTCCCTAGTGTTCCAGGGCTTATTGAAAATCAACATTAATGGTCCAGAAAGCTCATTGGCCAGTTATCTTAAAACTGTTGGATCCAAGTTTCTGGAGCAGCTGATTTAAAAATATCTAACTTTAATAGATGCTATTTAACATCTTCCTGAGTCCCTGTCACAATGGATTATATTTCGTCATATGATATGAAGACAGTATCTGGCTTTTATCCACTTACAGAACAGAAATATTTATTGAATCATTATGATCCTAAAGTCACCACTGACTCACTTTCCACTGACATTATTTACATTTAATATAATTCTGAAATTGTTTTCTCTGCATAAAAGCTTTTAAAAATATTTTAGGAAGTTTGAACATTATTTCATGGTGTGTGTATCTTCATGAAGATACACAACTGAGGGAGAAAGGGGAATGAGGATTCCAAGGCCAGAAGAGGACCACTGTGATCATTTAGTGTCTGACCTCCTGTATAAGACAGGACATAGAAAATCCCCAAAATGATTCCTAGAGCAGATCTTTTAGAAAAACACCCAGTCCTGATTTAAAAATTGACAGGGATGGAGAATCCACCACAAACCTTGGTAAATTTTTGTAATATTTAATTCCCCTCACTGTCAAAAATTTCCAGTCTAGCTTCCAGTTTCAGCCATTGGATAATGACGTACCTTTCTCTGGTAGATTGAAGAACCCATTTATAATATTAGTTCTCCATGTAGATACTTATAGACTATAATCAAGCTGCCCCTTTTTTTAGGCAACAAAGATTGAGGTCTTTGAGTCTAGCACTATAAGGCATGTTTTCTAATCGTTTAACCATTCTTATGCATCTTCTCTGAACTCTCTCCAATTTATCAACCTCTTCCTTGAATTGTGGACACCAGAACTGTTCACGTTATTCCAGCAGCAGTAGCACCAGGGCCAAATGCAAAGGTAAAATAATGCCTCTATGCCTACTTGAGATTACCCTCTTGTGCATCACAGGATCTCATTAGATCTTTTGGCCACCGTGCCACAATGGGAGTTCATGCTCACCTGATTATCCACCACAACCCCCCACATCTTTTTCCTAGATGGATGTCACTTGCAGTGCATTTTTCATAAGAGCATCCTTTCCATGATCTATATTTGGGGTTATGATCTAGAATGGGGTTATGGCTTCAGCTCTACCCAGGCAAATTAAGCAACCTATTCAGTATCTTTTCCTTCTATAGCATTTTAATATTGTTTTAAAATGTAGAGACAGCTAAAAAATTGCCTTTCTCCTGTGCTGCATGTTGTATAATTTATTTATTTATTCAAGAACTCTCAGTACAGAGACATTACTTGGTTTTCAGCCGGTTGTTTACCCAATTTTTCAGTGTATTGGCTGAGGCACAAGGAGGTCAAGTGATACCTGAGGTCATATAGGGATTCAGTAACTCAATATATATTAGAACCAAGCAACCTGCTGACTTTCACTCTTTTTCCGCAGTTAACCTAGCCGCCACTGTTACTGAAACAGTATCTCCTTTGCTTTGAATTTCAGCTCACTTTAATCCAAGCAGGAGATACCAGCACAAAATGATACCTGATAAGTGGCAACACCCAATTTAAAACTGCAGTACAGCTGCTAATTTCCCCAGAGTCAACCCTAATGAGTTAAGAAATATAACTGATGAGATCCCAGTGAGTGAGAGTGAGCGCAGAAGCTGGATTTCCCATTTTTCACATCCTGATGTAATCATGCACCTGAAACCTTTCTACCATGTACAGTTAGCATGCCAATGAGGCTGAATTTCTGCTTCAGTTAATGTTTTGAACATATTGCTGTCTTATTGCAATTGGCACAGGTGTTTTTTTATCATATGTGTTAAGTATTCACAGACTTTATGAGTCACCCTTCATGTAGTCTCAGTACTTTAGTTTTCATTCACTAAATCACTGCCATGCACTTGTAAGCTCTGTGCAGAGCATGGGAGGCACATACAGCCATTGTGTATTATGTTGCTGCTATTATCTGAGAAAATGGACCAACTTGGGCAGTTGCTGTGCTAAATATTGGTGCTGCAGTTAAACTGCAGTGTTTTCTCATTCAACGTTTTATGCACCATTGCATAGAGCTACAGGTTTCCTTCTGGCAGTGTGGGTGAAATTGTGAGGAGATGCTCCCTTACACAGATGTTCTAAGGCCAGCTAAATAAGCATATGAATACCCTCCCACATATTTGTGGTGATGAGAACATAAACTCACTCCATTTTTTTTTTCCAGATACAGTGAGGAGGACAATATAGCTGAGCAGCAGCTGAGAATATCTGGTGCTTGAAACCAAGGGAAATGGACACATGAGTAGGCATATTGATACTGCATTGTGTTTATTCCAGACAAATGGCACTGGTGATTCACAGTATATTTGCTTTCTAGAGCCAACTGGACAAGCTGCCATTAAAAAAAGGAGAGAACATTTAATGAATAAGCTTTTCCTTGGTTTCAACCAGCATTCTAGCTATCTGTAATCACACTGTAGGAGCTATGAGTTGCAGATTTAAAGCTTCCTGCAGGGTAAAGGAGAGGTTTTATGTATCACAGCAACGTTGTTAAGTTGTGGATAATATTTAGATCTGGTCTCTTCATCATCCCAGATATTGCTGTAACTTATCAGCAGCAAGAAACACAACTGAGATCGACGAGAAATCAGAATTTATTTTGCATCAATGGCTGCATTTTCTAGGCAATATAGGCTGCATTTTCCATTTTCTTTAGTACATACAGACTTTGCCAACTCCTTCAGAGTCAATGATAAAACCATCATTGACTTCAGCTGGAAGCCAAAGCAGGCCCTTAGATTGGTTTATAATACAATATTAAAATTATTGTTCTTGTTATCATGTAGCACCATTTGTATAAATTGTCAAACAACTGTTAACATCAAAACCCCTTTGATGTAAGAGAGAGAGAGAGATTCAGTGGCACAGTGATTCAAATTAGATAGGGCATTTCAAGTGAAAAACCTCCTCTCCTCTCCATCCCCCGCTATCTGCTCTTGCATTGCAAAGGGAAAGAGAAGGTTAAAACTAAAAGAATGGAATGAGCAGAAGGGGAGAACAAACATTCAGATACTTCAGTCACGGTGAGGTATAAAACCCAACCTAGATAGACAAGATGGACGATGTCAAGATGTAGGGTATTGCAAATCCCTGTAGGATTTTAAAAGCAAAGAGAGCCCATTTTGCATTATAGTCAAAGGTAAATAAAAATCCATTAAGAGTGAGGCATTAAGCTGATGGTGATAGGCTCCTGCCTCCTGGAACATGTGAATGGTTTGCCCATTGTATCCTACATCTTTGGAAGTTTAGAGATGTGACATTCAATAGGACCATATATGAGGAACTTGCAATACATGCAGTAGATTAAGGAATGTAAAAGATTTCAGCAGAGGTGGGGAGAATATAAAGACAAATTCTGCCAATATCCTGGACATGCTGATAGATTTACACACAAGGAGACAAGGGAGGAAAAGGTAAATTAAGGGTTCCACGTGACCAATTTTTGAGAGAACAGCTCCTTAAAAGCTTGAAACTTGAAATTTGTTTTCTTATCACATTTCTTTCCCTGTGATGCATCTGCACGCTGCTTTGTTGTTCTGAGATTGCTTGTGATCTCTGGACTCCCCATTACTGGACATTAAATTACTTCATGTTTTGAATGTGAGGGATGCTGATCAGTCTTTGTTTTGTTAAAAATGCCACAAAAATAATTTTATTCATTTTACAAACAAATAGAAGAGGCAACATTGAAAGAGAGACTTTGAGTCGACCAGCCTTCAAAGGATTCCCTTTAATCTGATCTCTCAGTTGATAATGAGACCCAGAAAGGGCTTTATTTAACTAGTAGTTGCAGTAGTGCCTATGAGAATGTCTACACAGCGTTGTAAGCTTGGGTCTGTGTAACCTGTGCCTGCAGACTCAGTGTTTCCAAGCCTGCACTTGAGCATCCACATTGCATTGGAAACCTGGGCTTCTCGACCATGCTAGTGTATCCATACTTCCCTGCTCAGATCTGAGTCAGAACTTCAGCTTCTGTGGGAATACACCATTATATCCCAGAGTTCCTAGCACTTTCGACAGCTGTAGCCACTCTCAGGCTTGGTCCATAGTAGGGAGTGGGAAAACTTGTCTGTTTCTCCAACTCCCAAGATCCAGAGCCATCAGTATGGATCCTAACCCAGTGGAAGAACTTCACCACATGCTGTCAGTCCTATTTCAGGAATCAGGCAGAGCATCTGCAAGATGCCAGTGGACATTTCAATGGCAGTTTTGGGCCTGCTGAAGGCACCTCTCAGAGAGGGCCACTAACATGCCAGTCGCAGCCCAGCTGATGCTGTTCATGCCTTAGCTGCAGACTCCTCATACGTGGATTGGTGCTTTTAGAGCAGGGCCATAAACACAGACTGGTGAAATCACATCATCATTCCGGACTGGCATGACCTGTAATGGCTCCAGAACTTCTGCATGAAGAAGCAGATGGTTCTGGAGGCTGGTGATCAGTTTACCCCAATCATCAGGTGCTAGGACACCCATGTAAAGAAGGTCATATATGAGTACAGATGCAGGTCACTATAGCCATCTGGAAGCTGGCTACCCCAAACTGCTACAGGTCCCTGGCTAACCAGTCTGGAGTTGGCAAATCAGCTGTGGGGGTTGTCACGGCACAAGTCTGTGAAGCGATCAGGACTGTGATGTACTCAGAGGTGGTGGGCATTACAATTGTGCCTGAAATAACTGCTGGCTTTGCACTGGGGCCATTCATGGGACTCGTGCCTATAATTTTCCCTCCACAGGGAACACATCAGTACATAAACAGCAAAAGGTATTTCTCCATTGTTATGCAGTTCCAAGCAGGGATCAGCGCTCCATTGCAGGAGACATTTACAAACAAATAACATAAAGTCTGTCCCTGCCCCAGACAGTTTACAATCTAAAATTTAGGTAATCTGTAGCAAATGAATGAACAGATAAAAGGAGGAGGAGGAAGAGAAAGGAGGGAGGCTACAGAGGCAAATTGAATTTGGATATCTAGGAGGGAAAAAAGTATTATCTTAGAAATTGGAAATTGGAAAACCTGTAAGTAAATATTCATAATAAGTAACATAAAAATCTTCCTCTTTCTGAGATGAATGTTAACTGGGGATTTAGCTAATTTCAAAGAGTCCCCGTGGACTTCAGTGAGAGGAACGTGGGACAGTTTCTGAATACTGGATGTCAGATTGGATTAGGACTCTGGGAGGAGCAAGACCCAGCCCAACCCATTTTCCTATCTGTCTGAACAGCCTTCCTCCATTGGCCTGGTTTCCCATGAGAACTGCTTTGTCCTTGCTGCCAGTTCCCAGCTGCTGTCTGGAGGATGTAGTCCCTCCAAGAGGTCAGGTTGAGGATACAGCGGGACCATTATGACAAAAGAAACTTCAGGATGGTAGAGTCAAAGTGTGAGACTTAGTTCTTAGGGAATTACAGTGGAGAGTTTTAAAGTAAGAATTAAAAACTAGTGGCCTGAAACACAAAAACATGCACCTACAGGAACCTTTACTCCTGGTTGGAGCCCTACTGATGTCAGTGGAGCTCTGTGAGGGTATAAGGGTCCATCCATTGGAATAGTTTTGAATGACTGACTCTTATGGGAATAAGCTGCTACCTACTGACTTGTATGTAGGGCTCTCTCTGAACACAAAGGGGTAATTCTGCATAATAGCTAATGGAATGGTGTGTGTACCTGGTTGTGACCAAACAAACTCACCCTTTCGTGATCTTCCTTGGCCAATTTTCCAGGCAATCAGATTTGGTTTGGTGGTGCCCCGGTAGGAGATTGTTCATTCATGTCATGACCTGCTCCTATTCAGAAGTACCTGAAACTTTGTGAACTACTTTAACTCATCTTGATTTCTTTTAAGACAGTTGTGTTGAAAAAGGGACAACGCTAATGCTTTCACTGCGGCTGTTCTAGTTTTTATATTGTCTTTCTCCCTTCTACTGAATTTCTTTAGCTTTTTCAAGTTAAATTTTATTCTGTTCTAAATTTAGTTTTCTTCAAAGTCAAGACGAACAGTTTGCAATAAAGCCTTTAATATGTTTCTGAGCATTTTCACTGCCACTGGAGAATTATACATGCTCTGTGTGTCAGAAAGATATATGATAGTCAAATGCAGTTTTAACAAAAATAAGGAGTTTTAGAGGCTATTATGTCTTGATGGCTGAACTGAGGAAAGAGAATAATCTTTAATAAATGGCTCGCCTGAATCTCCCACTCCTTAATAATCCATCTACCAAAAAACTTTCATTGTGGCATAAAAATTAAGGTGTTAACTAACTACTTATCAGGTACTAATATTTGCCATGTTTTCTTTTAGATGCAAAGAGTTTGGCTGAAATGCTTATGAGGTAAGAATAATGTTTAGTAATTCCAAATTTAATAATGTTTTTGGGTTCAAGGGATTATATTCAAAATCATTTCTAGGAACAATTTAATTATTAAGCCTTCCATTCCTGAATTCTTTGTATCTATGCACCAAACACACCATTTTAGTAGTGACAAAGAGTCCTGTGGCACCTTAAAGACTAACTAAAATTTTTTAGAGCATAAGCTTTCGTGGGCTAATACCCACTTCGTCGGATGCATGCAGTGGAAGTATCCAAGGGCAGGTATAAATAGGTAGGCAAGAACCAGGTGGGAGATAACAAGGTTAGTCCAATCAGGCTGAACCAGCTTGTTATCTCTAATCAGGGAGGGTGAGGTGTTCCTCTAGCAGTTGAATTGGAGGTGTGAATAGCGAGAGAAGAGAAGCTGCTTTTGTAGTTAGCTAGCCATTCAAAATCTCTATTCAGTCCCAAATTGATTGTGTCAAATTTGCAAATGAATTGCAGCTCTGCAGTCTCTCTTTGCAGTCTGGACTTGAAGTTTTTTTGCTGCAAAATGCTGACCTTTAAATCTTCTATGGTGTGTCCAGTGAGGTTGAAGTGCTCTCCTACAGGTTTTTGAATATTGCCATTCCTGATATCTGATTTGTGTCCATTTATCCTTTTTCGTAGGGACTGTCCAGTTTGGCCAATGTACATAGCAGAGGGACATTGCTGGCACATAATGGCGTATATTACATTAGTAGATGTGCAGGTGAATGAACCAGTGATGGTGTGGCTGATCTGGTTTGGTCCTGTGATGGTGTTGCTGGTGTAGATGTGTGGGCAGAGTTGGCATCGAGGTTTATTGCATGGATTGGTTCCTGAGTTAGAGTTATTATGGCGCGGTGTGCTGTTGCTAGTGAGAATATGCTTGAGGTTGGCAGGTTGTCTGTAGGCCAGGACTGGCCTGCCTCCCAAGGCCTGTGAAAGTGAGGGATTGTTGTCCAGGATGGGTTGTAGATCACTGATGATGCGTTGGAGAGGCTTTAACTTTAACCATTTTAGTGTTGCTTAGGAATGAGAGCAGTGATTTCTAATGGTCCAGGGATGAGCAGACTTCCACAGAAATCTGGTTCTTCTTCGAGTGCTTGCTCATATGCATTCCAGTTAGTTGTGCACGCGCCACGTGCACGGCTGCCGGAAGATTTTTCCCTTAGCAACAGGCTGGGTCGGCCAGGGAGCCCCCTGGAGTGGCGCCATTATGGTGCTGTATATATACCCCTGCCGACCCTGCCCCCCCTCAGTTCCTTCTTACCGCCCGTGACGGTTGCTGGAACTTGGAGCTCAGTCTCTGACCTCCGTATTCCTTAGCTCTGTGCTTTCTCGTGTTTCTTCTGTACATAGTTTAAATAGTTATAGTTAGTGTTAGTTGTTAATAGTTTGTTCCTAGTTCTTGTTGGCCAGAGGGGTTTCTCCCTCCCGCGGGAGCCAGGGCACTTATGCCCAAGGCTCCGGGCTTTAAGCCCTGCTGGTTGTGTGGGAAGCCTATGCCAGTGGGCAACCCACACGAATCCTGCCTAGAGTGTTTGGGTGAGTCACACAAAGCGGCCAGGTGCAGAATCTTCCCGATGCAGATCCTGATCCCGGCACCACTCTGCCTCCCGGCGCCGGTCAAGATCCTGGCGCCGATCCTGGTCCCGGCACCGGTCGAGATCCCGGCGCCGGTCAAGATTCCGGTACCGGTCACCATCCCAGCGCCGATCGCAGTCCCGGCACCGCTCTCCATTTCGGCGCCGGTCGTGCTCTCGGTGCCGGTCGTACTCGCGGCACCGCTCACCTTCAAGGTACCATTCTTCATCCCGGCACCGGTCACCGCTCCAGATCCGGGGACCAATCGTCAACTTGCCGCGGATCCTACGGTGCATCCCACCGGTACTCGGAGTCACCTTGGCACCGCAGTCAATACAGGTCCCGGTCCCGGCACCGCTCCCCATCTTCCACCGGGCGCCTCCCTTATGTCAGCTCGGCTCCTCCTTGGCCCTCCCGGTCTGCCACCGCTTCGCCCCGCTCAGAAGGGGCCAGGGGACCGGAGCTCCCACAGGCATTGCAGGGCCAGGGGGCTGAGCAGCAGGTTGAGGACACCACGCAGTGGCCCTTCTGGACCCCCTGGGTGTACCACCAATCCCAGGGGGTCCCGTCCGGGGTCTCGGGGGCATCAGAATCCAGGGTGCCCAAGGCCACCATCAGTCACCCACCAGACAGTGGGACAGACCTCCCAGCCACGGGCGGAGTGCCTCTGACTCCCACCCTGCTTCCCCACATCCACCCACCACAGGAGGCTCTGCAGACCAGAGGGCAGGCGGTCTCCTCATCCTCATCCCCGCATGAGGCGGTGACGGGCACATCCGCCTCCAGCCCTCCACTGATAGATTTGTCGGCACATCAGGCCCTCCTGACAAGGGTGGCCAAGGGTTTAAACCTCCCCGTCGAGGAGGTTATTGAAATCAAGGACCCAGTGGTGGACGTCTTGCCCACAGACAGCCCGAGCAGGGTGGCGGTACCGGTCATTAAGACCATCCAAAAATCCATGGCCACCATTTGGCAAACTCCAGCCTCAGTGCCGCCGACCGCCAAGGGGGTGGAAAGGCGTTATTTCATGTCGGCCAAGGACTACGAGTACCTTTTCACCCACCCCCAACCCTGCTCACTGGTTGTGGACTCCGTTAACCAAAAGGAGCACAACGGTCAGCAGGCCTCGGCCCCTAAGTCGAAGGACACTAAACGCTTGGACCTGTTCAGCAGGAAAGTCTATTCGATGGGGGGCCTACAGCTCAGGATGGCCAACCAACAGGCCCTCCTGAGTAGGCACACGTACAACACATGGGACTCCATGGAAAAATTCCAGAGTGTCGTGCCCCCAGAGGCCAAGCAGGGGTTTGAGGCCTTTGTCTCAGAGGGCAAGAAGGTGGCTAAAACTGCTCTGCAGGCTGCCCTCGACTCGGCCGACTCGACAGCCAGAACAGTGGCCTCGGGAATCGCCATGAGGCGCATCGCCTGACTGCAGGCCTCTAACCTTCCCCCCGAAGTTCAATATACTATTCAGGACCTCCCCTTTGAAGGCTCAGGCCTTTTTTCAGAGACCACAGACTCGCGTCTGCAGTCCCTTAAGGACTCCAGGGTCATCCTTCGTACTTTGGGGATGCATACCCCAGTGACCCAACGGAGACCATTCCGGCCACCACCCAGGTGTTTCTATCCGCCACCGCGCCCGTCACAGGACGCGTACAGGTGGTGGGGGCAAGGCGGCCGTAGACGCTCCTCCACCCGCCGCTCGGGCCACTCCCCGTCTAAGCAAAAGCTTCCCCAGGGCCCCAAACCCAACTTTTGAAGGTGCGCCCAGGGGCAGAGTACCAGCCACTCTTCCAGATCCTCCCTTCAGAGATCATCTGTCCCACTTCCTCTGTGCCTGGTCCACCATCACCTCCGACCGGTGGGAGCTACACACAGTGGCAGTGGGATATTCGCTGCAGTTCTCCACCCCACACCCTCCCCGTCCCTCTTCAGGGACACCTCTCACGAGCAACTCCAGCTGCAGGAGATTCAATCGCTCCTGTCTCTGGGGGCCATCGAGCCGGTCCCAGAGCAGTTCAGGGGAAGGGGTTCTATTCCCAATATTTCCTCATACCCAAGGTGAAAGGGGGTCTTCGGCCCATCCTGGACCTGCGTGGACTCAACAAGTACCTGATCAAGTCCAAGTTCCACATGGTCTCCTTGGGTACCATCATTCCCTCATTGGATCCAGGGGACTGGTACGCTGCCCTCGATATGAAGGACGCTTATTTTCACATAGCCATACGTCCGGCTCACAGACGCTTCCTCCGCTTTATGGTAGCAGGCCAACATTACCAGTTTGCGGTCCTGCCCTTCGGCCTCTCCACGGCCCCCAGGGTGTTCACCAAATGCATGGCCGTGGTTGCGGCATTTCTCAGGCGACACCAGGTGCACGTCTACCCTTATCTCGACGACTGGTTGGTCAAGGGCAGCTCGCGGGAACAGGTGTCCTCCCACGTTCAGTTAACTCTCCTCATGTTCTCCCGCCTCGGAATTCTCCTCAACGAGGAGAAATCGGCCTTGCAGCCTACTCAGAGGCTGGAATTCATAGGAGCGCTGATAGACTCCACAGTGGCAAGGGTGTCCCTCCTACTGGCCCGTTTCCAGTGTATCCAGTCTGCCATTCACAACCTAAGAGCCTTTCCGACTGCCTCGGCCCGATCATTTCTCAGCCTGCTGGGGCACATGGCAGCGTGCACGTACATCACCAAGTACACAAGGTTACGTTTGCGCCTGCTCTGGGCATGGCTGGCTTTGGTTTACAAACCAAACGTGGACAGCCTCTCCACCCTCCTCACCATCCTGAGCCCGACCCTCGGCGCCCTTGCGTGGTGGACAGATCAACGGCATGTTTGCGCGGGCGTTCCCTTCCTCCCACCCCAGCCAACGATGTCCCTGGTGACGGATGCATCGGATCTGGGGTGGGGAGCCCACCTCAGGCATCTCAGGACCCAAGGACGGTGGTCAGCGGCCGACCTCCATCTGCATATCAACGTCCGGGAGCTGCGGGCAGTTCACCTGGCATGCCAGGCCTTCAAAGAGATGCTAACGGGCCATTGTGTCGCGGTGCTAACAGACAACATGACCGCACTCTTTTATATCAACAAGCAAGGGGGGGCCCACTCGACCCCCCTCTGCAAGGAAGCGATTCTACTGTGGGAATTGTGTATACCCCACTCAATTCACCCCGTGGCCTCGTTTCTCCCGGGAGTTCACAACACATTGGCGGAGCACCTCAGCAGATCGTTCCTTTCTCACAAATGGTCCATTCGCCCGGATGTCATTCGGGCGATCTTCCTCAGGTGGGGGTTTCCCCGGATCAACCTCTTTGCCACCCGCCAGAACAGGAAGTGCCTGCAGTTTTGCTCCTTCCGGGGCAGCTCCCCCGGCTCCCTGACGGACGCCTTTCTCCTCCCATGGACGGGGCAGCTCCTCTATGCCTTTCCCCCGTTCCCACTGCTTCACAAGGTGCTCATCAAGGTGAAGCGGGACAAAGCACACATGACCCTCATAGCCCCAGCCTGGCCCAGACAGTGCTGGTACATGTCCCTCCTCCAGCTATGAGTGGTACCGCCCATCCCCCTGCCGCTCTGGCCGAACCTTATATCTCAGGACCACAGCCACCTGCTCCACTCGGACCTGTCATCCCTGCACCTATCAGCGTGGCTGCTGCGTGGCTAAGGGGTCCGGAGCTCCTATGCTCCGTGGAAGTGCAAAACGTGCTCTTGGGTAGCAGGAAGCCGTCTACCCAAGCGACCTACTGTGCAAAGTGGGCCCGCTTCTCCCGGTGGTGCGAGCAGAGCAACACGACCCCGGAGGAAGCCAGTATACCCACCTTCTTGGACTATCTTCTCTCTCTCAAGCAGCAGGGACTCTCCATTTCATCCATCCGGGTCCATTTGGCAGCCATCTCGGCTTTCCACCTGGGAACCTCCGGCCACTCGGTCTTTTCTAATCCCGTAGTCTACAGGTTCCTCAAAGGTCTGGACCGCCTATACCCACAGGTCAAGTACCTGGTCCCACCCTGGGACCTCAACCTGGTCCTCTCCCGGCTCATGTTGCCCCCGTTCGAGCCCCTCGCCACTTGCTCCTTATTATATCTCTCATGGAAAGTGGCCTTCCTGGTGGCCATCACCTCGGCCCGTAGGGTCCCGGAGATCTGAGCTCTTACGTCAGAACCCCCTTACACGGTGTTCCACAAGGACAAGGTGCAGCTGCACCCCCATCCTGCCTTCCTCCCTAAGGTGGTGTCCCCCTTCCACATGAACCAGGACATTTTTCTCCCGGTCTCTTATCCGAAACCCCACACCTCCCGCAAAGAACAACAACTGCATACGCTCGATGTGAGTAGGTCTCTTGTGTTTTATTTAGAACGGACAAGGCCATTTAGAAAGTCGACACAACTCTTTGTTGCTGTAGCAGACCGGATGAAGGGGCAGCCGATCTCAGCGCAGCACCTCTCTTCCTGGATAACCGCATGCATCCGTACCTGCTATGAGCTAGCGGGGAGACCCACGGAGCAGATCACCGTGCATTCCACCAGGGCGCAAGCCTCCTCAGCGGCCTTCCGAGAACGAGTTCCGATCCAGGACATCTGCAGGGCAGCCACCTGGTCCTCCATCCACACCTTCGCTGCGCACTACGCCATCGTCCAGCAGACCAGGGATGATGCAACATTCGGCTCGGCGGTCCTCCACTCAGCAGTTGGTCGATCCGACCCCTCCTCCTAGGTGGGGCTAGCAGTCACCTAACTGGAATGCATATGAGCAAGCACTCGAAGAAGAAAAATGGGTTACTTATCTGTAACTGTTGTTCTTCGAGATGTATTGCTCATATCCATTCCAGACCCCCTCTTCTTCCCCACTGTTGGATCTGCCGGCAAGAAGGAACTGAGGGGGGGCAGGGTCGGCAGGGGTATATATACAGCACCATAATGGCGCCACTCCAGGGGGCTCCCTGGCCGACCCAGCCTGTTGCTAAGGGAAAAATCTTCCGGCAGCCGTGCACGTGGTGCGTGCACAACTAACTGGAATGCATATGAGCAACACATCTCGAAGAACAACAGTTACAGGTAAGTAACCCGTTTTTGGCCACCTGGTGCTGATTCACCTCCTTGTTTCCACCTATAACATCATGTTAAAAGAGGCTGAATATGCATTGA